>BLSH010514750.1:87736-101926 GCA_018402905.1 Glandirana rugosa
GGCCCTGATTGACTTGATGACAAGACGTTTGTAGACGTTTGACACACACAGTGAAATTTACTTTGGCCCTGATTGACTTGATGACAATCTTTTTCTGACACGATTCCCAATTACCGTCGACTCACACCTAAGAAGATTAAGTAATTCGTCGTCGTCGAGATAAATTTGAAGGACGAAGGACATCGTTTTACAACAGACTAGATGTCGCACAATCACTCAAGGACACTGGACAGAAAGGTCAGAAGACGTAGACACTGGGCCACAGACTTTGCAGATGTTTGCAGAACAGTAGTTCAGTTAGTCCCGGTTTTATTTAAAGTGACACACACAGTTTCCAGATGTTTGCAGAACAGTGATATGGGTTCTCCCGTATTATTTATACTTTTTTGACACAGTTTGAAGATGATTTTAGAACAGTTATATGGCTTCTACCGTTAATTAATACTTTTCAGACCCAATTTGAAGATGGTCCACATCCACCTCCATTTTTGCTTTTTTTATGTTTTTATTTTTTAAAAAATGCTTTTAGTTATTTCCCTGTCCCCATTTCTTTGTAGGGCACTTGTCCCACCCTTACCCCCATTTCCTTCCTTTTGCAGACCTCTAGGACTTTCC
This sequence comes from Glandirana rugosa, assembly GCA_018402905.1. Classification (NCBI taxonomy): domain Eukaryota; kingdom Metazoa; phylum Chordata; class Amphibia; order Anura; family Ranidae; genus Glandirana; species Glandirana rugosa. The sequence goes on from BLSH010514750.1 coordinate 88,352, forward strand.
AGGACTATTTTACAGCCATTTTTGTGCCTAAAAGTCCGGGTCCCCATTGATTTCAATGGGGTTCGGGGTCCGGGACAAAGTTTGGGTTCTGTCCGGACCCGAACCCGGACTTTGTCCCGAAGTTCGGCCAAACCAGCAGAACCCGGACTTCTAGAAGTTCGCTCAACTCTACCTGTCACCAACCCATCAAAGTACCCGAGCACCTGTCACCAGACGTTCAGAGTACCTGAGTACCTGTCACCAGCCCATCAGAGTACCCCAGTACATGTCACCAGCCCATCAGAGTACCCGAGTACCTGTCACCAGCCCATCAGAGTACCCGAGTACCTGTCATCTGTCCATCAGAGTACCCAAGTACCTGTCACCTGCTCATCAGAGTACCCGAGTACCTGTCACCTGCCCATCAGAGCACCCGAGTAGCTGTTACCAGCCCATCAGAGTACCCGAGTACCTGTCACCTGCCCATCAGAGTACCCGAGTACCTGTCACCAGCCCATCAGCGTACCCGAGTACCTGTCCCCTGCCCACCAGAGAACCTGTCACCAGCCCAGCAAAGTACCCGGGTACGTGTTACCTGCCCATTAGAGTACCTGAGTACCTGTTACCAGACCATCAGTGTACCAGAGTACCAGTCACCAGACCATCAGCGTACCAGAGTACCTGTCACCTGCTCATCTGAGTACCCAAGTACCTGCCACCAGCCCATCAGTGTACCCGAGTAGCTGCCACCTGCCCACCTGAGTACCCGAGTACCTGTCACCAGCCCATCAGAGTACCCGAGTACCTGTCACCTGCCGTTCAGATTACCCGAATACCTGTCACCAGCCCATCTGAGTAACCGAGTACCTATCTGCAGCCCATCAGAGTACCCAAGTACCTTTTACCAGTCCATCAGATTACCCGGGTACCTGTCTCCAGCCCATCAAAGTACCCGAGTACCTATCTGCAGCCTATGCCTCATAGAATATACCTCGGGTGTTTGCTTGGGGTCATTTTGTGGATAATTCCACTGTCCTGGTGCTCCAGGGCCTTCAAAAGTGTGATAGGTATGAATAAAATTTTATGTGTAATTTATGCTCCTAGAACACCTGACGGTGCTCCCTGAATGTTGGACCTCTCTATGTGGCCAGGGTGTGAAAAAGTCTCACACATATGGTATCGCCATACCCGGGACGAGTAGAAGAACATATGTTGTGGGTTAATTTTTGCTATGTACATGCTATGTATTAGAAATATCTTATAAATTGACCACTTTGTGTAAAAATAAAAGTGTTTTAATTTTCTTTCCACGTTTTTCGAAGACTTGTGAAAAAAATGAACCATTCAAAAGACTCATAATGCCTCATAGAATATACGTTCGGGTGTTTGCTTTCCAAAATGGGGTCATTTTATGGGTAATTTCATTGTCCTGGTGCTTCAGGGCCTTCAAAAGTGTAATAGGTGGTTAGGAAATTAGATGTGAAATTTCTGCTCCTAGAATACCTGACGATGTTCCCTGCATGTTGGACCTCTCTATGTGGCCAGGCTGTGTAAAAGTCTCACACATGTGGTATCGCCATACTCAGGATGAGTAGCAGAATATATTTTGGGGGTTAATTTTTGCTATTTACATGCTATGTGTTAGAAATATCTTATAAATTGACCAATTTGTGTAAAAATAAAAGAGTTTTCATTTTCTTTCCACGTTTTTCGAAAGCTTGTGGAAAAAAAATGAACCATTCAAAAGACTCATAATACCTTATAGATTATACGTTGGGGTGTTTGCTTTCCAAAATGGGGTCATTTTGTGGGCAATTCCATTGCCCTGGTGCTCCAGGGCCTTCAAAAGTGTAATAGGTCGTTAGGGAATTAGATCTGAAAATTCTGCTCCTAGAATGCATGACGGTGCTCCCTGCATGTTGGACCTATCTATGTGGCCAGGCTGTGAAAAAGTCTCACACATGTGGTATCGCCATACTCGGGACGAGTAGAAGAATGTATTTTGGGGTGTAATTGGAAGTATGCATATGCTGTGTGTGAGAAATAACTTGTTGTTATGACAATTTTGTGCAAAAAAAAAAATAATTTCTTAATTTTCCCAAGAATTGTGGGAAAAAAGTACAACTTCAAAAAACTCGCCATGCCTCTTACTAAATACCTTGGAATGTCTACATTTCAAAAGGGGGTAATTTGGAGGGTATTTGTACATTCCTGACATTTCAGGGCCTCAAGAAATGAGATAGGCCATCAGTGCATCAGGTGTGATCAATTTTCAATGATTGGGACCATAGCTTGTAGACTCTATAACTTTCACATAGACCAAATAATATACACTTATTTGGGTTATTTTTACCAAAGATAGGTAGCAGTATAGGTTTTGGCCCAAATTTATGAACAAAAATTGCTTATTGCGTATTAAGCTGTCATCTTATGATGGAGATTTCAGCTATCGTGTGAGGAGTAGTATTTCCCTTCCTCTGATTTTAAGAAATTTTTGTCTTTTATCTCATTTTGATATTTGTGTATATATTTATTTTAGCTAAAAATGTTTTCCTTGACTTCCAAAACTCTTACTGAGCAATCGGAATAAGCTTGGACTGAAGTCAGGACTGTTTCCTCATTCGGCAGAAGCTGAATATTATGTATACATTAGTAGTGGTATTTCTATTGCTACTATATACAGTATAATAGCTTCCTCGCTCTCAATGTTTGCTAAAGAAGGGTGCACCTGATGTGTCTAGAGTTGAGTCGACACCTGGATGTTCGGGTTCGGCAGGTTCGACCGAACTTCGCAAAAAAGTTCGGGTTCAGCCCCGAACTTGACCCGAACTTAACCCCGAACCCCATTGAAGTCAATGGTGACCCGTACTTTTGGGCACAAAAATGGCTCTAAAAAAGTTCTGGAAAGGGCTAGAGGGCTGCAAAAGGAAGCAAAATGGGGGTAAGAGTAGGACAAACAAATGTGGATAGGGAAATAAGGATAGGGGATGTGGATAGGGAAATAACTTAAAATCACATAAACAAAATAAAAAATGGAGGAGGAGGTGGATGTGGAGTAGGAGGTTGGGGAGGCAGTGACGGTGGCGGTGTAGGGGGAAGTGGCGGTGGAGGAGGTAGCCAACACTGTTTTTTGTTTGTTTGTTTTTTTTTTCTAATTGGGGTAGCCCCCAAAATATTGAGACATATTAAAAAAAAGTATACCAATGGCTGTCTGAGGTCGGTCTAAATATCTATTCTGCACAAGGTACAGACAAGTCTTGTGGGATCCATACCTGGTTCATTTTAATAAAGGTTAGCTTGTCCACGCTGGCTGTGGACAGGCGGCTGCGCTTGTCTGTAATAACGCCCCCTGCCATGCTAAACACACATTCAGACAATACACTGGCTGCAGGGCAGGCCAGCACCTACAAGTCATAAAGGGCAAGCTCAGGCCATGTGCCCAATTTGGAGACCCAGAAGTTGAATGGGGCAGACCCATCAGTCAGTACGTGTAGGCGTATGCACACATACTGTTCCACCATGTTGCTGAAATGCTGCCTAATGCTAGGACATTGCCTATCAGCTGGTGGTGCTGTTTGTTGTGGCGTGCTGCTGACAAAGCTTTTCCACATTTCGGCCATGCTAACCCTGCCTTCTGAGGTGCTGGCGATGCCACAGCTGCGTTGGCGACCTCTTCCTCCTCCTTTGCCTTCGCCTTGTGCTTCCACTGAGCCCCCCGTTGTCATTTGGGAATGCCCTCAGCAGCATGTCTACCAGCGTGTGCTAGTAGTCGCGCATCTTCCGATCATGCTCCATTTAGGAATTAAGGACGGCACGTTGTCCTTGTAACGGGGATCCAGTAGGGTGGCCACCCAGTAATCAGCACAATGTGGGCAACTCGGCTGTTATTGCACAGGCACTGCAGCATGTAGTCGCTCATGTGTGCCAGGCTGCCCAGAGGCAAATACAAGCTGTCCTCTGTGGGAGGTGTACCATCTGTCTCCTCCGTATCCCCCCAGCCACGCTCCAGTGATGCCCGCGAGCTGTGTTTGGTGCATCATCCTCGTCCTCCTCATCCTCCAGAACTGTGCCCTGGCTTGAAAATGTTTTACCTGGCTATGCTGGTGCAGGAATCCACCCTCCAAGCCACTTGTGAATGACTGGCCTGATAACCATGGAAATTACCCCTCTTCCTCCTCCTCTTCCTCCTGTGCCACATCCTCTTCCGTCATCGCCAAAATGTTTTTTCAAGGAGACATAGAAGTGGGATTGCAATGCTGAGAACAGCGTCATCGGCACTGGCCATGTTGGTGGAGTACTCAAAACATCGCAATATGGTACACAGGTCTCCCATGGAGGCCCACTCGTCGGTGGTGAAGTGGTGCTGTTCCGCAGAGCGACTGACCCGTGCTTGCTGCAGCTGAAACTCCACTATTGCCTGTTGCTGCTCGCACAGTCTCTCCAGCATGTGCAAGGTGGAGTTTAACCTTGTGGGCACGTCGCATAGGAGGCGGTGAGTGGGAAGGCTGAAGTTCTGCTGCAGCGCAGACAGGCGAGCAGCAGCAGGGTGAGAACTCAGAAAATGCGCACAGACAGCCCGTACTTTCTGCAGCAGCTCTGACATATCTGGGTAGTTTTTTTTAGAAATTTCTGCACCACCAAATTCAGCACATGCGCCAGGCAAGGGATGTGCATCAAACCAGCTAGGCCCAGAGCTGCTATGAGATTTCGCCTTTTATTCCACACCACCAGGCCGGGCTTGAGGCTCAGTGGCAACACCACTCATCGGTCTGTTGTTCAATGACCGTCCACAGCTCCTGTGCAGTGTGAGGTTCATCCCCCAAACATATCAGTTTTAAAACAGCCTGCTGTTGTTTCCCCCTGGATGTGCTGAAGTTGGTGGTGAAGGTGTTACGCTGACCGGATGAGGAGGTGGTAGAGGAGGAGGAAGCGGAAAAGAAGGAGGAGGCAACAGGAGGCAAAGAGAAATGCCCTGCAATCCTCGGTGGCGGAAGGACATCCGCCAAACTGCTATCCGCCTCAGGCCCACCCGCTACTACATTTGCCCAGTGTGCAGTTAGCGAGATATAGCGTCCCAGCCCGTGCTTATTGGTCCATGTATCAGTGGTTATGTTGAGCTTGCCACAGATGGCGTTGCGCAGTGCACACTTTATCTTTTCCCCAACTTGTTTGTGCAGGGAAGGGATAGCTCGCCTGGAAAAGTAGTGGCGGCTGGGAACCATGTACTGTGGGACAGGCCCCGCCATCAGGTTTTTAAAACTGTCCATGTCCACCAGATGGAATGACAGCATTTCAAAGGCCAGGAATTTGGAAATGCTGGCAGTCAGGGCCAGGGATCGCGAGTGGGTAGGGGGGTACTTCCTCTTTATCTCCAGTGTTTGGGAGATGGACGGCTGTAAGAGTCCATGGGACCATGGTGTAGAAATGCTTGGGGACGGTGGCAGACATGGTGGCGTTGCTGTCACATCATCTGTTTGCTGGGTGGCAGGTGACACTGGCACTGTAGAGGTGGAGGAAGAGGCCTAGGCAGCAGCAGAAGAGGAAGCTGGAGGAGCCCGAGACCTTTCTTGGATTTTGATTTGCTCATTCCACTGCAGCTCGTGCTTTGCATGTAGATGCCTGGTCATGCAGGTTGTGCTCAGGTTTAGAACATTTATGCCCTGCTTCAGGCTCTCATTGCACAGCGTGCAAACCACTCATGTCTTGTTGTCAGCACATTGTCTGAAGAACTGCCACGCCAGGGAACTTCTTTGAGCTGCCTTTGGTGTGCTAGGTCCCTGGGTGCAGTGGGTAGCAGCAGGCGTACTGTCTAGGGGACGGTCGCTCCGCTTTTGCAACCTACTTCCTCTTTTGCTGTGCTGGTACCTGTGTGCGACCACCACCTCTTCCTCCAAATGGCACACGTCACTCGCATGACCTTCATTCCATGTGGGGTCTAGGACCTCATCATCCTCCACATCATCTTCAACCCACTCTTCACCACTGCCCTCCTTGTCAGTCTGCACACTGTAGAAAGCCGCAGCAGTTGGCACTTGTGTTTCGTCATCATCAGAGACGTGCTGCGGTGGTGTTTCCATGTCCTCATCCTGAAACAGAAGTGGTTGGGCATCGGTGCACTCAATGTCTTCCACTTCTGTGGCAGGGCTATGTGGATGGCCATGAAATGCACACCAGCAGAGTCATCAAAAAAGCATAAGAGACTGCTGCATGACTTGGGGCTCAGACTGCTTGGCTGATTTACAAGGGGCTGAGGTGAAAGACAGATGGCCTTGGGGTTCAGATGCCAACTCTGAGCTTTTAGTAAGTGACTGGGTGGGAGACAATGTGAAGGAACTGGAGGCATTGTCAGCCACCCAATCTGCTATCGCCTGTACTTCTTCTGGCCTCACCATTCATTGAGCCACATTCGGGCCTACCACATAAGATTGAAGGTTCTGTCGGCTACTCACACCTGAGGAAGGTGTTTCACTTGGGCGTGTAGCTGGCACAAATCGACCACATCCTCTCCTTGCAACAGGAGCTTCACCAACACCACCAACACCAGCAGCACCAGCAGCACCACGACCACATCCCTTATTTGATGCTCTCCTCATTCTGGACGCAAATGTAATATTTAGCACAAATTTAGATTTTTTAAACCAGCAATGTCGACGCACTTTTTAATTTTGTGCAAGAAATGCACAGCAAGGTGCAAATGTACTATGTAGCACTATTTATTAATAAAAAAAAAAAAATTACTGTTCTTTTTTTTTAAACCAGCAATGTAGATGCACTTTTTATTTTTGTGCAAGAAATGCACAGCAAGGTGCAAATGTACTATGTAGCACTATTTATTAATATAATAAAATAAAATTCTTCTTCTTTTTTTTTTTAAACCAGCAATGTAGACGCAGCAGGATCCTCTCCCTACACCAGCATGAGATGATTTTAGAACGCTAATCTGTCCCTCACACCAGCAGCAGGAACCTCTCCTTACACCAGTATGAGATGATTTTAGAACGCTAATCTGTCCCTCACACCAGCAGCAGGAACCTCACCCTACACTAGTATGAGATGATTTTAGAATGCTAATCTGTCCCTCACAACAGGAGCAGGAACCTCTCCCTATACCAGTATGAGATGATTTTAGAATGCTAATCTATCCTTCACACCAGCAGCAGGAACCTCTCCCTAAATGAGTATAAGATGATTTTAGAACGCTAATCTGTCCCTCACACCAGCAGCAGAAACCTCTCCCTACACCAGCATGAGATGATTTTAGAACGTTAATCTGTCCCTGACACCAGCAGCAGGAACCTCTCCTTACACCAGTATGAGATGATTTTAGAACGCTAATCTGTCCCTCACACCAGCAGCAGAAACCTCTCCCTACACCAGTATGAGATGATTTTAGAACGCTAATCTGTCCCTCACAACAGGAGCAGGAACCTCTCCCTATACCAGTATGAGATGATTTTAGTACGCTAATCTATCCCTCACATCAGCAGCAGGAACCTCTCCCTACACCAGTAAATACCCGAACCCGGACTTTTTCACAAATGTTTGGGTTCGGGTTCGGGACACGGACACCCCAAAGTCCAGTACGAACCCGAACTTTACAGTTCGGGTTCGCTCAACTCTAGCTGTGTCTTTAACAAACAGTAACATCACCTGGCTCCATTCATTTACTGTCTGGGAATTCTTGCATAAGAGTTGGGGCAGGGTTAGCATGACATCACTGACCAGATATGGCCATAGTCTATATCTAGGCAGTGACGTTGACCAAATATGGGTGTGACCATATGCTATGACATCAGCCACGAGGCCCTGCTCCCTACTTTACTGTTAGCGGCCAGGTCCAGGAGATGTTATTCAGTGCCAGTCAGCAATAGGATTGAACGTGTCCATGAGCTGGTGGGATTTTTGCTTTTGGGCCGGTGGTGTTTACTGTGATTGATGCAGATTTCCACCTCTAGATACCAACATTGGTGAAGGATTTACTCTGCTGGACTGTTTTTTTTTTTGTTTTTCTTTTTTTTGCGGTGTCCCCCTTGACATTCATAACAGACCCTCAATAAGGATAAGGGACTGGTATGTTTTTTAAGGGGGAACCTCATGACTTTTATTGTGTTTGTGAGTCCCCATTAACATTTATATCAGACCCTCATCTAGGATAAGGGTCTGGAACAGATGAAGGTAATCCCCAGCCATTTAGTTACAAACAGAAGTAAAGTGGCCAAAGCTGTAATTTGCCAGCAATTTAAAATGCTTTTATTTCTTTATAAATGTTAGTTTTGCTGTATTAGGTTGTATTCAACACACAGATGCACCACTTCACAGGCACGTTACAGTGACACTAAACAATATTCTCATTTCTCCAAAAATCATCCATAGACATCCAATACTTAATGCCCTATAATCTATTTATTTTTATTTAGCCCATCGTTCTGTTTTCCACAATTTTTCCCACTCTACCCAAAACTAAAAAAAATAGCTAGAGTTATGGCCTGTACACATGGTGCAACTGTCGTACAACAGCTTGTTGTACGATAATCCAATCGTTAGAACGCACAGTTGCAACAGCCAACATTCAACAGTCGTACAACAGAAGTTGGCTGAGCAAACTAGAAAATTTTTGTTGGCCAACAAGCCGTTGTACGACTGTTGACTCGTGTGTACAGAAGTTGGCCCAACAAAAGTTGAAAGTGCAAACATGCATGCTCGGAATACAGGAAGTGCTCGGTCGTGTAAACCTGTGTTCCTAATTCACAAATCACATTCACCTGAACTTCCTTGTTATACGCTTGTAACAAATCACTACTTTGGCTTTGTTGGCCGATTACTTAGAAATATAGAAACATAGAAAAATGACCCCAGAAAAAGACTGAGTAGTCCATCGAGTCTGCCCCCTTTTTTTTTTCCCATGAACCTCATAGTCTGACTATAGATTTATGTTTGTACTCGGAATCTTAAGTTGTGAGGGAGATGGGATGACGTAGCGCCTGGACAGTGACCTGAGGTGTGCCGTGGTCACAAGGTCAGTATGCCTTAAGGGGGTATACCCAATTAGAATGATAGTGAATATGAACTGTAAAAAAAGGGGACGGGAGGGTGGGAAAACTTTCCCAGGAAATGCCATGGGAATCAATAGAAGGAGGCTGGGTTATAAGTGACCCAGACTCCTCCTACAAATGCAGGCTGACCTGCGGACAGCCTTACAATTTGTACTTGGAATCTTAAGTTGTGAGGAAGATGGGATGACGTAGTGTCTGGACAGGGACCTGAGGTGTGCCGTGGTCACAAGGTCAGTATGCCTTAAGGCGGCAAAAATGAACAGATAGGATGCAAGAGGTATAGCAAATTTATTATGACAAATACAACGTTTAATCTACCAACTGAACGAAAAAAGCCCTTGACATTTCAACAAAAGGTTCTGGAATATACCTAGCATAGCAAGAGGACTTCCACCTGCCTAGTTTCCTGATGATGTGTGTGGGGACTCCCTGCTGAGAAGCTTCAGAGACCTGTGTATTCTTTCGGGTTTACCCCCAATTTGGACAGCAAAATGTGAACATGTTTTATGAACTGCAAGGTTGAGAGTGGAGACTTGGGAAACTGAAGTAATGGACCATCCTTGTTTTCCCCCCTCAGCTGCGACATTAAGGCATCCAACACTTTGATTGGACACCAGACCATATCTGTTTTGAAGTACCTAATATCTGTGCCCGTACCTATTTGACTAGTCTTGCATTTCCCTAAGTGCAGCCTAAAATGATCCTGATGTCTAGTTAGGTGCTTAATCAACACCGGACGGGACTGCGGGCCTGAAACAGAAAATTCACTTGGCCTTACGAACCCATAGAAGGCTAGATACAGGCAGCTTTGATAACCAGACTAGCTTACCTACCGAATGGTGCCGTAGAGAGTATGTCTGACATACTATGAAACAATTGACCTGTGACCTGGAGTCTGCTGACTGGAGTTGGCGGGCAACTTTTCTGTATCCCTTTAAGAATGACCCTAATGGGATGCACCGAAATCAGGGTAGGTTCGTTCGGGTGCTGCATTGACCTGAATTGTTGGATTCCTGCCACGTAGGTTCTGATGGTAGAGAAAGTTAGCTTTAACTTAAAGTGGCAAAAAGAAATAAACACTAAAATGTACTCAATGCTGAACCTGTCCAATTGAGGAAACTACACTAAAAGGCCTGCCAAGCTGTGTCATAAGCTTTCCTAGTGTTCGCTGAGAGAGAACTCGTGATCAGCTCCCTGGCCCTGGCCTGGAAAAAGCTCAATCCATCCTGAGCAGGGAGGAACCCAGACACTGGGTGGCTCGCTGGTCTGCCTCTGGGACCTGTTTGAAAAATAATGAATAATTAAAGTGTGACAACGCACCATCCACCACGTTCTCTACGCCCTTTACAAAAACACAGTTTATGTGAAAATTCCCTTGCAGAGAGAGCCAAGTCAACCTAAGTAGGAAAGCCATAATTGTTAAAGATTTGGACCTGCCCTTGTTGATAATCTCAACTGCAGCTACATTGTGTGTGAAAAAATTCACAGTTTGTTCGCCCCACAAGTGTCCCCCCTTGCAGCTACTAAAGGATAAATCTCAAATAAGGCCAATGTCCTGTAAAAACCAGGGATCGACCTTACCTCTTCAGGCCATTGATTCCCTAACCAGTGCTTACCAAATATAGCAGCGAAACCCCTGGAGGCTACTGCATCAGACACCACCCTGGGTGATGATTCGGATGCGGCTGGGATAAACATTGAAACGCTGTTCAAATGTAGCAGAAACTTGTCCCACATGCTGAGGTCCACCAATGCCACATCGTCTAACTTGTTACGAGAGTCAGACTCTGCAGCCATGGGCAGAAGTGACAAAAGCCTGGAAACAAATTACTTTCCTTGAGGAATTATCCTCAGAGCAAAGTTTAGCATGCCCAAGAGAGATTGTAACTCCAATTTGGTACAAGCCTGGGAAACCGTGCATGCATGCATACGCTCTTCTATCCTATCTAATTTGTCTGCAGGTAGACTTGCCTGCATTGACTGAGAATCCAGCCTGATGCCCAGGAAAACCAGCACCTTGACTGGGCCCTCAACCTTTTTGTCAGCCAAAGGCACGTCAAGAGCTGAAAAAACCGAAACCAGCTACCTGAGATCTGAGGGAGCCTCATCAGCAGATTCGATCAACAAGAAGTCATCCAAGTAGTGGATGACTTTCTGGCAAACTTTCCTGTGCACAAGAATCCAATTGAGGGCCCAGGCAAAAGTGTCGAAGAGCCAGGGGCTGCTTTTGGAACCAAACGTAAGTTTGGTAGCGAAATGGTAGTCCTCCCGCCATTTGTTCCCTTGCCATTGCCAAAGTGAGGGTTGGATAGGCAATAATTTGAACGCATCAGAAATGTCATCTTTGGAAAGCCAGGCCCAACCCCCAATCTAATGATACACTGGATCGCTTGATCTACAGGGCATATTTAAGAGAAAACTCCTCAGAAGGAATCAGGGAATTTAAGCCGGGCACCTGTGAAGAATGAGGCGCTGACAAGTCGTAAACCAAACGGAGTTTATTGTTAAATTTGCCTTTAGCTACCCTCCAGCTGTCGAATGGTGCTTCTGTAAATGGGCCTATCACAAACCCTTTGTCGACTTCCGATTGCAACAAAGCACCCACTGCCTCCTTGTTACTACTTGTGGATTGCAAGTTAGGGCAACAAAACTGGTGTGCAAGCCTGATGAAAAACCTGAGACCAAAAGATCCCTGATAGAGGAAGACGGGTGTTCCGCCAAGCAGGCCCATAGCAAGGGAACATTTGCCCGGCATAGTCACAACCTGTTTGATTGTTTCAAAGAGCACGCCAACTTGGGATGAGCCCTGAAACAATTAATGCAGATATGCAGTAATCTACACTGATTGTAGTTACAAGAGCCCAGATTGTAATTATTACAAATCTGGGCCTTGCCTAGGTGATGAATTGGCTGGCCCAACTTATCAATCTGGGTGGAGCTGCTGGCGACCGTGGAACTGCTAGGGCTCTGCTTAGGAATCCCGGGAAGCACAGCGAGTTCCGTATTGGGGCACCAAAAAGTAGTGTGAGAGGAGGATTGGCAACTTGCACATACTGGGGCTCTGAGACAAGCAAAATGCCTGCAAAAGAGCTTGGTGTTGATGTTACCCCAAAAAATGGTCACCTGGTGTTGAAAAAATATAGCAGCTGCCTTAGCTGAAAAGGATCAGTGGTAATCGTAGAAACTTGCTCCCCCATACTTATGGCCCAGCTCCACCACAGCATACAGATATAAATCCAATTCGTCCCTCCACCCTGGCTGAACTAAACAGATCACATCTCGGTAAATACTAAAGGCCAGCACAAATTCTGGGATGGACAGCTTCCGACTGAGCCTGTGGTCCCTGGTTTTTACTACAACCGATACATCCCCGCAAGCATAGGACCGGTTATCGGCCACACCCATGTGCTGCTATCAAAAGGGAGGCTAGATTGACGTCCTTCCATTCCATAATATCCTTCTTAATATGTGCCTGGATAAAATGTGCCGGAGTGACCGAGGGAGAACCTATACTGGTACCTGATATCGCATTACTAGGCACCGCTGGAGTGCCAGGGCCTACTGGAAGCCCTGACGTGGCCACCTCTTCCGGTGCCGCGTACTGACGACTTTCCAAGGCTTCCACCCTTGTCCTTAGCTCCTGCCCAGACGTGACCAAAAAAGCTAGAGTAGCTTGTATCTGAGATAGTGAGGATGCAAAAGAGTGAAGGGTCACTTGTTCTGCGTTTGACCCAGAGGTTCTTGGGAACAAAAGTCTAAACAACTCTGCCTTCCTTGCTGAAGCTGGATACGAGATGCCCCTGAGTTGTAGTTCTGCCATCAGTTTAGGAATAATCCACAACCTCAGAGAAGGAGAGCCTCCATGTTCGGAGCTCCTGGCTGGCGACGGGGGGTTGGATGGATACTCTCTTATGTCCTCAGCTTGTGACATGACCTACGTAATCAAGAAAAGATGCAAGAGCATGTTACCATGACCTATGAAATGATGACCGCCGTTAACGGAATCCCCTACCTTTTGTACCCCCTTGTGGACGTGATCAGATGGAATGGCCAGGTCGAGCCACATGGATGTACACAGGCAATTAACCAACGCTCGCTCAGACCTAAAGTACCGGAAGACGTGACCGGTACCTGTATGTGAAAATGAAATGTGTGTGACGTATGTGACACCGATGTGTGGGCTTGCCACCTTGCAAGCCAATTAACAACACTCAACCCATCTGTGAGACCTGAAGTGGTGACAGGCCAAGACATTGTGCTTTTGAACCCCGACCTGCCCTTAACCTGAAGTGAGAAAAATTAACCAACTCATACCTACCTCACTGAGCCAGATGAAATCCCAGCAAAGGCTCTCTTCCATCCTAATCGAAATGACTAAGGAGAGAAGACATGATAATAAAAAAACATTTTTTTTTTTAAATGATGTGCTGCCCCTTCCTCCGAGGTCCCTTAGTGGGCGGAAGGAGAGCTGCGCCGGAATTAATCAGAGCGAAAACACCCCCCCCCCCAGATAGCTGGATGAAATGAAACAATTTTTAATTTT
>BLSH010514750.1:122751-150729 GCA_018402905.1 Glandirana rugosa
TACCGTCCAATTCCTGATCCAAATAAGCCTCGCATTCCCCTTAGGGGCAATATCCTCCTGATAGTTAGAAATGGTGAAGCTCCAGAGCCAACTCGTTCATAGTGGTGTGTGCGAAAAATATCTCCGGCTGCTGTTAATCCCAACAGTGCTGACGTCATAGGCTCCTCCCTGACGTATGTCTCGTCACAGGTCACGTGATACCCTCCCACTTTTGATTTTAGTAAACCAATATTCGTCATCACCTCACTTCTGGTTTCCGGCTTCTTGTTCCGTGGAATGCAAGGTGTCCTCCAGTGAGTGCGGACCTGGAGGGGTTTGTTTGTACCCCCCAAAAAATGTTTAGCGCCAGCCACCACTGCTCCCCCCCTATAATCCCATTCTCATAAACCTAGTCCTTAACCTGCCATTTCTCTTAATCTCCAGATTTATCCACATACAGACCAGAGATCTATACATGCAATAACTTAGACTGGCACTCTACTCATGAATGACTCAGGCAGGCCTGATGTCATACCTGCTGGGCCAGTTGTAGAGCCCTATTCTGAGGTTTGGGGTTTTAATTTTGAACAAGCATGCAGAAGTTGTATGTCATAAACAATTTTTGGGGTAAGGCTTAGAATTTTGGCACAGGAATAATGAAGACTGTCTCTGACCAACTGTTAATATCAAAAGTAAGACTGGTCCTCTGGACATCTACAAACCCAATTCCTAATATAACAACCAAAAATATATAAAAAAGCAGGAATCCCATAAAATGTTTGTTATATAGAGTATACACAATTAAAACAATATACCATGGTATATAAAAAGATTCTAGAAGTTTGGGTAACTAGTTAGTGAGACATCCTGTCCCTCATGTATACCCACTGAAGCAAACTGAACAATACCTCATAGGGTTTTTTTCCTTCCTCTGGATCAAGTGTAGATATATGAGGATACGGGGATTTTCTATTTATTTTTTTATTTTTATTGGTAGAACTAGTTTGACTTGTGTCTTTTTTTCAAATTGACCAATTATGTAACTATATACTGTAAATATCGACATAAAGAGTAACAAAACTCTCTCAATCAACATTAACTATTTTTAATCCGTATGCTACTAGTCTTAGTAAATAAATAGGAAAGTATATTATATTTACTTGTTTTAACCTTTTTTATTACTTTGCCTTCTGGTTTGTGGCCTAAGCCATAATGATGTCATACATCCCATGAGTTTATGGACATTTTATTTTCTTTCATCTGGAGAAGGTGTTTTATCATCTAAGCACACCCTCCTGCCAGCATGCATGAGCTAAGGACAGATGATATCCAGGAAATATATGCTACGGTATTTGAATCAACTGCCCTTACTTAGGATGGCCACGGTTAAGGGGATGTTTTTCAAAGTGATTTCTCAACAAAATAAAGCATGGAAACATGGATGGATGGGGTAATTTGCTTTGAATATTAAAAATGAATCAAATATCATTTTCAGTTTTTTCAGATACTGTACGTTTAGTTCTGCTTTAATAGAGCAACCTGATGAGAAAGCCGATATCTACAATGTATATAAATAATTCACCTAAACCAATATTATGAATCTTGGAATGGAGATTTCTACTAAATGGTTCCTATGTATGTGTAAAAACTGGCATCATGTTTACTGCTTTTTGCAGGATGCAATTTAACCACTTAAATTCTCACATTTTTAACCCTTTCACTGCCATGTTCATACGTCGTACAGACCTGACAGCGGGGGGTTTCACACATGATCCCCTGGCTGCAGTCACAGGGATTGTGTGTAAAACTGACAGGCAGATTCCTGCCTATCAGGTGGAAGCATTCGGACAGCTGCGCTTGCCCATCTGTGGGCCCTGGACCGACATGGCAGGTATCAGTGGTTGGAGGGGAGGGAAAAGGGCAGACACACATCCGCTCTCCTCCCCTTCTTGCTGTGATCCAGAAAGTGACATGTATGATGTCACTTCCGGGTCAACCTGTCACTTTCACCGGCTAGCATAGCCGAGAAGGGATGTGTTGCAATGCGATGTGCATTGCAATACATTCAGTGGAGCCCAGAGGCTGAACCAGTCACCTAAAAATCATCACATAGGGGACTTTTTGCAAAAAAAAAATAAAGTTGCACGCAAGCACATAAAATCTCTCCCCCAAAAATTGTTGAGGCCCCCCACTTATACGCACGTATGAATGTAAACGCACACATCGGGGGCGCCTACATGTGAAAACATTGATTGTGATACACATGTTACATATCCCCAGGCACACCGCAGTGATAGCAATAATTCTAGAACAATACCTCTTCCATAACACTAAAATGATGACCTACTGGTGGCTTATGAAGCCTCTCCTATAGAAAATATAGAGTACTAAAGTTTGTCGCCATTTCATGGCCGCACACAAATTTAAGGTTTGACATGTTGCACATCTATTCACTTGGTGCAACCTCGTCTTTTATATTTTACCAAAAATGTAGGTAGTTTATTGCGTTTGTTTGCCCTAAAATTAAATTTAGTGTGTTATTTACTGAAATTGTGTGTTTCCTAGACCTTTGCGGTAATATCAATTGACAAAAATTTGAACTATTTTATTCTCTAGGGTGTCTGCTTTCAGAAAATATATAATGTCTGGGGGTTTGTGTAATCTTCAGGCCCAACATTATTTTTTATACTTGTGTGCAAAAAATGCAAAAAAAAAAAATTGGTTCTGGTGGTGAATGTATTAGAGCAATATTAGACTTCAGCTACTGGAGTTTAGCAATATGAATGAGGTTTGGGCTCACAGCTCCTATGGGCTTTGGTAAATCTTTGGGATTGGTTCAGTTAGTGAATTCTGAAACTTTGGCTGAAAACCTTGGATGTTTACCAGCAGAAAAAAAGAAACAACATATAATGACATGAATAGCCTTTGCCCCGAGTCAGATGAGTCATAAGAGCCAAAAATTTGAAGGAATCAATAACCCAGCCTGCTTTCCATGAAAGAGTGGACTCAAAACAGCCTTATTATTTGCATGCGTTGGTGCTGTGAAGAGGAGCCAATGATTCTATATAGGTAGAGGTATATTTTTAGGCTGGGTTCACATCATTGCGAATTGGTTGCGGGTTCCCCGCATCCAATTCGCAATAGCAGGAGATTTTGACCGGCTCTCTATGGAGCCGGTTCACATATCTCCGCAGCAGGTCCGGTGCATTTTTCACAAAAACGCTGTGCGATTTTTGGTCCGTTTCAGGTCCGAATTCAGCCCAAAATTCGGGCTGCATTCGGACCTGAAACAGTGAACCAGGACGCACCAGACCCCTGCTGTGATCCGCATGCGGTTCATATGTGAACCCATCCTTAAACAAATTTATGATTATAATTTTTTTTTAATTTTTGCATAGGTATATGTTTCTCCATTGTAGTATCTGGGTTTTAGTCACTTTAACCACTTCAGCCCCGGAAGGATTTCCAGCTTTAGGACCGGAGCCCTTTTTGCGATTCGGCGCTGCGTCGCTTTAACTGACAATTGCGCGGTCCTGCGACGTTGTACCCAAACCAAATTTGCGTCCTTTTTTCCCACAAACAGAGCTTTCTTTTGGTGGTATTTGATCACCTCTGTGTCATTTCTGATCGCCGCTATAAACAAAAGAAGAGCGACAATTTTGCAAAACAACCCAAATTTCTTACTTTTTGCTAAAATACAAATCCAAAAAAAAATATAGAAAAACATTTTTTTCACCGTTTTTGGCCGATTTATATTCTTCCTCATATTTGCGATAAAAAAAATCGCAATCGGCGTTTATTGATTGGTTTGCGCAAAAGTGGTCGCGTTTACGGATGATGAGAATTCATTTTTGGTGTTTTTATTTTTTTTTTATTTTTTACTAGTAATGGCGGCGATCTGCGATTTTTAGCGGTACTGCAATATTGGGGCGGACATGTCGGAACGTTTTGACACTTTTTTGGGACCATTGGCATTTATACAGCGATCAGTGCTATAAAAATGCACTGATTACTGTGTAAATGCCATTGGCAGTGAAGGGGTTAACCTGCAGGGGGCGCTCTAAGGGTTAACTGTGTTCCCTGGGCGTGTTCTAACTGTGTGGGGGCTTGCCTAGCTGGGGAAGGGAAGTGGTCACAGCCTTCACGTACAGGAAGGCTGTGATCACAGCCCTTCCCCCTCACACAGAGCGGAGGTCCGTGTTTACATACACGGACCTCCGCTCCTTCACTCCGGGGGGGCATCGCGGGTGGCCAGCGGCAATCAAAGCCGCCGCACCCGCTCCCTGGCCCCCCCCCCGAACACAGTGAGCGCGCGCCTCCACCGGCGCGCGCGCGCTCACAGTGGCTCTGTAGCGCGGCCGCCGTCGTATGACGGCGTTTCGCGTTACAGAGCCACTCTGTCGCCCTCAATTGACGATCAGCCGTCGGCAAGCGGTTAACCACTGGGTTTTAGCCACTCTAGCCACGGGTTTTAGGCTGTCAATAGAGTTGACCGGACACCTGGATGTTTGGGTTCGGTGGGTCCGGCCGAACTTCGCGAAAAAGTTTGGGTTCGGTACCGAACTTGACTCGAACTTTACCCCGGACCCCGAACCCCATTGAAGTCAATGGGGACCCAAACTTTTCGCCACAAAAATGGCTGTAAAAAAGTTGTGGCAAGTGCTAGAGGGCTGCAAAAGGAATTAAAATGGGGGTAAGAGAAGGACAAGTGCCCTAAAAAAATGGGGATAGGGAAAATAACTTAAAATCAAATAAAAAAAATAAAAATGGGAAGGGGGGGTGGATGTGGAGTAGGAGCCTAGAGGTTGACTAGGCCGTGACCGTGGCAGTGTAGGTGATGATTTTACAACAATAATCTGTCCCTTACAGCAACAGCAGGAACCTGACCCTATAGGAGTAGGCGATGATTATAGAACAAAAATCTGTCCCTTACAGCAACAGCAGGAACCTGACCCTATAGAACTAGGAGATGATTTTAGAACAATAATCTGTCCCTCAAAGCAGTAGACTCTACCTAGTCCAGAATCAGATCGTTCTGTAATGCAGGATGAGATCTGCAATCTGTCCCTCAAAGCAGTAGACTCTACCTAGTCCAGAATCAGATCGTTCTGTAATGCAGGATGAGATGTTATTAATATCTGCAATCTGTCCCTCCCAGCGCCGGCAGCATCCTCTCCCTAGAATAGCCTGAGAGCATGTGACATGCAGCACTACGTGACTCCAGCTTATACAGAGGCTGGGTCACATGATGCACTGACCAATCACAGCCATGCCATTAGTAGGCATGGCTGTGATGGCTTCTAAGGGCAAACCAGTGAAACGCTTGTTGATTGGCTGCCCAGCAGCTACTCAACATGCGTGATCAAATACCCGAACCCAAACTTTTTTTCAAATGTCCAGGTTCGGGTCCGGGTCACGGTCACCCCAAAGTTCCGTACGGACCCAAACTTTACAGTTTGGGTTCGCTCAACTCTAGCCGTCATATGATGTCCTGGACTTTGAGTGGTGATATCTGAATGATGTCTGTAGCTACAGGCATCATTCAGATATCATTTTTTCCAGCCGGCGATTCCCTTCACCATAAGAATGATCATAGTGGCAGTTCAGCTGCATGATCATTCTTACAGGCAGCAGGAGGGGGCATCCTGTACGGCAGGCGACCCGGAGAATAAATCCGTCACCGCCGGAAGATGATCAGAGAGCTGACTGGTGGCCAGATGGTCCCCAGTCATCTCCATGATCCTCGAAAGCCAGGTAGCGACGTTATGTAAAAATCATCATTTTTTTGCTACAAAATTACTCAGAACCCCCAAACATTATGTATGTTTTTTTTAGCAAAGACCCTAGGGAATAAAATGATGATTATTGCAACTTTTTATCTCGCACGGTATTTGCGCAGTCATTTTTCAAAAGATGTTCTTTTGAAAAAAAAACAATTTCATGTATTAAAAAAATAATAAAACAGTAAAATTAGCCCAATTTTGTTTGCATAAAGTGAAAGAGGATGTTACACCGAGTAAATAGATACCTCACATGTCCCACTTTGAAACTGCGCACACTCGTGGAATGGCGCCAAACGTTGGTACTTAAAAATCCCCATAGGCGATGCTTTAACCACTTCATATGACGTCCTCAGGATAACAAGCCACCGCGGGCCCGGGGGGGGGGTGCGCATCGCGGCGATCGGTGGTGTGGGAGGTCAGTCTGACCCCCCGCAATACCGATCTCAGTAAAGTGCTTCCATCCGAAGCACTTTACCATGTGATCAGCCGTGACCAATCACGGCTGGTCACAGTGTAACACAGGAAAGCGGTTTATCGGCTTTCCTGTACTCAGGTCTGCAGACCTGAGGAGTGGAGAGCCGATCGGCTGCTCTCCTGACAGGGAGGGTTTGTGCTGATGATTTATCAGCACAGCCCTCCCTCGGATCGTCACCCTAGACCACCAGGGTGCCTGCCCAGGGACCACCAGGGATGTGCCCACCCAGGACCACCAGGGAGCTGACCAAGGACCACCAGGGAGACCCCCCTAGACCACCAGGTAAGAGACATAGTTCCCAATGTGGATGGCACTCAGTGCCACCTTCAGATGCCACCCTAGACCACCAGGGAATGAGCCCCTATCAGTATATATGCCCACCAGTGCCCCTATCAATGCATACCAGTGCCACATATCAGTGCCCACCATTGCCACCTACCAGTGCCCACCTATCAGTGCCCATCAGTGCCACCTATCAGTGCCCAATGCCACATATGAGTGCCAATCAGTGCTGTCTATGAGTGCCCATCAGTGCCGCTTAGCAGTGTCCGTCAGTGCTGCATATCAGTGCCCGTCAGTGCTGTATATCAGTGTCACCTATCAGTACCCGTCAGTGCTGCTTATCAGTGCCGTCTAACAGTGCTCATCATTGCTGCATATAAGTGCCTCGTCATCAGTGCCACCTCATCAGTGCCGCCTCATCAGTGCCAATCAGTACTGCCACATCAGTGCCCGTCAGTGTAGCCTCATCAGTGCCCACCAGTGATGGGGAAAATTTACTTATTTACAAAGTTTTGTGACAAAAATAGAGAATTTTTTTTTTTGTTTTCAAAATTTTCGGTCTTTTTTTATTTGTAGCACAAAAAATAAAAACCGCAGGGGTGATCAAATACCACCAAAAGAAAGCTCTATTTGTGGGAACAAAATGATAAAAAATCTGTTTGGGTACAGAGTCGCACGACCACGCAATTGTCATTCAAAGCGCAACAGCACTGAAAACTGAAAATTGGTCTGGTAGTAAAGTGTTTTAAGTGCATAGTATTGAAGTGGTTAAAAGTTTTTACAGGTTACATGTTCAGAGTTACAGAGGAGGTCTAGTACTAGAATTATTGCTCTCACTCTAACATTCACGGTGATACCTCACTTGTGTGGTTTGAACGTCATTTACATATGCGGGCGCGACTTACGTATGCGTTCGCTTCTGTGCGTGAGCTCGCAGTGATGGGGGTGCTTTAACTTTTTTTCTATTATTGTTTATTTTAACTTTATTTTTTTATTTTTACACTGTCTCTTTAAAAAAAAAAATGTGATCACTTTTATTCCTTTTACAAGAAATGGAAACATCTCTCTTTTTGTAGAGATATGGGGTCAATAAGACCACACATCTCTCCTCTAGACTGGAAAGGCCGAGATCAGAAAAAAATGAATGATCTCGGCTTTTCCAGCCGAGTCCCCAGGCATTGTTAAAATCCGGCCGGCCGGACATGACGTCATATGTCGAGCCTGGACCTCCGAGGCCCCTAGAGATGACTGGGGACCATCTGGTCACCAGTCAGCTCTATGATCAACTTCCACGGGTGACAGATTGGTTCTCCGGGCAGCTGATGGCACGTGCGAGCCCGAAGAAGTATCGGATGATAGTGGGGGTTCCCCTTCAAGATCCTCAGCACACAAGTCGCACCTCAAGTCGGATCATTATGATCCGACTTCTGGTGCGACTTCTGTTCCAGTCAATGGACTCCCATAGGGAACCATTGATTTTGAATAGAGACAGAGAAGCGCCTAACAAGGGTTAACGTTGTGTATAAAACGTTAAACCACATTTTTGAGCTTTTACTGACGTCAGCATTTTTACAGCTCTAGTGTTGGAGCCTCAGAACGCGCTGGTCCTTTTTTTTGCCAATGCCACTTACAGCTTAAAAACGTCTGTGTGTGTGGATGAGGCCATTGAATAACATGGAGAGGCGTTTTTAAGCTGTAAAAAAAGCTCAAAAACGCGGCTATAAAAACGTCCGTGTGTATGAGGCCTTACATGTAGGAGAGGAGTGCCAGAATTGGCCCCGATGGCAAGTGGTTAATGCCTTTTTGTTGACAATAGCTTGCTTATTAACCCTACAAATGGCCTGAATTTAATATCAAGATTTGCATATCCTTCAACAATCCTGTTTTCCTACTTTATTCCTTTTCCTTTTTTATGTATTTCAGATAAATAGCCTTCCCTGTCCAGCGATGTCCACGAATGTCTCAGCCATTCGAGATTCTCCCTCCTGATTGGTTGAGACATAGCAGCAGTGCCATTAGCTGCTTCTGCTTTCAATCAAAGTTAGCTAGCCAATCAGCAGAGCCCAGAGCATATTGTACTCCTATTTAACTTCAGCCCCAGGCCATTTTATGCAATACAACACTGTGTCACTTTAACTGACAATTGTGCGGTCGTGCGACGCTGTACCCAAACAAAATTGATGTTCTTTTTTCCTCATAAATAGAGCTTTCTTTTGGTGGTAATTGATCACCTCTGCAGTTTTTATTTTTTGCGCTACAAATAAATATCCAAAAAAAGTAAAAAAACTAATTTCTTCATCAGTTTAGGCCAATATGTATTCTACTACATATTTTTGGTAAAAAATCGCAATAAGTGATCTGACCCTAGCTCCTACAGGTAAGCTACCACTTACATTACCCTCAACATGGCACCCTTAAACATCATCACACTAAACGTCCAGGGTTTCAATGTCCCACAAAAACGCACCAAGGCGTTCAACTATTTCAAAAAACAGAAAGCACACTTAATTTGCTTACATGAAACCCATTTCACATCACGCAATACCTCTAAACTGTTCTGTAACTTCTACCCCCAAATATTCTCAGCCTCTGCCAAAAAACGTGGCACGCTTATAGCAATCCACAAATCTACCCCATTCTCCCTCAGATCAGAACTTAAGGATCCAGAAGGGAGGTATATCATTCTAACAGGCCTCCTTTCTGACATGGAGGTAACTATTGTTTCCTACTACGCCTCGAATAAACACCCCCTCCCCTTCCTCGCCCACCTCATGCAAAATAATAGATAGTCATAAATTTGGTACAGTTATCATCTGCGGGGACTCAAATTAAGTCATATACCCCTTTCTAGATAAATCACCCTACCCCCCTACCACCACCCAACATAGACAGACCTTCCAACTCCTTTTAAACCGATTCTATCTAATTGACACCTGGCGTGAAGCTAACCCGGGGAAAAGGAAATATACCCACTACTCCCATCCTCATAATTCCTTTTCATGAATCGATCACATCCTGACTCCCACAAGATTGGCTCCAGAGATTCTTTCCTCCAAGATCCTGCCAATACCTTGGTCTGATCATTGTGCTGTCTACAGATCTTTATCCTCCTTAATACCCAAATCACACGATACTTCTTGGTCTCTACCTAAAGATCTCCTGAATCACCCCTCACAGAAATTTAATATTGAGCAGGCACTTCGTGAGTATTTTGCCCTTAATTCCACTCCAGACATTTCCCCGATCACTCTGTGGGAAGCCCACAAACCGTCCATTCGTAACACTATTCAAAAACACTCTTTCCTCCTCAAGAAGGAACACAGAGAGTTAGCAGAAAAACTTGAGCGGGATTACTTGTCTGCCCACTCTAGGTACTCTGCAATTCCTAACCCTGACAACAAGTCCGTACCGGACATGGCAAAACTACAACTTGACCTCTTCTTAACCGACTACGCCAATATTGTACACCAGAAAGTGAAACATACTAATTTTATGAAAGCTAACAAACCGGACGCTCCCCTAGTCCGCACTCTAAAACGGCTAAATAACATCTTCAAGCCAGTCAGGCTAAAAATAGGCAAGGATTCCTACACCAGCAACCCACTCAGAATTGTCAATAAATTTCAGAATCACCTCAACACTCTCTACACGCAAACGACTCCATTCGACCCAAACGAGACTGAAATTTTCTTTGCTCAACTTAAGCTACCGCAGGTAACCCAAAATGAGCGTGACTTACTCGATGACCCCATCACATCAGAGGAAATTATGTTAGCCATCAAAGACCTGAAACCGAATAAATCCCTAGGCCGCGATGGCTTCACGGTGGCCTATTACCGAGTTTTCTCGGAACTCCTAGCCCCGGTCCTAGCTAAAGCTTTCAATGCAATCCTAGATCAGCATAGCTTTAGGGAGGAATCTCTAACAGCCATCATAAGCATGATCCCAAAACCAAATTCTGATGACTCGCTTCCCTCCAACTTTCGCCTGATATCCCTTTTGAACCTAGACATAAAACTTCTAACTAAAATACTAGCTACGCGTTTGAACACCTTCATTGGTAGGCTGATTCATAGAGACCAGACCGGCTTCATACCCCTCCGCCAGACCAGTGATAATATCCGCCGAGCAGCTCTCATTGCTCATATAGCCAGAAAGCGGCGCATTCCAGCATGCTTCCTATCGCTTGACATCACCAAAGCCTTTGATACCCTGTCTTGGCCCTACCTCTTCCACTCCTTACGGAGATGGGGATTTGGTCCACAATTCTTACGATGGATCGAAGCACTATATAGTAACCCAAAGGCATACGTCCGCTATGTGGGATATAAATCACAAAAGTTTAACATTGAGAGAGGAACAAGACAGGGTTGCCCGCTTTCACCCCTTCTCTTTACACTGGCTATTGAACCATTAGCGCAACTGATCAGGTCAAACCAATCTATCAAAGGCATTGAACTCGGCGGATTTCATCACAAAATTTGTCTGTTTGCGGACGATATATTATTGTTCCTCTCTTCCCCCAATGATCTCCGGTCCCAACCTTATTAGCATCCTCAATGACTTTGCAAAAATATCCGGCCTAGTGATTAACATGCAAAAATCCAAGGCGCTAAACATCTCCCTTTCCCCATCCGAGCTTATATCAACACGAGAAGCCCTTCCGCTCTCTTGGGCATAAAAATCGATCCCTTACCTAGGAGTCCAACTCCCAGCTGACCCGTCCCACCTCTTCTCACTTAACTACCTGGGCATGTTAAAAACAGTAACAAATCTCATGAACCAATGGGCCTCCTTGCCCCTTTCTTGGCTTGGGAAGATCGCAGTAGTGAAAATGTGTATCCTACCTAAACTACTATATCTCTTTCGAGTTATACCTGCTTCTATCCCAGGGTATTACTTATGCATTCTCCAATCAAGGACAACAAATTTTATATGGGGCTCGGTTAAACCGAGAGTCTCCAAACCTACCCTCTTTCTTCCCAAGCTAAGCGGAGGCCTCGGAATGCCCAATTTCACACTATATTACAAGGCAGCCCAATTAGCAAGCCTTCCGAAATATCACGCCACACGGGAAATCCCCTTATGGGTAGCAGTCAAGGCCATAGATTGCGATCCCCTGTCACTATCCAACCTACTATGGCTTAACCAAAAAGATCGCCCACCAATCAACAACCCTAGCACCAAATATTACATCACACTGTGGGATAGGTTAAAAATAAAGCACAACTTATAGTCTCCCCATAACCCTCTCCTTTCGTTCTTCCGAAACCCAGCCTTCCCCCCTGCCTGGGAGTCACCCAAAGCCTTCCAAGCTTGGATGGACCTAGGACTATTCAGGCTACACAATTTAGTATCCACATCTTCGTTCTTAACCTTTCAGGTGCTGAAGGAACGATATAGCATCCCCCAATCAGAGATATGTTGATACCTACAAATTAAAAACTTTTTTGCACCTGTAATTCTAAACAATGCTCCCTATAACACTTTCTCCCATTTCGAAAATGTATGCAAGTGGGACCCACATGCCAAGGGAACTATCTCCATACTATACTCTCAACTCCTTTCCACCACCACCACAAGCCTGACTCTCCCCTCCTACACCCAGAAATGGGAAGATGACCTGGGATTCCCCCTAGATCGCGCCCAATGGGCCTCAGGATGGGCTACAATTAAATCCTCCTCACCCAGTACACTCGTGATGGAAACTAACTACAAAGTCCTTACCAGGTGGTACTTAGTCCCCTCAAGAATAGTGAAATATGTTCCATCGTACCCCCTGCACTGCTTCCGAGGCTGTCTAATACCACTCTTCACTGCGGCTAAGCAAACTATAGCTAAGGCATGGAAATCACCCTCCTTAGCGATTCCAGAGACAAAACATAGAGTAACATCCTACATGATCCATGCAAAGATGGACGCTGTAGACAAAAACCTTATCCCCAAATTCGAGCAAATATGGAAACCCTGGATAGGCAAATTTCTCCCTCGCACCTTTCAAAAGGAAGTACTACTGCCTTGGTGAGAAATACCTTCCACATCATGCTGACAATCGGAGCGATCATCCAGACTACCCCCACGGACTCCTACCGCCTCCCCTTCCTCCCTCTCTTTACGTATCCTGCCCCCCCTCTTCTTCTCTCTTCTTCTCTCTCTTGCCCTCTGATCTTTCTTTTTCCTCTTTATTTTTATTTTTATTTTTTTTTGTATATAAGTGTTAAATAGTTGTCGCCTAACCTGTACCTCCATCACTACGTAAATAATATGGCTCCTTTCTCCCCCGGACCATTTTTACTCTTACTGAGGCGATACGGGCCTTCTCCTTCCAGGTCACAGTGAGATCCCCACAGGGGTGCCTGGATGGCAGACCGGCCTGTCGCTATAGTCTTATAGTTATCGAGTTAGTTTTGTTGATATTTGTAACTCGTCTAGCTGCCACTATGTCTCCTGTGTTAGCAATCAGCCTATGCCTTCAGAGGTATACGTTCTTTATGTTTATTTCTCTGTATCGCCTTGTATATTGCAATATTGAAATAAACGTTTGAAAAAAAAAACGCAATAAGCAATGTTTTGCTGTATTTTTGCTGTATTTTCCGCATGAGACAATCCAGTAATTTACTGCAGGCATGCAAATTTGCACTTTCACGTTTGGCTTATAGTAAATGTTTTTATCTGCTTAATTTCTGATGCCTATCTTGCTTGGGGCACATGTTTCTTCTGTATTAGATGCCTTATTTGTGCATGTTTTTGCCCTTTTTAGCTGTACACGTCTGCTGTGTCCCTCACTGCTTGCTGTACACGTGTTCATGTTTGTTTTCCCAAAAATGCCCAGTGCCAATGTTCAGCCTTTCTTCCCCATTTGTTTGGACTTCTGAAGCATGCCCCAACATGTTTGCTGTGCATTTGTTTGATATGGTTTAGAATAGGAAAAGGAGAGAACCACAAACTACATGAAATCTTAACAAGGAATTTTCTTTACTTTCACTTCCAAATAGGGGCAGTGACGCCCCCCCCCCCATCCATCGCCGCCTCCGATAAACATGCATCTGGCCCCTTTCAGGGAAGGAGGCGGGTTTTGGCACCTGTCACCCGATTGGCTGAAAGGAGAGGCGATCCTATTAGAAGCCTAGGAGGAGGAGAGGACTCAGGGCTGAGACACTGCACCATGCTTTCCGCTACCCACCATTAAGGGGTAAGCGCCGCACCGACCGACAGACAGCAGTGCGCGTGCCGCTTAGAGTTCCCACCTCATCCCTTTAAACCCGAACACATATTAATTACACAAGTTCTGTGGCTGATTACGGTGGTAATTAAACTCACTTGGTGCCTTATATGCATTAAATTAACCTTAGAACCTGTGTAATTCATATGTGTTCAGGTGTAGCCTCCTTGACGGAATTCTCGAGTGTGGCTTGGGGTATGTTTTCACTGCAAATAGCGGTAAGCCCGAGCCACACTCGGGATTGCATTGCTGAATCCAAGGCTGGGTTACTTACCTTGTCCCCTGGATCCAGCAATGTCCTACTGTGTCTGTAGGCTGTGCCCTCCTCCCGATGCCTGTGTAATGCCAAGCTCCGTTCCCTGCGAGCATTGCGTTGCACGGGGGCGGAGCCTAGCGGGAAATTCAAAAAGTGAAACACGCAGTAAACATACAGTACACTGTAGTCTGTAAGATTACATTACTGTATCAAATCATTTCATATCCCTTTTGTCCCTAGTGCTTTGCCCAGTGCCCTGCATGCACTTTTATATTATATAGGCCATTCTTTCTGCCTGGAAACTTGAGAACGTCCATGGTACAAATAAAGTGTCCCTTTACGTCAACAGCGGTTTTTGATCAGCTAGAAAACAGCGATAGTAAATAAGAATCATTTGCAGAATTAAGTGATACTGATTTTTGGGGAAATGTATCATCAGACACCGAAAGTGACGAAACGACAATTCTGCAACTGAGCAAATTTCAGTGTTTTTGACTTGATTACATTATTAAATATTTTTTTATTATTATATTATTATTTTTGATAATTATTTATAGTTATTTATTATATTATATATTTTTTTTATATATATTATAATTTATGACTTCGTTATTTCAAATTTTATCATACCCGGGATGTCCACTAGACTCTTGTCTTAAGTGAGTTATTCCTAAGAATTACAGGCAATATATAAAATATATAAAATATAAAATATACAATCTAAAATGCTAAATTTCTATGTGATGTGTACTGCTTTGAGACACAAAAATCTGACATAATCATACCGCCAGGGAGATTAAAGGGATGAGGTGGCAACCCTAGTGCCGCTCCCTCCCCCCAAAAAAAAACAATATATATATATATATATATATATATACTTTTTTATGTTCTCTTTACTGTATTCAAGTCATCTATTGAAAACATTTTTTTATCTTGTTCTTAAATGTGCTTCATTTGTTTGCTCTGCACTTTCCAAGCCTTGTATTTTTTCCTTTTCTACAGTATGAAACCAGGGAGCACAAGTCACCTGCTGCACCCTTAAAGCATCCATGGTCCAATGTAAGTATGTATTTACTATTCATACCTTCACATGCATATGTCCAGAATTTGGGACTAACATGTTTTTATTGTGTCTAATAAATGGTACATACTAAACTGAGCCAGGAGCAAGACATGGGAACAAAAAGGCATGTTGTGGAGGTAAGTCATGATAGCTTCTGTTCAATTATAAAATGCATGTCTTCAAATGCTCTAGCGTGTACTATGTGTTGCAAATATGAGCCTAGTGTTGTTTGAAGGAATTTCAGATTGAAATAAGCATCTTATTTGTTTTCTCTGTAGACACCACAATTATTCACCATGGAAAGACCAAGGGGAAAAACACCTGGATGGAGAATTCCCAAAGTAAGTGCCAAACTGCATTCATGGGAAGGTATTTACTCCTGTCCAACCAAACATACATCACATTTCTCCATCTAACCGTGCCTAACTTTGTGATTCTCTTGAAGTTGAAGGATGCATTATCCACAAAAAAACGCAGGACGGATGGGCTTGGTTACACCTGCAAAGTTTATGGTAAACAATAGCTGGTATTTTTACATGTCACATGTAAAGTGAAGTAATCAGCAACTTAAAAGCATCTTTGTGTTTTTTATAGTGCCCCAAAGACAACTTTTTTCCAGAAGCAAGTCATCATGGAATCCACAGGTCACCCAGCAAGTCTCGCTCATCTGGAAGAAACTAAAGCAAGGTTAGTCTAAACCTCTTAGAATGCTAAAGTAAAACAAGTAAACCATGTTCTTGGGGTTTACTTACTAAAGATAGAGGGTACAACATCACTTCTGCATAGAAACCAAACAGCTTCCAGGTTTTATTGACAAAGCTTAATTGAACAAGCTGAGGTTAGAAGCTGATTGGCTACCATGCACAGATGCACCAGATAATGAGTGCACCAGTTTTAGCAAATCTACCCCTTAATGTCCTATAAATCTCTCAGCAGGTCTGTCATTAGCAAGTTACCACCATCTTGGCAAGTGACAAATAAGAAGAGTCCCAAAGACCCACTACTGAAGAGAGGGGAAAATTACATTTAACTGTGACCCAAGTCAACAACATCTAAAGTTCACGTGTGCAAAGAATGTGGCGCTGGTCGAGCATTTGGCTCCAGTATTTGACAGTTGTTGGGTCCCAACACGCGTAAAAGTGATCAAGCTTGGAAGAAAAAACTATGGAAAATCATTACCAGAGATGTAAATGCAGTGGGAGTAGCACCCCAAAGTGAAGATAATTCGAACTAAGACATCAAGGGTAACATCAAGAGGAAAAAGCATTTATCAGGAATGAAAAGTTAGACTGATTGTGTGTATTGACATTAGAAAGCATGACTACAAATGTCTGAAATTTGTCTCAAGTAATTGGCACCTCATCTTTTCTACTGTACATCTTAGATAGTCCTTTCATAGTTAGTCGGGTTGAAAAAAGACACAAGTCCATCTAGTTCAACCAATAAAAAGAAAAAAAAACAAACAATTATATATATAAATGTATATATACAAACATACATACTGTATACATATAAATACACAGTCCTATATATACACATTCATATACCCACAGTTGATCCAGAGGAAGGCAAAAACAAAAAGATGTCTAACTTTTTTGCTTCATTGCTCATCTCTTTTCTTCTAGGCAAAAAAATGGTGGTGGATTAAAAACTTCTGTTTAGATATGAACTATGAAAAATGCTGGTGCCTTACATCCATGAAGGGACAGTTACAGGGCTGGCCAACGGTTTTGATACCTTGTGCAACAAGAAAGGTGAGTACATAGTGTTCACAAATATTCTAGATGCATGTTCAATGTTAATTCTGGGTTCTCCTTTGCAGCCCTATTGTATCCTGCCAGGAGGAATTCCCCCGTCCTTCAGAATACAATGCTCTTTTGGCAAACTTTCACTAGTGATGACCATGGAGCATATTTCGCATGCACTGGATTTATCATGGACTTGGGTGAGAATTCAAGAAGAGAAGGACAACTTTGACCTAATCAGTCTCTGTTCTCTTGCCGATGACCCCACAGAGGAAGCAAACATTCTTTTATTTTCTATGGAAGCAGATGTTCAAGATCTAGGCTTCTCTACATCTGCCAAGAATCATGACATCAGCCAATCTCAAAAACAGCAGCCTAATGTCAGTGTTGAGGTAGTCAACCTTCTGCCACCATGTTCAAGTTCCCAAAGCAAAGAGACCAATTTAAGCCAAAGTTTATCAGATGCAAATGCCAATTTGGGATCCACCCATCCACCTATCGACATAAAACGTGCACATACTATATGTCCCACACATAATTTGTGACCGAGAGCAACTTGTTTATGAGCAACAGCAGAGTCAGAGGTTCCACCATGCACAGCTAGAAGATCGTGAAATCTTAGAGGGTTGTTTAAAGGCCATTGAAGATGAAACTAAGGACATGAAGTCATGTATGCAGGAATTTTTTACAAGTACTACAGAATATCGACAAAAGGAACTTGACATACTCAGACAGTGGCTTAACACGTCTTCTGGCATTAATCCACCACTGATTTGGTCTCTCCCTCTGCAGTTGCTTTTTTATAAAGTTAAGCTCTAGCCACCAGATTTTTGACTAAGCTGTCTTTTTTATATGAGACTTTTCTATTGCACTACAAGAAAGTGTAACTGAAGGTGACATGTTTTTTTGTTTTGAATACAGAAAAGTGAGGGTTAGAACATATTTCCTTTTTTCTTGCTCTTTCTGCCATGTTAGGGAGACTCCCTCTCTCTATTTCTGTTGTTTGCCATTATCAGTGGGAGTGAAAGAACATATAAATTATTTTTTTTGTGTCATCCAAATAAGCGAGGGTGAATTTCACAAATGGGACTCAGATGACAAAAACAGACTGACAGGGTTTCTAATACTCCATTACTGCATCCAAGATTAAAAGAAAACCAGTTTTGCCCTTAGTTACACTTTCAAGTCCTTTGGGATGTTCATTTTGACAAAACAATTGCTATATCTTGGCAGATGTGTGCTTTTTGAATCAAAATTCAAAAAAATGTCTGACATGTCCGCCGCGATGTCGCAATCTTGATAAAAACCACAGATCGCTTCCATTACTAGTAAAAAATGAAATATAGTGAAAACGCCATAAATGTATTCTCATGGTTTGTAAACGTGGCAATTTTTGCGCAAACCAATCAATTTACGCCGATTGCGATTTTTTACCAGAAATATGTAGAAGAATACATATCGGCCAAAACTGATGAATACATTTATTTTTTTTTATATGTATTTTAGCAAAATGTAAGAAATATTGTTTTTTTTGCAAAATTGTTGCGCAAAAAATAAAAATCGCAGAGGTAATCAAATACCACCAAAAGAAAGCTCTATTTCTGGGAGAACAGGATGCCAATTTTGCTTGGGTACAATGTTGTACTACCGTGCAATTGTCAGTTAAAGCGACGCTGTGCCGAATCGCAAAAAGTGCTCTGGTCAGGAAGGGGGTAAATCCTTACAGGGCTGAAGTGGTTAAAGTGGTTGTTAAGCCACTTTATCCACTTTTTATCGTCCTTTCTGTTTAATACTCTGATGTGTCCCTGTGCCTGTGTTTTATAAAAATAAAATGTTCTCAAAGCACCACTTGCAACTCATGTGACCCATCAGTTCTCTCCTCTCTCCATCTGACAGCTGCAGTGGGTGGGGCTGAGGATTCCCCGCTGAAGTCAGTCGGGAGGGGATAAGGAGGGGAGGAGAAGAAAGCCAGCAGTTCACATGAGTGGTGATTGGCGTTTTGAGAACTGGTAAAGAACAGCTTATTTTTATCAAACACAGGCACAGGGGAATATAGAACTATTAAATAGAGAGGATGATATAAAACATTAAATTAAACTTCAGCAGCAAGAGGGGAGGGGGGCAGACACTGACACAGGAGCAGACAGGAAGGGAGGGGAGGGGGGAGAGGATGGAGAAGAGCACAGGAGAGACAGGAGAGCTGTGGATGACGGAGTCACGTAAACTGACCACGGTGATTTTGTCAGGTACCCAGCTCCCACTTATGCTCTAATCACCAAGGCGATCAGAAGCTAAAGTTATCCCCCCCACCATACCCACAGTATTCTGGGACACGTCACAGGTCCCAGAAGACTACGGGACTATTCACAAGGCACATTGCTGCTCACACATGTGCACTGGGCACCCGGCTGTGAAGCCGCAAGCTGTCACTCCAGGGTTCCCTCAGTTAATATGCTGGTGCAGGGTACAGATGGCAGGAGGGGAGAACGGCTGGGGCGAGCCCATCGTGGGACAGGTGAGTGACTGTTAAAAATCAGCAGCTACAGTTTTTGTCTACTGACTTTTAATTTTCAGGAGACTGGAAATGGATGCTTAGCAGTGTGTATCAAGATGGGATGGGACACCTATGTTCCTTTGGCATATAGCTCATGACTTGTAAATACAGTGGATTTGCACAGTTCTGGTCTAACACTGTTTGTTTGGCCTAATAATAATATCGCTGGCCAACATATTGGTTTTATGTTTTTGTTTATTTGTTTTAATGAAGGTTTTTGTAAGCAAACATACAAGAATGGTTTTGTGTGGTGTAAATATTCGCCAAATATATCTCCAAATATCTTGGTGTAAAATTAATATATTGTCAGTACATGTGACATATGTTCAAGTAAGGGCTCAGAGCTTCCACAGAAGCTGCTGAAATGAGCAGCTTGTGTTGAAGTGAGAGGGTTCCAGACAGCCTGATATGGAGATACTTACTATGTTCCTTTGTAACAATCACAGCCTTTTCACCAAAAACAGAGTAAACAATCTGGTAAGATTTACAGAGTAAGAGTTGAAGCATAAAAGTAGCTTTTTATGACTTAGCTTGGGTCCCCTTTAGAAATAGACCCCCTAGCATGGCTCCTACCCTTTCGCACTCGATGGCCCTCTGCGACTGTATGTATAAATCCTCATATCTTATTTCTGACTTACACCCTTTAGAGCATCTTTTCCACAACCACAGATTTCCCCCTGGCCAGGATATTCGGTGCATTTCAGTAGTTGACAAATAAGGAGTTATTCAGGATCGGTCATTTTTTATCCTCTTTGGAACCCCTTACAGAAAGCATCAGTAAGCTGGACATGCCCTCATCTGAAAGATTCCGTCTGCACCAAATTCGGCATTTTGTGTTTTCGCTATGGGCTTCGAAACCCGATCCACCGAGAATCACTACATACCAACAATGGTGCTCTGGGAACATGGATCAGAGGGGAGGAATATCTATGATTTATGCTTCACTGACTGAGAACCCGGATAAACCTTCTTATGCATTATCCTGGAAACAGGATGTCAAAGTAGGGTGGGAGGCAGACACATGGTTCCCTTGCTTTCAGAAGTCTTTCAAGGGTATAGTAAATATTTCCCTCATAAAAGCAAATGTCAAGTTACTTACATGATGGTATTTGTGTACCTACCCGCCTGGCCAAGATTTTCCCAGGTACGTCACCGCTATGTTTTCTTGGATCCTAGTTTCACACATGGCGGGAATGCATTCTGGGCTTTTGGTACAGGATCTTTTGTTTGTTGCGTAAAGTGATTGGTCTGGCTCTACCAAAAACAACTGAGACCGCTTCATGGAATAGTAGACCGATCAGTTGTTCCAGGTCTCTCTGGTCCCTAATTAATTTTATAATGCTGGGTGCCAAGATTACGTTAGCCTGGAAACAACCTACTGTGGCCTTTGCCGCAGCAAAACTGAAAATGTCCTGGATAATGGTCCAAGAAAAGATGGTCAGTATTCTACAGTCCCCTACAGAAAAATATGATATGGTCTGGGAACCATGGAATACTTATATGCAATGGCCTTTTTAACCCTTTATATTGCATTTTTATATATGCTACTCCCTGCTTCCCAACCTCTTTCCTTTTATACGTCATTTCTCTCCTCTTTCTTCCTCCCTACTTTAACCACTTGCCGTCTGCCCGCCGTGGCTTGATGGCGGCAAGGTGGTTCGTTATCGCAAACCGCCATCAGGTCACGGCGCGGGCACTACAGCGCGATTCGATAGAGGACTGATCACTCTACAGGGCCAGGCCAATGATATTTGGCCTGGCCCTTCCAATCGGTACTAGCCAATTCCATTGCACCTCTGCCTCTGTAATGTAAACAGAGGCAGAGAAAGTGAGCTCATCATCTTCCCTGAAGCCCTTTTCAGTTTTGTTGAGGAAGAGACAGCTTCTAAAAGTGAGTCGCACAACACTACACTGACAACAGGACAGTTAGGCACACTTTTAACCCTTTGATCGCCCCCTGATCACCCCCCAGTTAACCCCTTCAGTGCTGTCACCCCCTGTCACAGTGCAGTGATCCTATTTTTTACTGATTGCTGTACTTGTGACACTAAATCAGTGTTAGGGTAGATAGTATTAGGCCTAGGTAGGTGTAAATACCCCCCTTGCCCCCAATAACATTTTTAAAGCCTCGATTGCCCCCTATCACCTGTGATCGCTGTATAAGTGTCACGGGTGACGCTAGCTAGCTAGATAGTTTTTTTTTCCCCCATCAGATTACCCGCCTTATATTATTTTATATACCTTTTATTGGTTTTAACCCCCGATCGCCCAGCTCTGACCCCAGTTAGGTTTTAGCATGGGCCAGATAGTTAGGTACTCTGACACACATACACACACATTAGATAGGTGTTAGATACTATTGTAGTATCTGATCAGATCAATATCTGATCTGATCAGATCTATATTAGTGTCTCCAGTACATTAGTGTTATAAATAATACAGCATTAGCGGGATCAGCCTAGATACCTGCTAGCACCTGCGTTTAGCCACTCTGCCCAGCCCAACCCACCCAAGTGCAGGATCCATAGCTCGCTGACACTTACCAAACACTTTACACATATCTGCAGCGTTTGCAGAGATCACGCCCGATTCCTCCCAAATCTGACAGTAATTTTGGTAGCGTTTGAAACAGGCTCTGACAACCAGGTGCACTTTTTTGCCTGTGAGTCATGCTAGGGTACGTATCAAATTTAGAAAGTCCAAAATGTCCAATCGCACATACACTAGCGAAGAGGTCACACTATGCTGAGTATGACAGACGGGAGCGATGGGGAAGCTCCACTGTCAGAATCAGGCTTAGCATATGAACCAGTAGACAGCAGCGGCACCCTATCAGATAGCGCTGATGATGGAGCGGTCCCTGCTACGGTCAGGCATACCAGAACTGGTTCTGCTGTCGCTGAGGTGCATGAACCGCAGGGCTCTGGCAGGGCTCTCGCTCAGAGCCAGTACTAGTGCCGCTACTCCTTCTGGTGAATTGGCAAGCACCAGCAACCTAGTACCCCCTGGACATACAACCAGCACTGCAGTGTCATGTGGTGACGTGGCGAGTCCCATAAGTGCAGTTCAAGCTGGTGTGGCTAGCATGAGTAATGTCCCACAGCCACAAAGAAGAAGATGAACACAGGCCCGCAGAACCCATAGTGCCCTTCCCGCTGAATTTGCTAACCCTGATTGGCAACCCCCCACTGATTCATTGCCCGTACGTCCCCCATTCACTGGCCAAGCCAGAATCATGGTGAATACAGTTGATTTTACGGCCATCTATTTTTTTTAGCTGTATTTCACGGAAGATCTCTATAGATCTATAGTGAACCAAAGCAATTTATATGCTGGTCAATTCATCACCGCTAATCCCATTTAATGCTTGCCAGAGACTGGAAGCCAATCATGGTTCCAGAATTTAAGACTTTTTTGGGCCTTTCCTTCCTCGTGGGCATAACAAAAAAACTGAGTTGCGGTCATATAGGTCCACTGACCCAATTCACCATATGCCCGTGTTCTCTGCTTGCATGTTCAGGACACGAGACAAGCAGATCCTGCGGTTCATATCAGTGACAATGAACTCTGTCGTCCACAGGGTGACCCTGAATTTGACCAGTTCTACAAAATTCAGCCCCACATAAACCACTTCAACACCAAGTTCGCTGCACTTTTTATTCCCCACCAAGTTGTGTGCATGGACGAGTCCCTCGTTAAATTTTCTGGCTGTCTTGCTTTCAAACAGTACGTCCCCAGCAAGCGTGCCAGATACGGGGTCAAGATGTATAAGCTCTGTGACAGGGCCACAGGATATACATATAGCTTCATGGTTTATGAGGGCAAAGATAGTCACATAGAGCTGGAAGGATGCCCAGACTACATAGAGAACGCTGGCAAGATTGTGTGGAGCTTGGTGTCACCCTTATTCAGAAAGGGGTACCACTTGTACATGGACAATTATTACATGAACGTGCCACTTTTTAGTCACTTGTTTGATCACCAAATTGGCGCATGTGGCACTGTGCGACCTAATTGCCGGGGCTTCCCCCAATGGCTTGTAGATTCCCATCTTAAACAGGGGGAGAGAGCCTGCTTGAAGTGTAATAATTTGCTCACGATGAAGTTGAGGGACAATTGGAATGTTTTAGTTCTGACCTCCCTTCATGCAGATACAACCGTCCAAATTCCTACGGCGACAGGTGTTTTGGAGAAACCCCTCCGTGTCCACGATTCTAACCTAAATATGGGAGGGGTGGACCTTAAGGACCAGTTATTGGCGCCGTACCTAATTACCCGTAAGGCCAGACGCTGGTATAAAAAAGTGTCTATATATATTTTTCAATTGGCTTTGCTGAATGCTCATGTCTTATACAGAGCATCAGGGCAGACGGGATCCTTCCTCAAATTCATGGAAGAGATCGTCACAGCCCTTCTGTTTCCAGATGGTGCTTCACCCCCACTTCACAATGTGAATGCAGTTAGCCGGCTGCATGGAAGGGACTTTCCACGAGTCCTCCGTGGTACCCGAGGCCACAGAACACCCCAAAAGAGATGTCATGTCTGCAGGCATACGACATACAGGCGTGACACCCGCACTTATTGTCCCACCTGTCCTGACCAGCCTGGTCTCTGCATCGGAGACTGTTTTGAACGCTACCACACATTAGTGAATTATTAGTGTAAGGTACAGCAGAAGCAGTGATAGGCACACTTTCATAGGGTCTTCAAAGATGCCAGTGCATTTTGAGAGACCCAAACCTGGAACCAGTTACAATTTTTAGTTACAAAAAAAGGCGTACCAAAAAAAAACTAAGAAAAAAAAAAAATTTAAAACAACATAAAAAATAAAAAATGTTAAAAAAACATAAAATGAAAAAGTCAAAAACAGTTTTATGTTTCTTTATTTCTCTCGATCGTTTTCTATCTAATCTCTCTCTATTGTTAAAATTTTTTATGCATACCTGTAATGTTTTATTGTTAATGTGTGTTATAATTTTTTCTTCTTAGCAGGTATGTAATTGTTTATGTTACTGTGTTTTATTAATTTTTTTATTCCTGTTCAGGTACGCCATTCAGCTGCAGCACTGATTTATTTATGGTGACAGCAAAAGTGTTTGCTCCCACCATTCATAAAGCAGCGACTCCAGCACTGTTGGAGATGATTTCACCACCACAGTTAAAAAAAGAGCAAATATACCAGAGCATAGAGGCAGTGGGTGGAAATTGGGGCGAATTGCCCCTATGCTCCGGTATATTTTTTTTAAAAAAGGGCTATGCCCATCATTAGAAGTGGGTGGATGAAGGAAGGTTTTCCAATGGTGAGCATACCCACCGATTGATTCTTTTTTTCATTTAACCCACAGGCTGCATGAAAAAAAAGAACATTACAATAAATGCCCAACAAGGACCAGCGACATACTAGTATGTTGCTGGTCTTCTCACGCTCTCCTGTCCCACCAGGGAACGCGAGAATGCAGTTGGTGATTTCGCCAGCTGACCATAGAGCTGTTCGAAGACTAGAATGGCTCCAATCATCTCTATGGCCTAAGAAACCGGAGGCTACGAGCATTTTGTGACTTTAGTTTTGCCTAATATAAACAGCGCCATTGGTAAATTGGGGAAGAATCTTACCACACCGATTTTTTTTCCACAGATGCTGGGGACAGATCTAGAGTCTAGTAGACCCCAAATAAAAAAAAAAAATGCGACAATACCTAATTTTATCATAGCGGATATTTAAAATCCCTGTGATAAAAATAAAAATGATAAAAAAGATGAAAGGGACAGTGTAAAAATAAAATAGAAGGCAAAATGAATAATTAAAAAAAATGCCCCTGCCCCCCCCCCCCCCCCGTGCATGCGCGCAAAGGTGGAAGCAAGCGTCAGTCTTGTGTCGTATGTAAACAACAATTTCACCATACATGTGAGGTATCACTGGGAACATCAGATCGAGGGCAGTAATTCTTTCAGTAGACCTCATCTGCAGATCTAAAGTGGTAACATGTAAAGGCTTTTAAAGGCTTTTAAAAAAATATAGTTTGTCGCCACGGGTGTGCATAATTTGGGCAAAATTGTGTTTTTGTGCAGTAAAATTCAAAAAAGTGTTCACCCAAAAATTGCGTTCGAAAAATTGCTGCGCAAATACTTTGTGAAAAAAAAATTGTAACACCCACTATTTTAATCTGTATGGCCTCTGCTTTAAAAAATATATAATGTTTGGGGGTTCAAACTAATTTTCTAGCAAAAAAAAAAGTATTTTTTCATGTAAACAAAAAGTGTCAGAAAAGATTTGGTGGTTCAAATGGTTAGAAGAGTGGGTGATGTTGGGCATAAAATGTCAGGACAGTTCAACCCCCCCCCCCCAGATGATCCCATTTTGGAAAGTAGACACCCCAAGCTATTTTCTGAGAGGCATGTTGATTCCATGGAATATTTTATTTTTTTGTCATAAGTGATTGAAAAATGACAAAAATAAATAAATACACAAAGTTGTCACTGAAATTATATATTGCTCCCCAGGAAATGAGATAGGCAGTCATAAAATAAAAGCTGCGTAAATTCCAGAAAATGTACCCTAGTTTGTAGACGCTATAACTTTTGCGCAAAACAAATAAATATAAGTTAATTGACTTTTTTTTTACCCAAGACATGTGGCTGAATGCATTTTGCAAAAATGTATGACTAAAATTTAGTTTATTGTATTTTTGTAATAAAATAAAGTTTAAAATATCATTTTTTTGAAAATTACATTTAGTTATTCGTTTTGTTTTAATAAGTATATTTTGAAGATGCTGAACTGAAACCCTTTCTGGACTCCATTACATTACCAGAACTGTCTGCAGCTGAGAGGGAGGCATTGGATAAACCTCTGACTTTAGAGGAACTCCAGGTCGCTGCTGCCAGTCTGCCCAATAATAAAGCCCCAGGCACTGACCGGTTGCCAGGGGAGGTTTATAAACTGTATGGCACTAATTTGTTGTCTGAACTATTAGAGGTGTTTTATGCAGCATTGGAGTGTGAAAGCAATTGAAAAAGAGAAAGACTGGTGCCTCGGATATAATTGAAAAGGTGAGTGGACCAAGAGGGTTGCTGCCGCTCATTAATGAGTAATTACCCAGAAAATAGCAAGCAAATTAGAGCAGTGCAGACTCTCCTGTCCCAAATAATACGAGACTGCCCTGCTAAGCAACAGTTATATAATATCAATAAGATATCTAAAAAATTCTGATGGTGTACCATCTTAAATGTTTAGATATCTTATGTTTATTATATAATTGTTGCTTAGCAGGGCAGTCTCATAATATTTGGAGTCTTCGCTGCTCTAATTTGCTTAGCATTGGAGTGTGGCCATCTTCTTCCCTCCATGAATGAGGTGGTTATCATAGTTCTATTAAAACCCGGTAAGGCCCCTAAAAATACAGGATCATATAGTTACATAGTTACATAGTAGTTAAGGCTGAAAAAAGACAACAGTCCATCCAGTTCAACCTGTGTAGGTATACTCTTGTCAGTACCCATATCCTTGTATGTTGTATTTATTGAGATATACATCCAATAGTTTTTTAAATGTATCCATACTCCCTGCAGTCACAACTAGTTGTGGGAAAGAGTTCCACATCCTTATTGCCCTGATAGTGAATAACCCCTTACGAGTTTTAAGATTAAACCTTTTCTCTTCTAGTTTCAATGTGTGTCCTCTTGTCCTTCTACATTCCCTGAGACTGAACAGTTTATCTTTTATGCTTGGATCCCCATTAAGATATTTATAGATCGTAATCATGTCCCCTCTCAAGCGTTGCTTCTCCAGAGAGAATAAGTTTAGCGCTTGCAAGCGTTCCTCATAAGTAAGGTCTTCCATTCCCCTTATCAGTTTGGTTGCCCTCCTTTGGACTCTCTCCAGCTCCAGTACATCCTTTCTGAGGACCGGTGACCAGAACTGGACAGAATACTCCAGATGTGGCCTCACCAGGCTATTATAAAGTGGCAGAATTATAGTTTTATTCCTGGAGCATATCCCCTTATTTAGGCATGCTAATATTCTACCTGCTCTGGTTGCTGCAGCTTGACATTGCATGCTATTGCTCAGTCTGTCATCTACTAGGACCCCCAGATCCTTCTCCATTCTTGATTCCCCCAGAGGCTCACCCCCTAGTGCGTATTTTGCATTTATGTTTTTTGCCCCAAGTGCATTACCTTACATTTCTCCACATTAAACCTCATTTGCCATTTTTCTGCCCACTCCGTTAGTTTGTTCAGGTCATTCTGTAAGATGTCAATATCCTGTTGTGGTGTTATCGCCCTGCTTATCTTTGTATCATCAGCA
Organism: Glandirana rugosa; assembly: GCA_018402905.1. Taxonomy (NCBI): domain Eukaryota; kingdom Metazoa; phylum Chordata; class Amphibia; order Anura; family Ranidae; genus Glandirana; species Glandirana rugosa. The sequence continues at coordinate 150,416 of BLSH010514750.1, forward strand.
AAAACCGAGACTGAGCTATTAATCCCTTCCCCCAGATAATTAATGAATAAATTGAATAAAATTGGTCCCAAGACAGATCCTTGGGGTACCCCACTCGTCACTCCAGACCAGTCTGAGTACACATTATTAATTACCACCCTTTGAACACGCCTCTGTAACCAGTTCTCTACCCAAGAACAGACCTTCTGGTCTATGCCTGCAGACCTTAGCTTGTAAATCAAGCGTTTGTGGGGAACGGTGTCAAACGCTTTTGCAAAATCCAGGTACACTATATCCACTGACCTCCCTCTATCTAGATGGCCGCTCACTTCCTC
>BLSH010514772.1:0-17473 GCA_018402905.1 Glandirana rugosa
AACAGCCGTCTCAGCCTCTCAGTGAGCCACTGAGAGACTGAGACGGCCGATCCCTGCACCTCCCCAGCTCAGCGCTTCAGTGAGCATGGAGGAGCAGAGCGGAGGGCTTGCTGAGTGACAGCCAACAGCTCTCCGCTCGGGGATCAGACAGAACCGAGCCATTGGCGTTGTTTGATGGCTCGGTTCTCAATGTACAGACGCCGGGCGACAGATGCAACATCAGACCAATGCTGTATCCATCTAGGTCAGTATAATTGGGGAAAAGAAAGCAAACCCATACTTCTCTTTTAACCTCCCAGGCAGTTATCCCGAGTGTGGCTTGGGGTGAGTTTTCATTACCAAAAGCGGTAACCCCGAGCCCCACTCGGGATCGCATTGCAGGATCAGGACAAAGTTACTTACCTTGTCCCCAGGATCCAGCGATGCCCCCCCTGCTGCGTCCTCTGATGGAATATTTCGCCTGATGCCTCTGGGTTCCGGGCTCCATTCCCTGTGAGCGTTGTGTCGCACGGGGGCGGAGCCCGGCAGCAAATTCAAAAAGTGAAACACACATAACACATTCAGTACACTGTAATCTGTAAGATTACATTACTGTATCAAATAATTTCACATCCCTTTTGTCCCTAGTGCTTTGCCCAGTGCCCTGCATGCACTTTTATATTATACACAGTACAGACCAAAAGTTTGGACACACCTTCTCAGATTCACACTGAAGGCATCAAAACTATGAATTAACACATGTGGAATTATCTACATAACAAAAAAGTGTGAAACAACTGAAAATACTGTATGTCATATTCTAGGTTCTTCAAAGTAGCCACCTTTTGCTTTGATAACTGCTTTGCACACTCTTGGCATTCTCTTGATGAGCTCCAAGAGGTAGTCACCTGAAATGGTTTTCACTTCACAGGTGTGCCCTGTCAGGTTTAATAAGTGTGATTTCTTGCCTTATAAATGTTGGTGATTTATTCAAAATTGAAGGCATACTGAACCAGCATGGCTACCACAGCATCTTGCAGCGGCATGCTATTCCATCCGGTTTGCATTTAGTTGGACCATCATTTATTTTTCAACAGGACAATGACCCCAGGCACACCTCCAGGCTGTGTAAGGGCTATTTGACCAAGAAGAAGAGTGATGGGGTGCTGCGCCAGATGACCTGGCCTCCACAGTCACCGCACCTGAACCCAATCGTGATGGTTTGGGGTGAGCTGGACCGCAGAGTGAAGGCAAAAGGGCCAACAAGTGCTAAGCATCTCTGGGATCTCCTTCAAGACTGTTGGAAGACCATTTCAGGTGACTACCTCTTGAAGCTCATCAAGAGAATGCCAAGAGTGATCAAAGCAGTAATCAAAGCAAAAGGTGGCTACTTTGAAGAACCTAGAATATGACATACAGTATTTTCAGTTGTTTCACACTTTTTTGTTATGTAGATAATTCCACATGTGTTCATTCATAGTTTTGATGCCTTCATTGTGAATCTACAATTGTCATAGTCATGAATAAAGAAAACTCTTTGAATGAGAAGGTGTGTCCAAACTTTTGGTCTATACTGTATAGAGCCATATATTCAACTATATGGAAGTATGATGTCTCCATTATTTAAAGCTTATAGCTAATTTATTAATAATGTTAAAGTTAATTTAAAAAATTTGAAGAATTTTTGAAAAACACACTCATGAACCTGACAATGGGTATCACGTGACCGGACCAATGCAGGCTGAAATTAGGTAAGTATGTACGTCTTTTTTAACACAGGTTAGTTAGTATAGGTGTTAGGAGGGAGTAGGGAGCATTTCTAAGACCTTAGCTGAAATTCACCCTGGAGATCATCTACCTACTCACCGGGTAGGCGAGGAGAATTCTGGGAGAGTCACATGACATCAGTCAGCTTTATTTATAAAACACAATCATGACCAGAGAGGCAAGGAGGATTGTGGGAAGTCACATGACATCACTCTTATCTCTATTAATAAAACACAGACCTGACCGGATAGGTGAGGAGGATTCTGGGAGGTCACATGACATCGCTCTTATCTCTATTAATAAAACACAGACCTGACCGGAGAGGTGAGGAGGATTCTGGGAGGTCACATGACATCACTCTTATCTCTATTAATAAAACACAGACCTGACCGGATAGGTGAAGAGGATTCTGGGAGGTAACATGACATCACTCTTATCTCTTAATAAAACACAGACCTGACCGGATAGGTGAAGAGGATTCTGGGAGGTCACATGACATTACTGTTGTTCCTTCAATGCATAGTTTTCCTCCAGACAAGTCTGGTCTCCATTTTACCATTACAGTGTCTTCAGCTCATTTCCTGAAACCCAAGAGAATAAATGACAACGAGTTTCTAGAAGTCACCCAAAAATCATTGATCTGCTTACAGGAGAGGTGAGCGGTGCTGGGAATTCTGGGACATTACCCAGTAACAGACAAGGGATGTGTCTGGATGGTGACTGTATCATTGTGTGTGTCAGGTTCCTATAAGGTGTCAGGAGGTCACTGTCTATTTCTCCATGGAGGAGTGGGAGTATTTAGAAGGACACAAGGATCTCTACAAGGACGTCATAATGGAGAATCAGCCGCCCCTCACATCACCGGGTAAGAGGAGACTTTATTGTAAAGGAGAGAGCAGTACGGAGGGTCCACCTAGATCCCCCATCATCTGATAAACACATAGAAACAATGTATTCAGTCAGTGTTGTGTTTCCTATAGATGGATCCAGTAATGGGAACCCACCAGAGAGATGTCCCCGTCCTCTGTATTCCCGGGATTCCACACAGGAAGGTCACACCATCCCTCACCATCATCAGGTAGGTGGGACTGAGCACCTAGAATTCAAATATAATTCTACACTTTGAGATAACATTCTTCTAGGTCATCTCTTGTTTCCTTTTACAAATCTGTTTTATCATACTTGGGGTTTAGGGTGAAGAACTGAAAGACATCAAAGTTGAGGTTAAAGTGGAAAAAGAAGAGATGTTTGGGGATCAGCAGTCTATGGAGGAGGGAGGTCCTCTGTATTCCCGGGATTCCACACAGGAAGATCACACCATCCCTCACCATCATCAGGTAGATGGGGCTGAGCGAATAGAACTCATTTGTGTTCTAAGCTGTGAGGTGACATTTTTCTATGTAATCTCTTGCTACATTTTATAAATGTACTTTATCATCTTTGGGGTTTAGGGTGAGAGATGTCCCCCTCCTCTGTATTTCTGGGATTCCATAGGGAAGGATCACGCCATCCCTTACCAGGATCAGGAAGGTGGGACTGGGCATGTAGACCTAAATATGTATTCTAAGCCATAAGAGGAAATTCTTCTATATAGTTTCTTGTTTTAATGCTTCTACATCTAAGGTTTCTAGTTTCTTTGAGCACCCCACATTTTTCACACCCCATTTTTATTGTGGGTTTTTTGTAAACAATATACATTCCTTTCTTCTATGGGTCTTAAAGGGATTGTAAAGTCAGAAGCCCTTTTTTATTTTAACCACTTCAGCCCTGGAAGGATTTGCCCCCTTAATGACCAGGCCATTTTTTGCGACATGGCACTGTGTTACTTTAACTGACAGTTGCACGGTCGTGCGACATTGTACCCTAACAAAATTGACGTCCTTTTTTTTCCCCCCACAAATAGAGCTTTCTTTTGGTGGTATTTGATCACCTCTGCAGTTTTTATTTTTGTGCTATAAACAAAAAAAGAGCGACAGTTTTGAAAAAAAAACATTTTCTTTTTTTTTTACTTTTTACTATAATACATATCCAAAACAAAAATATAAGAAAACAAATTTCTTCATCAGTTTAGGCTGATATATATTCTTCTACATATTTTTGGTAAAAAAAAATCGCAGTAGGTGTATATTGATTGGGTTGCGCAAAAGTTATCGCATCTTCAAAATACGGGATAGATTTATACCATTTTTATTATTCTATTTTTTTTTTTACTAGTAATGGTGGCGATCTGCGATTTTTATCGGGACTGCGACATGGCGGCGGGCAGATCGGACATTTTTTACACTTTTTTGGGACCATTGACATTTATACAGAGATAAAAATGACCACTAATTACTGTATAAATGTCACTGGCAGGGAAGGGGGGAAGGGTTTCAACTCTAGGGGGCGATCAAGGGGTTAAATGTGTTCCCTAGGTGTGTTGTAACTGTGTGGGGGCTGGGCTAGCAGGGACATGACAGATCTGACTGTTCCTGATGACAGGGAACAGTAGATCACTGTCACGTCCCCTGACAAAACGGTGATCCGCCTGGTTTACATTGGCAGATCCCCTTTCTAGTAGGCAATCGCGGGTCGCGGAAGGACATCAAGTCTGCCCGACCAGCGGGCACGCTCACGTATCGCGTGCGCCGCTGGTGGTACACACACGCCCGTAAATCACAAATGCGCGCCCGACGTGCCATGACAGCGATTCGGGTAGCCGAGCCAACCTGCTGCAGTAAACCTGGCGTGGCTGGTTGGCAAGCAGTTAATGCGTTCTATGCTTTAAGATAAAAAGCCTTCTGTGTGCAGCAGCCCCCCAACACTTATCTGAGGTCCCTCTCTGTCCACGAGAGTCTCAGCCATCTGAGATTCTCCCTCCTGCTTGGCTGAGACGCAGCAGCGGCACCATTGGCTTCTGCTGCTATCAAGCTCCAGTGCCCCCATAGCAAGCTGCTTGCTGTGGGGGCACTCAACAGGAAGGAGGGGCCAGGAGCACAGAAAAGGGACCCGAGGAAGAGGAGGATCTGGGCTGCTCTGTGCAAAACCACTGCAATAGAGCAGGTGAGTATAACATGTTTGTTATTTTTTATTTTTTTTAAAAATGAGACTTTACAATCACTTTAGAGCCTGATACTGATACCAGGTCACATTCAGGTACTTACACTGCTTACTAGAGTTGGGCTGAACACCTTCCTGTTCGGTTCACACTGGAACTCTCAGAGAAAATTTCTGACCCGAACGCGAACCCTATTAAATTCTATGGGATCCGAAAGTGAAAAATCAAAAGTCCCCATTTTGAAGGCTTATATGCAAGTTATTTATCAATGCCAATTATTAAAAAAATTTATTTTAACTTCTTGCCGACCAGCCGCTGTCATTTGACGGCGGCAGGTCAGCTCTCTCATCAGACGGTGGGCTCGGGATCGTGTATTGTGGGCACGCACGGGAGCCAATCAGCGGGTGGGGCGGACTCGATGTCTGCCGACCACCCGTGATCGCTCCCCTGCAATCACAGAACGAGAATCCATGAATGTAAACAAGCGGATCCCCGTTTTGACAGGGGTGAGGACAGTGATCGTCTGTTCACAGTAAATGGGAGCAGCGATCTCTCTTCTCCCCCAGTCATGCCAGCCTCCATACAGTTAGAACACACCTACAGGGAACACATTTAACCCTTTGATCACCCCCCTAGTGTTAACCCCTTCCTTGCCAATGACATTTACACAGTAATCAGTGGAAGTGATGGCGCAAGTAGTCAATTGTGATCTGAATGCTGCCCCTTTGTAAAAGAGAGTGTACAATGACACTCATAACCAATTAGAAAAAGTTATATGTGCAAAGGTAGGGCGCAAACTAGAATTAGTTGTATTATCTTTTATTTTTGGTATTAAAAGAAAATCGCAATAAGCGTTTTAGTGATTGGTTTGCGCAAAAAGTATAGCATCTACAAACTATGGAAATAGATTTATGGCGTTTTTATTCATTTATTTTTTTACTAGTAAGGAATTATGTAGGAATTACAACAGTTTGTATATGTGCCTCCCACTTTTTAAGGGACCAAAAGTAATGGGACAGATTAACAATCATAAATCGAACTTTCACTTTTTAATACTTGGTTGCAAATTCTTTGCAGTCAATTACAGCCTGAAGTCTGGAATGCATAGACATCACCAGACGCTGGGTTTCATCCCTGGTGATGCTCTGCCAGGCCTCTACTGCAACTGTCTTCAGTTCATGCTTGTTTTTTGGGCATTTTCGCTTCAGTTTTGTCTTCAGCAAGTGAAATGCATGCTCATTCGGATTCAGGTCAGGTGATTGACTTGGCCATTGCATAACATTTCTCTTCTTTCCCTTAAAAAACTCTTTGGTTGCTTTCGCAGTATGCTTCGGGTCATTGTTCATCTGCACTGTGAGGCGCCGTCCAATGAGTTCTGAAGCATTTGGCTGAATATGAGCAGATAATATTGCCCCAAACACTTCAGAATTCATCCTGCTGCTTTTGTCAACAGTCACATCATCAGTAAATACAAGAGAACCAGTTCCATTGGCAGCCATACATGCCCACGCCATGACACTACCACCACCATGCTTCACTGATGAGGTGGTATGCTTTGGATCATGAGCATTTCCTTTCCTTCTCCATACTCTTCTCTTCCCATCACTCTGGTACAAGTTGATCTTGGTCTCATCTGTCCATAGGATGTTGTTCCAGAACTGTGAAGGCTTTTTTAGATGTTGTTTGGCAAACTCTAATCTGGCCTTCCTGTTTTTGAGGCTCACCAATGGTTTACATCTTGTGGTGAACCCTCTGTATTCACTCTGGTGAAGTCTTTTCTTGACTGTTGACTTTGACACACATACACCTACCTCCTGGAGAGTGTTCTTGATCTGGCCAACTTTTGTCCAGGGTGTTTTCTTCACCAGGGAAATAATTCTTCTGACATCCACCACAGTTGTTTTCTTTGGTCTTCCAGGTCTTTTGGTGTTGTTCTTTCTTTTTAAGGATGTTCCAAACAGTTGATTTGGCCACACCTAATGTTTTTGCTATTTCTCTGATGGGTTTGTTTTGTTTTTTCAGCCTAATGATGGCTTGCTTCACTGATAGTGACAGCTCTTTGGATCTCATATTGAGAGTTGACAGCAACAGATTCCAAATGCAAATAGCACACTTTAAATGAACTCTGGACCGTTTATCTGCTCTTTGTAAATGGGATAATGAGGGAATAACACACACCTGGCCATGGAACAGCTGAGCAGCCAATTGTCCCATTACTTTTGGTCCCTTAAAAAGTGGGAGGCACATAAACAAACTGTTGTAATTCCTACACCTTTCACCTGATTTGGATGTAAATACCCTCAAATTAAAGCTGAAAGTCTGCAGTTAAAGCAAATCATTTCATTTCAAATCCATTGTGGTGATGTATAGAGCCAAATTGATTAGAATTGTGTCGATGTCCCAATATTTATGGACCTGACTGTTTGTGATGCTTGGTGGAGGTTTAATTGGCATTGATTGTCTTGTGCTTTTTATTTATTATGTTCAATACATTTTTCACATTTTTGCAACATACTGTCTAGGGTCACTTTATACCATCTGCTGGATATTGGTCCATTTAAACAAAACACAGACAGGCTTGGCTGCCAGCCAAGATGGCAAAAATGTACCTACTCAAACACAAAAGGAACTATCTACACATCTAGCACTAGAGGGTACTACATGTGTCTTTTATATCTGCCTGGAGTTTAGCTTTAATAGAAGTTTTCTATTATTTTGGGGTTTAGAGTGAAGAACAGATTGATATGAAAGCTGAGATTAAAGCGGAAGAAGTAGAAACGTATGTGGGGGGTGATCAGCCGTCCACGGAGGAGGTCAGGATGATTATGAAAAGTGAAGAGGATGAAATTTCTCACCCTATCGACACAGGTTAGTAACAGTCACAGTTTAAAGAAAATGTCAATATAAAAATGATAATTAGCAGATCTTCCCATCATCCTGTAGGTAGACTCAGGTTAAATATGTGTTTGCCTAATAAAGGGTAGATGCAAGGTTTAACACTTGGCGCTGTGAGATGTGCCTTCCCCTGCGTGTGTCACTTCCTGCTTCTGAAGTGAAATATGAAGGAGGAGACCGGACCTCGTGGTCTGTCCGTGTATGGGAGGTGAAAAGAAATAGATTGGCGGCACTCCACAGAATAATTCCAAAAGCTTGCAGTTTATTCACAAACAGCCAGAAATACAGGGAAAAATGTAGACGCGTTTTCACTTGATCAATACAAGCTTATCCATTACAAAGATATAGGGGCTAATTAACTATAGCGCGAATATGCTTTCGCGCAACACCTAAAAATAACGCCCATTTAAGTCAATTAGGATTTCGACTGGGCGATCATGCGAACGGAAATCGCGCTGACGCCAATATGCCTTCTTAATCGGCATATGTGGAAATAGCTGATGTCAATTGGGCTTGAACCTGCAAAATCCATTGAAGGTTTGTATGAAAATTATTTGCTATGTAAAGTGAATGCTGAGTACAATGCAAGGTGTGGTGATACCATCTGTAGGATTCGAACCCGTAGCTGTAACCTTTGAAGGTAATAGAGGAAACCACTACACTACAGAGTTGACCACAACCAGCCATAGAAAATACATTTACTGATATTGTATTCTGTTAATTCTCTACAAACTAACTGCCGGCAAGTTAACTAGTGTGTGATTATTCCAATTCCACCCCATAATATTATTGAATATGTACATACCATTGCATGCATTTAAAGAGTTCATAGTATGGAAACAAACTTATAGGCATTAGCTAATTGGCAAATGTGCCTTCATATATTTTCAACATATAATGCTGAGTACAATTCAAGGTGTGGTGATACCATCTGTAAGATTCAAACCCGTAACTCTAACCTTTGAAGATAACAGAGGAAACCACTGCACTACGGAGTTGACCACAACCAGCCATAGAAAATACATTTACTAATCTTGTATTCTATCAATTCTCCACAAACTAGCAATCGAGGAATAAGGTCCTCATTGAAGGATTGTATGCAAGTTATTTGCTATAAAATGTGTATGTGGACCTGGGTACTGCCCTGGGGGACATGTATCAATTGCTAAAAAAATTTTAAAATTGTTTTTTAAAGAGCAGTGATTTTAATGATGGTTAAAGTGACACGCTAAAAATTGAAAATTCCTTTAAATATCGTACCTGGGTGGGGGGGTTCCTTAGTCTGCCTGTAAAGTGGCACATCTGTACAATGCATGATACATGCTGCAGCAAAATGGCAAATATGCCGTCACATATTTTCAGTGTAACACCTGCCCCGATTTTCCCGAAAGCCTGATGGTGACTCACAGAGGTGGGGAGGGTTTACACATTCCTCAGGGTGTAGGATGTTGGGCATGGTGGATGAGATCAATGAAAAAGAAGTTGAGCGTCAGTCACTTTTATGCTTTAAACAAAAGAAAGTTCATTTCTCAACAGAAGAAATAGGGGAGAGACGGGGACAGGGCACGGGACACCCTTGGTAACAGTCAATAGGCAGGCAGACTCCTTCGACAAAAATAGGTGAAGTGAAGCAGACAGCAGTACAGAGAAAAAGAGCCTTTAGGCTGAACCAGCACATCTGTACTTTGTAGGACAGGCTGTCTCCTCTAGTAACTAAGCTCTACTCACAGCTTCAGACACATGGATTCACTTGGATGAGTTCTCTCCTAAAGTCCTCCCAGCCACTTCATAGCCTCATTGCTCATAAAGAGTCCCCTCTGGTGCTTCCTTCGAACTCCATCCCGCACAGAATCCCTTCCAGATCATTGGCAGGCTTCCATCAGCAAACTTTGAACACCCGGACAGGCCTCAGACAAGCCTAGCAACCAGCAGCCTCCTGTATATTCCCCAGGCTTCAGGCCTGGTAGCCAGGAGCTGTTTCACACACGTCCACCCATGAGGACTGGGTGGGCTGGACTCTCAGATGACCTGACTTCTTCCAGTTAAATACCTCTCCCACAATGCACCAGCACCAAGCTCATTGGCTGAGAGGGTATGTCACTATAACTTCAATGTACTGTAGCTTATCACTCTCATGTCAGAGGCAACAGCACCACCTACTGACAAAAAGGAGAAGCCACAAACTGTAAATGAGCCATGTAATCCCAAGACACTGTAAATCAGCCAGGCTGATTACTTCCCAGCATAACTAAATGTACCTGCAACCCTATTCTAGGGTGAGGGGCGCTACATCAGCATATAATGCTGAGTACAGTGCAAAGTGTGGTGATAACAACTGTGGGATTCAAACCCGTAGCTGTAACTTTTGAAGGTAATAGAGGAAACCACTACACTACAGAGTTGACCACAATCAGCCATAGAAAATACATTTACTTATCTTGTATTCTGTTAATTCTCTACAAACTAACTGCTAGCACGTTAACTAATGTGTGATTATTCCAATTCCACACCATAATATTATTGAATATGTACATACCATTGCATGCATTTAAAGAGTTTATAGTATGGAAGCAATAAAACTGATGTGCATTGGCTAATTGGCAAATATGCGTTTGCATATTTTCAGCATATAATGCTGAGTACAATGCAAGCTTTCAGAAGGTGATACCATCCATACCATTGAACTACTCTGTGGGGTAGGTAGCCTTGTTTAACCGCTTGCCGACGGCTGATCGGCAATTGACGGCGACAGAGTGGCTCTGTAACGCGAAACGCCGTCATACAACGGCGGCCGCGATACAGAGCCACTGTGAGCGCGCGCCGCCGGAGGCGCGCGCTCACTGTGTTCGGGGGGGGCCAGGGAGCGGGTGCGGCGGCTTCGATTGCCGCCGGCCACCCGCGATGCCCCCCCCGGAGTGAAGGAGCGGAGGTCCGTGTAAGTAAACAAGGACCTCCGCTCTGTGTGAGGGGGAAGGGCTGTGATCACAGCCTTCCTGTACGTGAAGGCTGTGACCACTTCCCTTCCCCAGCTAGGCAAGCCCCCATACAGTTAGAACACGCCCAGGGAACATAGTTAACCCTTAGCGCGCCCCCTGCAGGTTAACCCCTTCACTGCCAATGGCATTTACACAGTAATCAGTGCATTTTTATAGCACTGATCGCTGTATAAATGCCAATGGTCCCAAAAAAGTGTCAAAACGTTCCGACATGTCCGCCCCAATATCGCAGTACCGCTAAAAATCGCAGATCGCCGCCATTACTAGAAAAAAATAAAAACCCCAAAAATGAATTCTCATCATCCGTAAACGCGACCACTTTTGCGCAAACCAATCAATAAACGCTGATTGCGATTTTTTTTATTGCAAATATGAGGAAGAATATAAATCGGCCAAAAACGGTGAAAAAAAATGTTTTTTTATATATTTTTTTTGGATTTGTATTTTAGCAAAAAGTAAGAAATTTGGGTTTTTTTGCAAAATTGTCGCTTTTCTTTTGTTTATAGCGGCGATCAGAAATGACGCAGAGGTGATCAAATACCACCAAAAGAAAGCTCTATTTGTGGAAAAAAAAAGGACACAAATTTCGTTTGGGTACAACGTCGCACGACCGAGCAATTGTCAGTTAAAGCGACGCAGCGCCGAATCGCAAAAAGGGCTCGGGTCCTAAAGCTAGAAATCCTTCTGGGGCTGAAGTGGTTAAACGTATCATATAGGCTTGCTGATACAATACAAATCATTGTACCAGCCAAACTTTGAACTTTCAGAAGTGTGACATTCATGTCAGCTGGGGTTACTACTGATCTGTGATTAGCTGAAGCTATTCACATGGTACAGGTTGTTGAGATAAGCCCAAGTACCATGTGATAGCTGGAGCTCAATGGCAGCTCACAAATCTAGGTAACCAAGCTGAATTTAAAGTGGTGCCTCAGCCCCCTACCACAGAAAATGTACAAGTCAGCTGCTACACATTCTGCAACTGCTGACATTAATTTTTAGGACGCTGTCCTGGAAGCTAGTGATGTTGGCAACCCAGTCCATGTTTCCATTGGCTCTCAGGTGCTGTCGCCTCCATTGCCGATTCCCTACTGCGCTTTCTGAATGGCCTGGCAGCAGGGAAGGAGGAGGGGTGACAAATTTCTGCCATACCTCGCTGCAGTGAGGTCCATCGGAAGTGGGGACAGGTAAATGTCCAAAAACAGTACCCGCTACTCCCCCCCCCGAAAAGGTGCCAAACGTGACATCAGAGGGGGGAGTAGATAAATAAGCAGAGCTTCCACTTTTGGGTGTAAATCTAAGGCCCCTTGTCCTGCGACTTGGGACTGCAAAGTCACCTGCCAAGTTGGACCCCGCGATTTCCAAGGAGTAGCATTCATAGCTGTGTGACTTAAAGTGGCACCAACTCCAAACTAGTCCCTGAACTACTTTGGTCCGAGTTTGATCTGACTTGAGGTCCCTAGACCTCAGGATTGCACAGGCATTGTAATGCCTGTGTAATCTTGAGAACTAGGAACCTCAAGTCACACCAAAGTAGTACAGGGACTTGAAGTAGCACAGATATGAATAGTTTCAGGAAAAGTCAGCCAAGTGTAAAAGGAGCTAGCTGTGTGTGTGTGTGTGTGTGTGTGTATATGTATGTATGTATGTATGTATGTATGTGTGTGTGTGTGTGTGTGTGTGTGTGTGTGTGTATGTATGTATGTATGTATGTATGTATGTATGTATATATATATATATATATATATGTATGTGTGTGTGTGTATATATATATATATACACACACTCCTTACTGATTTACATCAGCAGAACACATACAGGAAGTGTAATGTGCGTGTACCAGGAAGTGATGTGTGCGCATGAGCAGGAAGTGAATGTATGGTGGTCCCAAATGAACAAATCAACCCCACCCCCACCAAATATAGATACCACATCCTCCTCCACACTGAGTAAGCACAAGCATATTTCCTACACTTCCCTGGCGAATGAGTAGCACCTCCTCTTTGCTAAACTTGGACCTTGCCATGTCCACCTATATAGAGATCCTGACCAGCAAAGGCACTTCCGGGTGAACTTAATGACATGTCCGGGTCAGAGGACAAAGCCACACTTGCCTGCGAATATTTGATCGCAACCACAAATTTTTAATCGCAATTTTTTTTTTTAATATGCATATATGTGAATCTCTATTTCTGTAAATCACAAGATATTTTGAGGGAAACTAAAGGGAGTGTATGACAAGAAATTGTATCCCTGGGATCGTAGCAGGTGAATGACAAAGACAAAGACCTAGTTTGAGATGTACAACACTGCCTATCCACCAACTGCATTCATTATGAGTGCCGGTGTACACTTGTGCAATGTGGGAACACTGCAAATCCACTGCAGGTTCCCGCATTGCAGTTCACACTGCCATATGCGAACTGCTGGGAGTGTCAATACATTGTTACTGACACCCCCATTTCAGCTCGCATATCACAGTGCAAACTAGCAGTTCAGACATTAATCAGGTTGCATGGGTGAGAACACCCATGCAATCCAATTCTGGTGCGGACCAAACAAGGATCCTGTGCGAGTTTGGTCTGAATGCGATGCAAATTCAGCCATACTATCTGTATGGCTGAAATCGCATGGACAGCGCATGTGATTTGTACTGCAGTGTGATGTGCATTACGCGCAATCTTGCACAGCGCAGCAGTGTGAACTGGCACTTCTCCAGACCTGTTAAATCAAAAGACTCCACCTAAACAACCTTTATCATTTACTTGCAGGTGTGCTGAAGAGATTCGTTTTTTTAAAACCACGATTACGCCTTCTCATAATTTGTCATTCGTAAGACATTTCACTTCTCCAAACCCAGCTCCCCCAAAACAAATGAAAAAATAATTTAAAAAAACAAATCGCTCAAGAATTTAAATTTATTTGCACCGCAGCAACACAATTATGTACATTCATTTAGTGGCATTAAATTATTCAACAGTATATATGGTGATACATTTAGACAAATATTTAGCAATTGGGTTATAAGGGCCCTGCTCATAGGAGCTTACAATCTAAAAATTCTCCAAACTTTATAGTGAATACAGCTTTACTTTTACAGTGTATAGCAGGTTACACATTTTATAATAAAACTACTCTCAACAGACACCAACCACCAACAAAGGTTTAGCTGCAAGATTATGCAAAAAATACAAAAAACAGTCATTCTTAAAATTACAAAATATTAAAAAGACACATATTCAAACGATAACACCCACCACCCTACATTCCACACAAATACATTGGTGACGGTTCTGCTGGAAGATGCATTTCTGTGTACATGATTAAGCAATGAGATTAAAGAGTAGAAGGTCAGCAGATGCTCCCAACCCATGAATGCATGGTCAGACAACAACAATACACAACATTGACAGCATAGCCACACTTTTGATGGACAAAATGCACAAGAATTTCAGCTCAAGTGGGGCGTTTGCCATTATGCACAATATCAGTCCTTCTCCCCCAAAAATCACAGCAAATAACATGGCCTCTTCTCAGGCTAAACCAACCCCCCCCTACTGCAGTCATTATATAACATGGGTTGTATTGTTAGCACACTGACACACACCCAATAGAAGTACACGCACACCAGTGTCATTCAATCTTTCTCTTCATGTCTGTCTAACGCTAAAGTGATTGCAACTGATGAGCAAGAACACTTACTATTTGCAAATGTGTTAGCCCACACAATATTGTCAAAAGTATTGGGACACCTGCCTTTACACGCACATGAACTTTAATAGCATCCCAGTCTTAGCCCGTAGGGTTCAATATTCAGTTGGCCCACCCTTTGCAGCTATACCAGCTTCAACTCTTCTGGGAAGGCTGTCCACAAGGTTTAGGAGTGTGTCTATGGAAATGTTTGACCATTCTTCCCAAAGCACTTTTGTGAGGTCAGGCACTGCTATTGGACAATACTGGCTCACAGTCTCCGCTCTAATTCATCCCAAAGGTATTCTATCAGGTTGCATTTAGGACTCTGTGCAGGCCAGTCAAGTTCCATCACCCCAAACTCACTCATCCATGTCTTTATGGACCTTGCTTTGTGCACTGGCCAAAATCATTTGGTGGAGGGGGGATTATGGTGTGGGGTTGTTTTTCAGGGGTTGATATTTCACACACAGATTTTACCAGAATTTTGCTGCAATTTTGGTGCAATCTTGAAGTAATAGCTGTGTAATCCTGAGGTCTATAGACCTCAAGTCGCATCAAAGTCGGACCAAAGTAGTGCAGGGACTACTTTGAAGTCAATGCGTTCTGAAGTCGCACAGATATGAAAGGTAGTGTCATTGAAAATCATGGGTAATGACTTGTCATGTGACTTTGCAGTCCCAAGTCGCAGGACACGTTGCACAAGTGTGAAAGAGGCCTGAAGGGAACTTTAACACTTGTGCAACCTGTCCTGCGACTTGGGACTGCAAAGTCGAATGACAAGTCATACCAGATGATTTCCAATGAGCACCATTCATATCTGTGCAACTTCAAAGTAGTCCCTGAACTACTTTGGTCCGACTTTGAAGTGACTTGAGGTCGATAGACCACAAGATTACACAGGCATTGCTTCAACTTGCATCAAAATCATGGTAAAGTCATTCGACTTTCAGGTCTCACAAGTGTGAAAGCGGCCTTAGCCCAGGTTCACATAGGTGAGATGCAGGAACCAGCACTATTCCAGCACCGGTTCCTGCATCGCACCTCCCCCACAGGCAGTTCACACTGCCTTCTGTGAACCGCTGTGGGTGTCCATACAATAATATAATAATGACACCCCCAGATCGGTTCATAGATCGCAGTGCGAACTGTGGATTCCTAAAGGATTCAGAAAGCATGAGTGAGAACACCCATGCGATCCGATTATGGTGTGGGAAAAAAAGGGTCCCTGCATCTTTTTTTTTTCTGCAAATCCAATGCATGTTCAGCCATACAACTGTATAGCTGAACTTGCATCGCACAGACATCAAATGTAATCGGCACCTGCGGTGTGGGTGCGAGTCACATGCGATGTCTGTGATAGCACTAATGTGAACCCAGGCTTAAGACGTCAGCATACCGAGACATTTTGGACAATTTCATGCCCCCAACTTTGTGGGAACAGTTTGGGGATGGCCCCTTCCTGTTCCAACATGACTGCGCACCAGTGTACAAAGCAAGGTCCATAAAGACATGGATGAGCAAGTTTGGGGTGGAGGAACTTGACTGGCCTGCACAGAGTCCTGACCTCAACCCCATAGAACACCTTTGGCCTGAATTAGAGCAGTTACTGTGAGCCAGGACTTCTCATCCAACATCAGTGCCTGACCTCACAATTGCGCTTCTGGAAGAATGGTCAAACGTTCCCATATACACACACTCCTAACCTTGTGGACAGCCTTCCGAGAAGAGTAGAAGCTGTTATAGCTGCAAAGGGACAGCCAAATCAAATCGGACTAAGACTGGGATGCCATTAAAGTTCATGTGTGTATAAAGGCAGGTGTCCCAATACTTTTGGCAAGATAGCAGATTGTGCAAGATTTGTAATGGTGGTGGAACCCTCATCCACATAAATGCTACATTTATGTAAAACTTGGGGAAGAACATGAGTTATGTTTATCAACACAGGAAGAGCAGACAACCTTTCTACAGGACATGGTATCTTTGGGATTTGAACCTATGACCCCAGGGTTGCTAAGCAGAATCGCTAAGCCTTTAGCCACGCTCATGGAGCATCCATCTTTGTGATGTCAAACAGTACTAAGTCCCAGGGGTGCAAAAAATTAACCAATGCAGATGTACTGTGGAAGGCCGGAGAACCATTGAACAACTTGTTTCTGACATATGCCATCTGTTTTGAAGGTTGGCTATGGCTCAGTACTGTGAGCATTCTGCTCTAGAACATCTCTCATTTTGGGACATTTTGCTTGGTATGAGGCTGCAATTACTGCTGGTTGGAAATTGTTAAGGCTGATTATAGTCCTTACCCATGGAAAATATATGACACACTTTGCAATGGTAGTGAAACCCTCCTACACATAAATACTACATTTAGATATAATTTTGGTAAGGACGTGAGTTATATTTAACAACATAGAGAGAACAAACAACTTCTCTACATGAAGTGGCATGCTCAGGATGCAAACCGAGAACCTCTGTGTTGCTAGGTAGAAGCATTAAGCTGTTAGCCACCAGGCTGCCAAGTGTGCAGCCCTCCTACACATAAATACACATATACTGCATTTATTTGGACATATAGGTGGTGGAATTAGTCAGGAGATATAAAGAATAAAGATTCTGTGATATTTGGTGGTTCTTAGAGTGTAGAATCATGATGTTATTATATGATACCATTCTAGCATTCTTAAAAACAAAATAGATTATAAAATAGCAACATTGTTGCAGGGACAATTTCTTTGAGAGAAAGATACATTTCATCTCAACATGAAAAGGATTTCTTTAGGTAAGTTACAATTGTGCCATTAGAATCAATGGCTGAAACTTGCATTGGGCTATATAGCACAAATGTGCCCTCTCAAGAAGGCATTATAGACAAGCGCAAATTTGCGAATTTACTTTAGCGCCCTCTAAAGAAGGCATGGGAGTTAAAATGAGGGAATTTTATTGTCTGAGCATGCTCAGTTGTGCTGATAAATAGTTGGAAAAAAGGGGGAATTTGGCTCTTTTCAGACTTTCAATGATATTTCAGGTTATACATCACTTTTTTAAACAATTTATTAGCAGATCATCATTAAAGAAGATACATTTTTAACCAGTTCCAGACCGGCTCGCA
>BLSH010514773.1:97755-110373 GCA_018402905.1 Glandirana rugosa
GGCTGTCGAGAGGTGGTAGGTGTGATGTAAGAGGCTGTCGAGAGAAGGTGGTAGGTGTGATGTAAGAGAGAATGTAGTGTGGATGGTGGAGAGCTGTCGGAGAATGTAGTGAGGATGTTGGGGGAGAGCTGTCGGAGAATGTAGTATGGATGGTGGAGGAGAGCTGTTGGAGAATGTAGTGTGGATGGTGGGAGGAGAGCTGTCGGTGAATGTAGTGTGGATGATGGAGGAGAGCTGTCGGAGAATGTAGTGTGGATGGTGGAGGAGAGCTGTCGGAGAATGTAGTGTGGATGATGGAGGAGAGCTGTCAGAGAATGTAGTGTGGATGATGGAGGAGAGCTGTCAGAGAATGTAGTGTGGAGGGGAGCTGTTGGAGATGAAAGTATTGATGGGGGAAGTGGAGCTCCCTTAGAATGTATTGTACGTCACGTCACACTGACCTGCTCCATGCTTCAACTCATTCCTTCTGAGTCCTGCCATCTGCTTCCTTCTTCCTCCAGCACTGTAGCAAATTACAGAAGGGGCACCTATGTGCAGTTTGCCCACTCTTTAATCAAAATGTCCACATACTATTAGCCTGACTCGGGTGTGGGGGATCAAAATGGTGCATGGAATGGAGATGTATAGATGCGAGCCCGCTACTCACAAATGAAGATTTATTCAGTGCTAGTTAATAGAGTTTAGATCTTTACCTTTTAAACCCCATACATCAAACACAAGGCCCGTAGGCCAAATCCATCCCCAAAGGCCTTGTCCTTTGGCCCTCGCACCCATTTTTGCAGTTGAAATGTGGTGAAATTTACCCTCTGCTCCCGCTCCCTGCTGTCACTTGTAGACAAAGAAGCCTCCGGTATTTACAAAGGACAGCTTTGCTCAGAACGGGAACAGATCTCCAGAGAGAGGGAGAATGATCTCCCTGCAAGACGTGCCACCTACACACGAAGGTACTAGAGTCAGGCCAGGTAGGGGAGAGAGGTCTGAGAAAGCTTTGGGGAGGAGTCAGGGTTGGGTGGCGCACCTTGCACTCTGTACATCGCACACCCCTGAACCCTGCACTCTGTACACCATACACTCCTGAACTCTGCACTCTGTATGTAGCACACTCCTGAACTCTGCACTCTGTATGTAGCACACTCCTGAACTCTGCACTCTGTATGTAGCACACTACTAAACTCTGCACTCTGTACGTAATGCACTCCTGAATACTGCATACGTAGCTCATCCAAGATACAACTGGCCCTTTGAGAGCATCGATACTGCTAATGCGGACCACAATACAATTGAGTTTGAAACCCCTGTTCTAAACTTGTCCACCTGGACCAGACTGGGTTTGTCCCTGGTCGAGAAGCTCAGAACAACACATTTAAAACTATTTTAATAGATTTCCCTATGTAGCCATCTTATAAGGTTTTTAACATATCTATGTGATATGTATTCTTTTTTTTTGTATATACTATTGTGCTATACTTATATTTTTTACTATGTATTGAAGACCTAATACTGTAATATTGAAAGATTTAGATATGTTTTATTATCATTTTGTTTGGAATTGCTAATAAAATCAGAGTAACTATAGCAGAATAGTTTACGGTGATGTCAAATGTGTAAATTTACTATGAAGGGGCATTAAGGATATTAATTAAAATGAGTCCTGTGTATATTGGGAATAATTTTAAAACATTGTTAAAAATTAATGTATTTGTGCAATGTAGGCCCCTTTCACACAATCGGACCGCTTGGATCCGTCTGACCATTTTTCAGACGGATCCGAGCAGGCCACCCATAGACCTCTATGGGCAGGCGGATGTCAGCGGAGATGTATCCGCTGACACCCGTCTGCCTTCCGATCTGTTAAGTTCCGCTAAAATAAACATATGGATATGTTCACCATTCGTCTAGCGGATCGGATTGGATGGGATCAAATGAAAACGGACAGGCGGATCAGTTTTCATCCGATCTGCCCATAGAAGACAGCGGGGAGCTGACAGGTCCGTCCCTGTACAGAGTGCAGAGATGGAGCCGTCATCCGCCAACTCAGCGGAGAGATTTCTCGTTGAGCTGGTGGACCCTGCTGAGCGGATCCACCCCGTGTGAAAGGGGCCTAATGTATTCATGCAATTAATGTGTAAAAACGTGTGCATCAGTTTCAGTTTTGTTATTCATTCTTTTGTTTTGCAATAATTATAAATAGGGATGAGCCAAATGTACCCGGGTTTGATTCATGCAAGTTCAGCGAATACTACTGAAGTTTGAATCCTGAAGTTGAACCATAGATATCAGTAATAACCATTTTCTGGGCTAATAGGCAAGGGATTGTCAAACACAGGGAGCGGAGCAGTGGTCTGAAGGATATGTACCAATGCTAAAAAAAATATTACAAATGAGCTTTTCAGGTAACTTGAAAGTCAATATTAAAAAAAAAAAAAATCCTTCAAATTATATGCTTAGGGGATGTCTATATTACCTATGCGACAGACTGATTGGCCTGTGTGCTTCCGCCAAGATACAGCTTCCTCCACTCTGGAACCAGGAAAAAGATATTATAGCTGGGAATTGTACCCAAGTATTGGAAAACACTAGCTTAGGTACAAACTGGAACTCTCTTTATTGTAAATTCACACAGAATATATACCACTCAAAATCAGGTAAGAGCTTGATCACATTATTCTAAACAATGCAAGCTATAAACTGTAATATCATTAGTACATTGAACCTAAAATGAATAACTAGACAACACTAGCTTAGGTGCAACCTGGAGCTCTCTTTATTGTAAATTCACACAGAATATATACCACACAAAATCAGGTAAGAGCTTGATCACATTATTCTAAACAATGCAAATTTTATACAGTAATATCATCAGTAAATCCAATGAACAGTTAGCAGCTAACAATAACCAATTTAACAGTACGGTAATCAACAGCCAGTCACCTAGACAAGCCTTGATTAACCACTTGCCTACTGGGCACTTTCACCCCCTTTCCTGCCCAGGCCAATTTTCTGCTTTCAGCACTGTCGCATTTTGAATGCTACTCTGTAACCATGTGAAATTTTTATCATTTTCTTCACACAAATGGAGCTTTCTTTTGGTGGTATTTAATTACTGCTGGGTTTTTTATTTTTACTTAAAAAAAAAAAAGACCAAAATTTTTGAAAAAAAGTTTTTTCTTCGTTTTCGGTTAGTAAATTTTGTAAATAAGTAATTTTTTTCTTTCCCTGATGGGCACTGATAGGCGGCACTGATAGGTTGCACTGATGAGGTGGCACTGATGTTGCGGAACTTAAGGGCACTAATGAGGAGGCACTAATATGCCTCACTTATGGGCACTGATAGGCAGCACTGCTGGGTGGCACTGGAGGGCACTGATAGGCGGCACTGATGAGTGGTATTGATGGGCAGCAATAATGGGCATTGATGGGCAGCAATAATGGGCATTGATGGGCAGCACTGATAGGCATCACTTATTGCTAGCACTGGTGGCGCTTTATTGTAATCAGGGCACTGATGATCAGTTTCCTGATTACATGTCTCCATGTCCCCTGCGAGGAGATGCCATTGATCGGCTCTCCTCGCCACACACTCTCAGTGTGAGGCGAGGAGATCCGATTTGCGGCATTTCCTTGTTTACATGTGACCAGATGTGATTGGCACACATGTTTAAAGAGCTGCGGCCATGGCTCTTTATAGAGTTAAAGAGGCTGCTTGCCCCTGGCACCGTCCTTTTGTCATTTGACGGTGCGCGGGCGGCAAGCAGTTAATCAGGGAGCCCACCCAGACTGTCCGGTGCCTACATAGAAGGCTGTTTTTCAGGTGTTTAGCTTTCCCTTGTGTAATCTGTCTACAACAGTGGTTCTCAACTCCGGTCCTCGGGACCCACTAACAGGTCAGGTTTGCAGGATAACTGAAATGCATCACAGGTGATCTAATTTTCTGCTCAGTGATTGCAGTATTCTAGTCTGCATCTCCCCAAGGTAATACTTAAAATCTGGCCTGTTGGTGGATCTTGAGGACTGGTGTTAAGAACCACTGGTCTACAAGGAAAGTCATCATAAGAAAAAGTGGAATTCATTTATCTTCGTAGATTTCTTGAGGGAGATTGTTGAGAAATATTTCTGTCCCAAGTGGAGGAGCTTCTTCAACCTGGTCTGCAGGATGGCCACCATATTAACCTTTACAAGATTATTATTATTATTATACCTTTCCATCCACTCCAGAAGGAAAGCTTTATTGTCTTTATTCAGACAATGAATCCAGGCATTGTTGTCCATCATAAGAGAATGATCTACTCTCTCCATGGGATCAAAGGCTGAACTGAGCTCTTCACCATGATCTGACCAAGAGAAGCAGACAAAATCCCCAGTCTCCTCCATGGACCATAATCAGTGGATAGAAGGCTAGCCTCCTTGTCCCTTCCAAAAGCCTCTGTCCCAGTTGGGTTTACCACAACATATATGATAAATGAGTTTTCTTTTTGCACTGGCTCACATGCAGCGACCCAATATGGTTGATTTCCATTCCCAAAATGTCTTTCTTAGGCAGTGTTTGCAAAGACAGCAACATTTTGTTGTAGTCGTGTCAGCACTGGAGGTAGCAAGGATAATGTAGCTATACTATTTCTCTTTCTGAGTGACTGAATGGGCATATTTCAACTGTAAAAAATAAATTTAGCTTAACCTTGTTAGACTAAGAAGGGAAAAATGTCATGGTTTTTCACTGCAGCAATTAAATCATTTTTGCATAGGCCACTATTTCATAGACATGTTTGTCTGTGTTTACTACTTACTGTGCTGAGAGTGCGCTCATGGTAGCCAGTGGGGATGGCTAAGCTCCCGATGCACACTTGATTGGGAGTTATCCTGATCATGTGACAGCCAATCACAGCGGTCACATGACCCAAATGTCCACTTCCACCTGCTAGAACTCTTAAAGGGCAGGGAGGCGGGAAGGGACTGAAGCCTTTATTGCAGTGGTCTCCAAACTGCAGCCCGAGGCCAAATCTTTCTATTTGCTTGCCTTTATCTGGTCCTTGGGGTACTATTCCACCAACTGACACCAATGATGGGGCACTATTCCCTCTACTGAAACCAACTGTAGCGGTACCCCCGAAGGAGCTGCTAATATAATGTTCAGTCCCGTACTCTACCTCTTAACCCCAAAGAACTGTCCCAGCCCCTC
The DNA here is from genome assembly GCA_018402905.1 of Glandirana rugosa. NCBI lineage: Eukaryota > Metazoa > Chordata > Amphibia > Anura > Ranidae > Glandirana > Glandirana rugosa. Next base: position 102,932 of record BLSH010514773.1, read on the forward strand.
TGGCACACCTAACAGCAGTGTACTTGCAATGCACAGTAAAACAGACACAAAGGTAGTGAGCAGGAAGTTTGTTTACTGGGAGACTTTCCACAATCAAACAAACTATATACTGCTATTCAAGTAAATAAAATGTTAAATTCAAATGCACACTTCAAAATAATACAGGCAAACAACTGAAATGGCTTTAACCACTTCAGCCCCGGAAGGTTTTGCAGCTTTAGGACCAGAGTACTTTTTGCGATTCGGCACTGCGTCGCTTTAACGGACAATTGCGCGGTCGTGCGACGTTGTACCCAAACAAAATTTGCGTCTTTTTTTTCCCACAAATAGAGCTTTCTTTTGGTGGTATTTGATCGCCTCTGCGTCATTTCTGATCGCTGTTATAAACAAAAGAAGAGCGACCATTTTGCAAAAAAACCCAAATTTCTTACTTTTTGATAAAATTCAAATCCAAAAAAAAAATATAAAAAAACATTTTTTTTCACAGTTTTTGGCCGATTTATATTCTTCCTCATATTTGTGATAAAAAAAATCGCAATCGGCGTTTATTGATTGGTTTGCGCAAAAGTGGCCGCGTTTACGGATGATGAGAATTCATTTCTGGGGTTTTTATTTTTTTTTTATTTTTTACTAGTAATGGCGGCGATCTGCGATTTTTAGCGGTACTGCGATATTGCAGCGGACATGTCGGACATTTTTGACACTTTTTTGGGACCAATGACATTTATTCAGCGATCAGAAATTTAAATGTCCACTGATTACTGTATAAATGTCATTGGCAGTGAAGGGGTTAACCTGGGGGGGGAGCTAGGGGTTAACTGTGTTCCCTGGGTGTGTTCTTACTGTGGGGGGGTTGGGCTAACATGGGCATGAGAGATCTAACTGATCCCAGTGACAGGGATCAGTAGATCTCTCATGCCCCACTGACAGGGCGGGGAACCGATTCGCGATTCGCGCCCAGCTCCCCGACTGCCGCCGTGAAAAGACGGCGCGCGGTCGGGAAGCCCCCTGGTGGCCAAAATGCGAATCGCCGTTTATTTACGGCGATTCGCGCCCAGCTCCCCGACTGCCGCCGTGAAAAGACGGCGCGCGGTCGGGAAGCAGTTAAAGTGGCTTATGCATTCAGGCATAAAGGGGAACTGATCTGTCCTAAAAACAGTCTGTTTCCCTCAAATCTTGAAATCACAGACCTAGGCAATGAACATTTGAGGTTATAGGCCACAAATCACTGATACCAGGAAAGTAGCAATGAGAGTCCTCACAATGGAAATATCCAAGATCTTTGCTAGCCTGGCGTTGGTGCACTTGGTGTCCTGTTGAGTAGGATTAACAAAGGCTACTTGTAAGTATCCTGGTTGGCAAAGTGGAATGTAGTGACTAATCAGCAAAGTGTGAGTGTTCCTACCAATGTGGGCACTGATAAGGCAATGTAACCTTAATACTGTGTCTTTAAGGATGGGCAAAACGCCCGCTCACCCATCCTACGACCAAAGGATCAAGAGATAGGTTCCTCAACAGGCCCGACTAGCCACCTTGTAACCGGATTGACCCAGGTCCTCAAGAACGCCTGGGGAGGTACTCTGGGATCCCTCTCAGATAGGATGAACCGTGTCTGACCCAGCTTGTCTCTCGCCTCTTCTGCTTGCCCTGCGTCATGCTCCTGTGATCGCTGATCTGCTTCTGCTGGCGATCCGGTTACAGCTGTCTGCTGTCCAGTGGTCCAGACTCCCCTTCCAGCATCCAGTCTACAGCTGCTGACAGAGGCACTCATACCTTGCTGCGCTCACGAGACCACTGTCCCCACTCCAGTGGGCTCTGAGCCAGAGCTGTATGAGAGGTCTTCTTCTACGAAAGGCAGGCTCTACCAGGTACATGGTTTCATGTTACAGTTTTACTGCTAATGTTAAAGTTTTGTACTCTCCTTTAAAATATGTAATAAAAATGATTGAAAAAGAAAATTATGGGGCACTGATGCCAGGGAATTTTCTACTCCTACTAACCATAGTCTGCCCCCCTAAAGCCTGAAGGACAGAAAATTGGGCTTTGCTTAGAACGTTTGGAGACCCCTGCTTTATTGGATAGGCCGCAATTTATAAAGGAGAGAGCAAGCACATTACATCTGGAAGAAAACCATTTGTGTCTTGTTTTGGAGAGTGAAGATTGGAAGATGTTAGATATTTGCCCCACAGCCTCCTAGCTTGTATGCAGCAGCTGCAATTTTTGAGCAATTGATCATGCATATTGTATCTGGAACAAGAAAAAAGTTGTTTTTTTTTAAATTTGAACATTAAACAAAGTTGCCTTCATTGGAAAAGGCTGCAATATCTTAGAGAGATTGTAAACAGATTGCACATAAAAGCAAAAAAATGTTTTTTTTACAGAATGAATTAAAAAAAAAATTAAAAATGTGATACTAAGCTTGTAATCATTTTTGTCAAAGCTTCTTTTTCTGAGAGAGAGAGAGAGAGGGATCGCAAGTAGATTACAGCTACAAATAGGAAAATGCTGCTGGTTTATAAATCAGATATATCCTGAGTATAGAGAAATTTATCCAACTGTCCATTCAGAGCCTCTGGTTTATAGACCGGATACATCCTAAATACAGAACCATTTATCCAACTGTCCATCCAGAGCCTCTGGTTTATAGACCGGATACATCCTAAATATAGAGCCATTTATCCAACTGTCCATCCAGAGCCTCTAGTTTATAGAACAGATACATTCTAAATATAGAACCATTTATCCAACTGTCCATACAGAGCCTCTGGTTTATAGACCAGATACATTCTAAATATAGAACCATCTAGCCAACTGTCCATACAGAGCTTCTGGTTTATAGACCGGATACATCCTAAATATAGAACCATTTATCCAACTGTCCATCCAGAGCCTCTGGTTTATAGGCTAGATACATCCTAAATATAGAACCATTTATCCAACTGTCCATCCACAGCCTCTGGTTTATAGACCAGATACATCCTAAATATAGAACCATTTATCCAACTGTCCATCCAGAGCCTCTGGTTTATAGACCAGATACATCCTAAATATAGAACCATTTATCCAACTGTCCATCCAGAGCCTCTGGTTTATAGACCGGATACATCCTAAATATAGAGATGGAGATCTTTTCCTATTATATCTAGTGGAACATGGAGGCAGGCGTGATTGTACAGACACAGGAAGTGATGTCAGGTGCAAACAGGAAGTGATAGACAGACAGGAAGTGGTGTAGTGGTCTAAAGAAAGAAGCGTAGGAACTGGCAGCAGAGGAGGTAATCACATTACAATTTATTTAGAAGGACACAAGGATCTCTACAAGGACGTCATGATGGACAATCAGCCGCCCCTCACATCACCGGGTAAGAGGAGACTTTATTGTAAAGGAGAGAGCAGTACAGAGGGTCCACCTAGATCCCCCATCATCTGATAAACACATAGAAACAATGTATTCAGTCAGTGTTGTGTTTCCTACAGTTGGATCCAGTAATGGGAACCCACCAGAGAGATGTTCCCATCCTCTGTATTCCTGGGATTCCACACAGGAAGATCACACCATCCCTCACCATCATCAGGTAGGTGGAACTGAACAATTAGGACTCAAAAAGAATTCTAATCTATGAGATCATAGTTTAATATGTAATCTCTTTTGTTTGTATTCTATCATCTTTGTGTTTTAGAATGAAGAATTGAAAGACATCAAACCTGAGATTAAAAAGGAGGAAGAAGAAATGTTAATAAACGGTCAGCAGTCTATGGAGGAGGGAGGTCCTCTGTATTCCCGGGATTCCACACAGGAAGGTCACACCATCCCCCACCATCATCAGGTAGATGGAGCTGAGCAACTACAACTCAAATATGTTGTGGAATTCTACGCTTCGAGATAACATTCTTCTAGGTCATCTCTTGTTTCCTTTTACAAATCCGTTTTATAATATTTGGGGTTTAGGGTGAAGAACTGAAAAACATCAAATTTAAGGTGAAAGTGGAAAACGTTGAAATGTTTGGAGTTAACCAATCTATGGAGAAAGGTGGCCCTCTGTATTCCCGGGATTCCACACAGGAAGGTCACACCATCCCCCACCATCATCAGGTAGGTGGGACTGAGCACCTAGAACTCAAATAGAATTTTATACCTTGAGATAACTTTTTTTGTATGTCATCTCTTCTTTCATTGTCCAAACCCATTCTATCATATTTGCACTTTAGGGTGAAGAACTGAAAGACCTCAAAGTTGAGGTTAAAGTTGAAAAAGAAGAGATGTTTGGGGATCAGCAGTCTATGGAGGAGGGAGGTCCTCTGTATTCCCGGGATTCCACACAGGAGGATCACACCATCCCTCACCATCATCAGGTAGATGGGACTGAGCAATTAGAACTCAAAAGTATTCTAAGCTATGAGATTATATTTATTTTATAAAACCTCTTGCTCCATTTTTTTTTCATCTTAGGGTGAGAGGTGTCCCTGTCCTCTGTATACCCAGGATTCTATAAAGAAGGATCATCGGGTTCAGATAGGTGGAACCGGCATGTAAACCTAAATATATACTGTATATTATAAGCTATGAGATGATGTTCTATGTAGTAGTCTCTTGTTTTACTTCTACATCTAAAGTGCAGCCTTTGTTCATCACCCACCCCCTAATTCCTATTTATAGCTCCTTTGTTTTTTACCCCACATTCTTTAATCAATTTACATGTTTTTCTTCTTTGGGTCTTAAGTCCAGTCACATGCCATTTTGGGTCCTCTTCCTGCTTGTGTTCTTCCAACGGGGATGCATACTGAATGACACGGTGCTGTTCTTTGCTCCCGTAAGCCCAGGCTGATGTGCTCACCTGCTACTAGGGAATGGGTCCCGGGCTTCCTTGGCTCACAGGAAATGGGCAGTAAACCTGATTTATCTCTGCTTCAGGTCAGTAACACCTTCCAGTCTTGTCCTTCCCCCAGCCGGTGTCTGGACAGTAAAAGGAGAAGCAGCAGACTGATGAGCCCATCATTCTGTCACTCTCCTCCCTCCTGCTATAAACATGTCCCTTGTTAGAACTGCAGTACAGCTAACTGGCTCATTTTTTTTCTGCTTTCCCCCCTCCCAGTCTGAGCTGGTATGTACAGTGAGTGCAAGAGCTTGATACCAGCTCACATTTATGTACTTAAACTGCTTACATTTATTTAACCACTTCCTTACTGGGCACTTAAACCCCCCTCCTGCCCAGATCAATTTTCGGCTTTCAGCGCTGACTCATTTTGAATGACAATTGCGCGGTTGTGCGACGTTGTACCTTTTATTTATGTCGTTTTTATTATTATTTTTTTTTTACTAGTAATGGCGGCGATCTGCGATTTTTATCGGGACTTTGATAATGGGGCGGACATGTCGGACATTTTTGACACTTTTTTGGGACCAATGACATTTATTCAGCGATCAGAAATTTAAATGTCCACTGATTACTGTATAAATGTCATTGGCAGTGAAGGGGTTAACCTGCAGGGGGCAGTGAAGGGGTTAACAGTGTTCCCTGGGTGTGTTCTAACTGTGGGGGGGATGGGTTGGCAGGGACATAACAGATCTAACTGATCCCAGTGACAGGGATCAGTAGATCTGCTATGTCCTCCTCTCACAGAACGGAGAACTGCCATGTTTACATTGGCGGTTCCCCGTTCTGCAGCTCCACAGGCGATTGCGGGTCAGGAGCGGACAGCCGCCTGTTAGTGCGCGCCGGAAGCGTGCAAAGGGGCGGACGTCAATAGACGTCCACCTGGAGATTGAGATCCGCGCTGTAGCCGTCTTTTGTCTATAGCGTGGATCTCAAGAGGTTAAAAAAAAACACTTTTAGGCTGGGTTCCCACCATTGTGAATTGGATGCGGGTTCCCCCCATCCAATTCACGATAGCAGGAGATTTTGACTGGCTGTGCGTCTTTTTGGTCCGTGTCAGGTCCGAATATAGCCCAAAATTCGGGCTGAAATCAGGCCTGAAACGGTGAACCAGGAAGCACTGGACCCCTGCTGTGAGCCGAATGCGGCTCATATGTGAACCCAGCCTTAATGATATAGTAGGGCTGCTGTCATTTGTGTTTTTTATATCTGCCCTGAGTTGACTTTAATAGATGTTTTCTATTATTTTGGGGTTTAGGGTGAAGAACGGATTGTTAAAAAAGCTGAAGGTAAAGAGGAAGAAGTGGAGACGTATGTGGGTGGTGGCCAGCTGTCCATGGAGGAGGTTGGGATGATTATGAAAAGTGATCAGGATGAACTGTCTCCACCTATTTACAGACGTAAGTATAGGCACTATGGAAGAAATAGTTCACGGTCTCAATGTTACTTCTGAGTATAAGGAAAATGTTAATTATCACATCTTCCATCATCCTGTAGGCCAGGGTTTCTCAACCAGGGTTCTGTTGAACCCTAGGGTTCCTCCAGAGGTTGCAAGGGGTTCCTTGAGCAATGATCAATTTCTACCTCTCAGATAAATTCCCATTGACACCATTGATCTTTTTAGCTATCTGTAAGGGGGTAAATCTTCCCAATGACCAAAAGTATAAGGAGCATTCTTCCCATTGACCATCACACTAATGTATCACGAGTAGAGTTGAGCGAACCTCTGGAAGTTCGGGTTCTGCTGGTCCGTCCGAACTTCGGGACAAAGTCTGGGTCCGGACGGAACCCGAACGATCGCACGGACAACGAACCCCGTTGAAATCAATGGGGACCCGAACTTCTTAGGCACAAAAATGGCTGTAACAAAGTCCTGGAAAGCCCTAGAGGGCTGCAAAAGGAAGTATAATGGGGGTAAGGGTAGGGCAAGTGCCCTACAAAAAAATGGGGACAGGGAAATAACTTTAAATATTTAAAAAAAAAATAAAAACATAAAAAAAGCAAAAATGGAGGTGAATGTGGATCATCTTCAAACTGTGTCTGAAAAGTATTAATAAACGGTAGAAGCCATATAACTGTTCTAAAATCATCTTCAAACTAGGGCAAGTGCCCTACAAATAAAAGGGGATAGGGAAAATAAATTGAAATCAAGTAAAAAAACGGGAAGGGGGGTGGATGTGGAGTAGGAGCCTAGAGGTTGACTAGGCCGTGACCGTGGCAGTGTTGGTGGAAGTGGCGGTGGTAGAGGAGTAGGAGGAGGTAGCCAACATGGTATTTTTTTTTTTTGTATTGAGGCCTATTCAAAAAAAGAAGTATATGAATGGCTGTGTGAGTCCGGTCTAAATGTTTATTCTGCACAAGGTACAGACAAGTCTTGTGGGATCCATGCCTGATTCATTTTAATAAAGGTTAGCTTGTCCACATTGGATGTGGACAAACGGCTCCGCTTGTCTGTGATAACGCCCCCTGCCGTGCTAAACACACGTTCCGACAATACACTGGCTGCAGGGCAGGCCAGCACCTCCAAGGCATAAAGGGCAAGCTCAGGCCATGTGGCCAATTTGGAGA
>BLSH010514773.1:125065-158498 GCA_018402905.1 Glandirana rugosa
GACTGTTGTCGTGTTCGGTCGATGATGGGAACAGACTCTTTTTCTGTTTACATCATCGACTGTCAAAGAGAAACAAGGGAGTTATCGACCACCACCTCAGGAGGAGTTAGACGTTATTTGTCTTTTCTATTACTCCCTGTGGGTATAAAATCTGGTCATCCAGTCTCAAATGTCCCTAACCCCATCACACTCGTCCCACCCGTTCATATGTCCCGTTTTCTCCCATTACACATGTTACCTCCGCTACACATTACGGAAGCAGTGGCAACACCCTCAACTAGGAACTATTTTGCCCCCTTTTCCCCTGCACACATCGCCTCCATTGTACACATTACCCTCTTTTGCCCTGTATACTTGCCCACCCTGCTCACACTACCCCAATCCCTGTAAACTCTGACCTACTGGTCTAAAATATGGGTGTCCCTCATTATCTTTTCTGTTTATTGCAGATTGAGGAGGACTCCACCACCAGCTATTGAGGGAACAAAGAGAAACTGTCAGCTACTACATTTGTCTTTTTCTCAGACAAGGGTAGTAGCTGGCTTGTGCTGTTGTCAGTTTGTGTTTTGATGAATGAAAATGTAACTCTTCAAGCTGGGTACACATTAGCTGAAAACGGTTGGTTGGAGAGGAACTGGCTGACTTTCAGCAACGGTATACAGCTGTCTGCTTTGCATAAGCCGATCTTATGACTGATTTCTGTTGCATGAGCAAGCTGGAAAACTAGCGTTCATCCTACATCAGATCAGTGGTGGCAGCCTATGGACATTTATTAGGAGCCACTGCTCTATAGAACCATTTATCCAACTGTCCATCCAGAGCCTCTGGTTTATAGACCAGATACATCCTAAATATAGAGTCATTTATCCAACTGTCCATCCAGAGCCTCTGGTTTATAGACCACATACATCCTAAATATAGAACCATTTATCCAACTGTCCATCCAGAGCCTCTGGTTTATAGACCAGATACATCCTAAATATAGAGCCATTTATCCAACTGTCCATCCAGAGCCTCTGGTTTATAGACCAGATAAATCCTAAATATAGAACCATTTATCCAATTGTGCATCCAGAGCCTCTGGTTTATAGACCCGATACATCCTAAATATAGAACCATTTATCCAACTGTCCATCCAGAGCCTCTGGTTTATAAATCAGATACATCCTAAATATAGAGCCATTTATCCAACTGTCCATACAGAGCCTCTGGTTTATAGACCAGATACATCCTAAATATAGAGCCATTTATCCACCTGTCCATCCAGAGCCTCTGGTTTATAGACCAGATATATCCTAAATATAGAGCCATTTATCCAACTGTCCATCCAGAGCCTCTGGTTTATAGTCCAGATACCGCCTAAATATAGAGCCATTTATCCAACTGTCCATCCAGAACTTCTGATTTATAAACCAGATACATTTTGAATATTATGTCATTTTATCCAATTGGACATTTGCAGTTGCTGGACTGTAAAACAGACACATAATAAATGTAGAAATGGATTTTTTTCTATTATATCAAGTAGAACGGGGAAATAGGAAGAGTGTGATTGTTTAGACACAGGAAGTGATACTGCAGCTGGAAAGGAAGTGATGTCAGATGCAGACAGGAAGTGATATATGGGAAGTGATGTAACTATGGAACAGGAAGTGATTCAGGGTCTAATAAAGGAAGTCCTGGGTGAGAGGTGAGTTGTATGGAAGGAAAGAGAAGACGTTGGAATTGGCAGCAGAGGAGGTAATCACATTACAATTTATTTAGAAGGACACAGGGATCTCTATAAGGACGTCATGATGGAGAATCAGCCGCCCCTCACATCACCAGGTAAGAGGAGACTTTATTGTAAAGGAGAGAGCAGAGGGTCCACATATATCCTCCATCATCTGATAGAAACAATGTATTCAGTCAGTGTTGTGTTTCCTACAGATGGATCCAGTAATGGGAACCCACCAGAGAGATGTCCCAGTCCTCTGTATTCTGGGGATTCCACACAAGAAGATCACACCATCCCTCACCATCATCAGGTAGGTGGGACTGAGAAATTCGATTTAAAATATGTTGTAGAATTCTACTCTTCAACATAACATTCTTCTATTTCATCTCTTTTCTTTTACTTTCCTTTCCTTTTATAAATCCGTTTTGTTTTATTGGGTTTAGGATAAAGAACTGAAAGACATCAAAGTTGAGGTTAAAGTGGAAAAAGAAGAGCTGTTTGGGGATCAGCAGTCTATGGAGGAGGGTGGTCCTCTGTATTCCCGGAATTCCACACAGGAAGATCACTCCATCCCTTACCATGATCAGGTCGGTGGGACTGAGCAATTAGAACTCTAACAGAATTCTACACCTTGAGATAACATTCTTGTTTGTCTTGTTTCCTTTTACAAATACGTTCTATCATATTTGCACTTTAGGGTGAAGAACTGAAAGGCATCAAAGTTGAGGTTAAAGTGGAAAAAGAAGAGATGTTTGAGGAACAGCAGTCTATGAAGGAGGGAGGTTCTCTGTATTCCCGGGATTCCACACAGGGAGATCACTCCATCCCTCACCATCATCAGGTAGATGGATCTGAGTAATTACAATTCAAATGTATTCTAAGCTATGAGATGATATTCTTCTATTAAATCTCTTTCTTTTTCTTTCATGTTTGGGGTTTAGAGTGAGAGATTTCCCCCTTCTCTGTGTTCCTGGGATTCCATACAGGAGGATCACACCATCCCTCACCTTGATCAGGTAGGTAGGACTGGGCATCTAGACTTAAATATGTGTAGCACTACCTCCGCAGGAGCCGCTTAAGTATGTTCAGTCCCGTACACTGCCTCTCAACCCCAATAACAGTCTGCCCCTCTTGGCACACCTGTAAATAGTGTAAGTGCAATGATCAATGAGAAACACACACATTATGATAACACAGAATTAATCTTTACTGCAATATTTCTGCAAAAAGGGTAACAGACATCAACAGTATACATTCAAGTAATGGAGCTGAAAAAAAAAACAAATGAAATACTTGAAACCCTCTGGGTCTGCCTTATAACCAGGAAGGGAGCTTCAATTAGAATTGGAATAGTATACAGACCCCCAGGACAGAGTGAAGATTATGATAACTTGTTGATTGATGAGATAACCCAAATGGCAATGAAGGGAGAGGTTTTGATTATGGGTGACTTCAACATGCCTGACGTTAACTGGAATTCTCAAACTGCTATTGCAAGCAGGAGCAGGGATGTAATGGAATCACTTCGTGGGATTTCTCTAAAACAGTTAGTAAAAAGCCCAACCCGAGGTGATAATATTCTTGACCTAGTACTGACAAATGGGGATCAACTGTCTGATGTTGAGGTGGGAGAGAATTTGGGTTCTAGTGATCACCAATGTCTTTGGTTTGATATTAAAACATGAACTGAAAAATCATATACAAAAACAAAAGTTTTAGATTTTAAAAGAACAAATTTTGCTGGAATGGGGACATTTCGAAAAAATGAACTGAAAGATTAGAGTAAAATGAGAGAAGTAATCAGTGGACACTATTAAAGTTTACCATCCTGGAGGCAACTAGATTATATGTGAGGCAGGTTAGTAAGAATAAACGGAAGAAAAAAACCAATATGGTTCACTAAAGAGGTAAGTAGGATAGTAAAGGGGAAAAAAGTAGCGTATGGAAGAGTAAAGGAAATGGGAGGTGTAGCTGACAGGAGTATAAACATAGATAAAAGGAGGCCAAACACATTATTAGTGCTGCAAAAGCACAGACAGGGGAGGAAATTGCTAAGTCTATTAAGAATGGAGATAAAACATTTTTTAGGTACATTAGTGATAGAAGGAAAAAATACAATGGGATCACTAAAATTAAAATGGGGCACAACACATATGTTGAGGGAGACCAGGATGTAGCAAAGCATTTAAACAATTACTTCTGTTCAGTCTTCTCAGAAATAGTCTGCACTAATGATAAGTTAGGGAATCATATTGGTTCTAGTAATGATGGTTAATTTCTAGGATTTTTGGAGACAGAGATAGCGAGGAACTGGCTCGGTTAAAGCTTAATAAAGCAATGGGCCCTGATGGTATTCATCCCAGAGTTCTAAAATAACGTTATAATCTCTTCTAACAGGAGAAGTTCCCCATGATTGGCAGATAGCTAATATTGTACCTATCCACAAGAAGGGCAGCAAGGTAGAAGCTGGCAACTACAGGCCAGTGATCGTGTCAGACAAATCTGATTGAATTCTTTGACTATATTACCAGTGTTTTGGACCAGGGTGGTGCTGTGGACATCTCAGCGTATCTTAATTTCAGCAAGGCATATGATACTGTTCCACATAATGATCTGATACAAAAGTTGTACAAGCTGGGACTTAACCCTTGGGTGGTTCAGTGGATACGCAGTTGGCTAAAGGATAGATCCCAGAGTGTGGTTGTAAATAGGGTTCACTCAGAGCAGAGAGCAGTCACTAGTGGGGTACCACAAGGCTCTGTACTGGGTCATGTTCTATGTAACCTATATGTAAGTGATATAACTAAAGGTTTGTTGGGCAAGGTATGTCTCTTTGCTGATGATACAAAGGTGTGTAATAGGGTTGATATCCCTGGAGGTGTCTGTAACATGGAACATGATTTGGCATTGCTGAGAGATTTGTTAAAGCAGTGGAGACTGCAGTTCAATATTTCTAAATGTAAAATAATGCATCTAGGGAAAAAGAATCCCCTTAGAGAGTACAAGATTGGGGGTACAGTGTTAGCCAGCACTACAGAAGAAAAAGATTTGGGGGTGCTTATTTCAGATGATTGCAAAAAGAGCAAACAGTGTAACCAGGCAGTGGGAAAAGCAAATAGAATTCTGGGATGTATCAGTAGAGGGATCACCAGCGGGAGGAAGGAGGTCCTGATTGCTCTATATAGATCTTTATATCACTAGAGGGAACACCAGCAGGATGAAGGAGGTCTTGATTCCTCTATATAGATCTTTATATCACTAGAGGGGTCACTGGCAGGAGGAAGAAGGTCCTGATTCCTCTATATAGATCTTTATATCACTAGAGGGATCACCAGCGGGAGGAAGGAGGTCCTGATTTCTCTATATAGATCTTTATATCACTAGAGGGGTCACCAGCAGGAGGAAGGAAGTTCTGATTCCTCTATATAGATCTTTAGTGACACCTCACTTAGAATACGGTGTCCAGTTCTGGAGACCTCATTTACAAAAAGATATTGATAAGATAGAATGAGTTCAGAGACGGGTAACAAAAATGGTGAAAGGTCTGGGGGATAAAACATATCAAGGGACTTAATATGTACAGTCTGGAGGAAAGAAGGGAGAGGGGAGACATGATTGAAACCTTTAAATACATCAAGGGGGTGAATAAGGTTCAGGAGGGCAGTCTTTTCAAAATGAAACCAAAATCAAGAACACGGGGACCTCAAACTAACTGGAGGGAAGTTCAAAACTAATCTTAGAAATTATTATTTTACTGAAAGGGTGGTTGATGATTGGAATAAACTACCAACAGAGGTTGTGAGACAGTCAACAGTAAATGGGTTCAAACATGCTTGGGATAAACATAAATCTATAGTCAGACAACGAGGTTAATGGGAAAAAAAGAAAACAAAAAAAAGGCAGACTCGATGGACTACTCAGTCTTTTTCTGCTGTCACTTTTCTAAGTTTCTATGAGAGCAGAGTAGTGTAAAATAATATAATTTATTTAAAAGATAAGTGGACAAAGATGTAAGCGCACCTCCAACATACCAAACAGTGTAAAACAAGCCGAATAACCAAATAGTGACACACAAAGAACAACTGCCTAAACAAAATATATACAGCAGATAGGGAAATACCAAACCGTAATCGTAGCCAAGCCAGGGTCATATACAGGAGATCAGTCAGAGGGAGCTGGGAGCAAGACAGGGCAGGAACAGGGAACAGGAGATGGAGACAGCAGGTGGGAAGGGATCAGGCTGCAAGACAGGGGTCCAGGAACGGATGCAGGATACCGGATCACAGGTCAGGGGCACATGGAGACCAAAACACCAAGGCAATCAGATCAGGACAGACAGGATTTAAATATCCTTCCTGCAACAAGCATTAGGTGATGACTAAGTGGGCTTCTGGCTGTTGGGAGACATCCGCTGGGGGATACCGGAACTGCAGCCCATGGATCTGGGAGCCACCGTGCCACCAGCAGGTGATTCCTTTCCTGACAACGTGTATGTGTGTATCCTCGCCCGTATGGCACTAATAACTTCAGTATCTTGGAAGGAAGATGAGGCTTTGGATTCTTCAGCTAGCTATTCGTTGGTGCACTTAAACTCCTGAATAGCAGGGCCAAACATCACAACTGGCCTGGATTATCAAGTAAAGAATGCAAGATTTTCCTCAGCAGGGTGAAAGGGCAATGGTGTCTGGATACAGTGTCTCTGTATCTAAATGGCCTTATGTCCTGTAGCACTGCAGGTGTCAGCAAGGTGACTAAGAGCAATGATGTCTGTATACAGTGTCCATACAACATACAAATTTGTCTGCAGTTTCCTGCAAATGGCCAAAAGCCCCCTCGCCCAATCCTGCGATCAAGGCCCAAACGAACATCCTAGGACAGGCAGGCTCCTCTAGTGAGCCGACTGGTCACCGCACACCGGAACGCGCCACACTGTCCTTACAGGTGCGTCTGGATAGGCACCTGGGATCCCCCTCTCTCAGGCTGGATGCCTGGATCAATTCGGTGGATGGACCTGAGAAGCAGCACCTCTCCCCTAAGTCTACTTTGTTCTACTGCCACGTGTTAACTCTTCTTGTGCAGACCGCAACTCAGCCCCAACACTCTCCAACACAGAGCCCCTGCTTCCTGATCCAGGCCAGCGTTCCAAGAGAGAGATCTAGGCCTAGCACAGCTTTTTTAGAAGCTCTCCCAGGAATCTGTTCTTCTCTGCCAGCCGGCTGGTAGTTGTAGTTCCCCAGCTGTTCAATAGATTGTGTAACTTGAGCCATGGGACTACAGTTCCCTGTATGCTTTGCTCCCTGGTGGTAAACACATTGCTGGCAAGATGTGATAACACAGAATCTTAGCTGGCACTAGAGGGAAGCAGTCTCACTGCAGCAATGTTGCAGAATGTCATCTGATACTGCAGGTAAGTTAGCCAGCTCCCTGCTACATATGTATTCTAAGCCATGAGTTGATGTTATTCTATGCAGTTTCTTGTTTTACGTCAACATCTGAAGTGCAGCTTTTGTTACCCACACCCCATCTCCGTTTCTAGCGCCTTTGAGCGCCCTACATTTTTCACCCCCACTTTTATTTTTTTAATATACATTCCTTTCCTCTGTGGTTCTTAAGCCAGAGTCAAATGTCATTGCGGGTCCTCTTCCTCCTTGTGTTCTTCCATTGGAGGGTGGATACTGAATGACATGTCATTTGTGTCCTTTATATCTGCCTTGAGCTGACTTCACTAGTTGTTTTCTATTATTTTTGGTTCAGGGTGAAGAACGGATTAATATAAAAGCTGAGGTTAAAGAAGAAGAAGTAGAGACGTATGTGGGGGGTGATCAGCCATCCACGGAGGTCAGGATGATTATGAAAAGTGAACAGGAGGACATTTCTCTACCTATCGACACAGGTAAGTGACACTATGGAAAAAACAGTTCACAGACACATTTTACTTCTGAGTATAAGGATTGTAGTTTAAAAAAAGTTAGATACTTACCATTATAGCCAGGGACCTGACCTCTGCAGGCTTGATGGTGACCTTTAGAGTCAGGGAGGGCTGACATCCATCCTCACAGTGTGGGTTACTAGGCCTGGTGGGTGTGATGCAGTGTAGAGTAAGTTGGGCACTAGACACTTTGAGAATACTGAAAAGAGGTTTATTGTCTCTTGATAAACTGGGGAGAGAGGGTTAGGGCCAGGACACCCTTTGAACTTGTGCAACAGCACTTTGCAGACTCCGAGACTTCAAATAGAACAGTACAGTGTTTACACAGTTCCGGAACCCTGCAGTTAAAGAGCAAACTTGGAGTAGTCTCCTTAGTTAATTGAACTAGTACTTGACTTCAACTCAGATCTGACACATACCAAACTTGGTATCCCCATTGTGTAGAGCTGGCTTCCATCTCGCAGCCTCCCACTGCAGCGTTAATTTCCCACTGCCACTGAGTTTCTAGATTTCCACACAGCCAACCTCTGCGTCTCCTGAATTTCACCCACGCTATCCTGCTGGGCCTTTTCCTCAACAACTCAGCTCACCTGCTGAACCTTCTTGCAAGCGGTCACCCCTTTTTGCCTCCTGGATCCCTAGCGTGACTTCCACTGAGACTTTTCCACTTCTTCACCATCCCCAGCTGGCAAAAAAGGCTGCTCTGGTATTCTCTCAGACTTTGCCCTCCCGACTGTGATAATAGGAGTGTTGTCCCTTCAAATGGCAACAGTTCCCCTTTACCCCTGGCCCTGGCTTACGATTTGCTGCTGGCAACAGGAATGGTAGTCCCCCGACTGTGTCCTTTCAACTCTACCAAGGAGGGATTCTCTGGCCAGCAGAACCCGCAAGACTCGGTTAGGCTTCCTCGCACTAAGTCCCAATCTCTGGAACTCCCTCCTGTCCTGGGTAGGCCTCAGACTACCGAACTCCCGGATAGGCCTCAGGCTTTTGGCCTAGCAGCTAGATTTTTAACACATGTCCACCCAGACAGCCGTCAAGGTGGTACCGAACCACCTGACCTCTCTCCAATAAATAGGCTCTTCCAGCATGCCATGGTGCTGAAGATAACCCCCGCTCATTGGCTAGAACAACCTATCCAATCACATTCAAAGTTCACTTACACCTTGTCAGTACAGTGCCAGGAATGACAATGCCATCCAGTGGCAGAGGAGAGAGATGCACCAAACTTGGAACTGGAGAGAAAATCAGGAGATCCTACAATAATCAACCAGGTTAGTTACCACCTAGCAAAACTAAATTTGTCAGCATCCCGACTCAACCCAGGGTGCTACACTTTGTTTTGCGGAAATTGCAGGTCTGGGATATCCACACACACACAGGGCATCTGCCAAGCTTCAACAAAGCTTCAAAAGAGCATCCCCTGAAACATCACTGAAGCTTCATCGAAGCACTATCAATACCTCATTGAAGGATCAAAAACACTTGATAAAAGTGTGTTGAAGCTGAAGCAAGTGTAAGTGAGCCCTAGCAAGGAGTGTCCAAAGCCTTGTTTTGAAGCAAGTATAAACTATCCCTAACAGCTGAGGGTGTCTCCACACTGATGGAGGAGCGTTGGAGCCACCCTAGGGCAGCGGGGGGGTTATTTTCGTATTTTGATGTTACAGTTGTACTCAGTTCCATGCCAGAGCTCTGTGAAAGTGATGACTATTAGACCGTTGTAGCGCCCTCCTAGTTTGGGTGTTAGTGAGTGTATGTAGTTTTTGGCTTTCTCTGCTTAACAGGAGAGCAGATAGGTAAATTTAGATGCTGTCTGCATATCAGAGAGCCTTGATTTGAGTAAGGTCTGCTCAGTGTGCTCTGGTGCTGATTCGTGTGATCTGGAAAGTTTTACACTGTCCAGTAGTATGGGTTTCTATTGGACAGTGGGAGGAAAACCCAGCCAGTGACAGCAGGTGTGTGTGGATGTGGTACTGACCAACTAGCAGGGTAGGTGCCCCACTGCATTTTGGATGAACACATTCATATAAAAGGGAGCACATGGGCTCAAGATCAGGAGTTCCAGCACACCCAGACCTCAGGGGTGGAGGTGTATGTTCAGCTCCTGGCTGCTAGACTTGGGGTCTATCCAGGAGGCTGCCAGATGCTGGGCCTGATCAAGGCCTAGCTGAGTTGCTAAAGCTACAGCCCAGAGTTCTTTAAGGCTGACAGAGGGGGACGTGCTCGGATCCTGTCTGGTATCACAGTGGCAAAGTGTCGCTTGGAAGTTGGAAGGCAGCTACCAGCTGTCCCGGGACATGGTGTGAGTACAGACCTGTGAAGGGATCCCTGAGACTGAGTTGCTAGAATTCCCCTCCTGCTCCTCATAGTCAGCTAACTGGGTGTGTGAGCTAGAAAGGAGACACTGGCGAGTGCCTTGAAGAAACAAAGTCCAGCCTATCCTCTACTGCTTAAAAAGGGACTTGTTTCACTGGGATCAGTTTGTTAATTGTGTCACTGGAGTCATCCTGCTACCTGCATCACTGAGATCAGTCTGCTACCTGCATCACTGAGATCAGTCTGCTACCTGCATCACTGAGATCAGTCTGCTACCTGCATCACTGAGATCAGTCTGCTATGCAGTGCCACTGACAGTCTGCTGTACAGAGATAGGGAGAAGTTGTCCTCGCTTGGAGTCAGTTAACTTGGCGTATCCCATCCATTCCCTTCTCCTATCCTAGTTCTACAATAAAGCATCAAAAACTCATCCCCTAGACTGGTCATTGGAATAACGAGCAGGATTGTGTGTTTGCACCTGACAGTGTGAAAAATCAGTTGTGACTGGCTGCAGGATAATCAGAGGGAGGCCCGGGTCAAATTAAATTAGCAGCTCCTTTGGGGGTACCGCTACACCAACGTGAATTTTTTTTAATGCTGACTCAGGTTGGAGTCCATATATGATCTGCGGACTCTTCATAATGTAAAATCCAGGCAATCCAATGCAGTAGCAAACCACTAACGCGTTTTGCCTAATGAAGCCTCAGTCATAGGTATTTATTATTCTAGGATTTGCAGATCATCTATGGAGTCGCTGTGATCATTTTTCTGATTGATTTTGGAGGGAGAACCGGAACCCAGCTGTGAGATCGGCATTTCCACTTCTTCCACTGACGGGGAGGTAGAGATAAAACTCCACTTATTTGTCATCTACTGACAGTTTTTCTATTTCTTCCCATCAGATGGAGGTGATGTCAGGAATTCCTCGGAGAGACATCTTCTATTATCTGCTGATTGTAAGTCAGAAGATAATGTCATCACACAGGATCCTCCAGGAGGAAATCCAAATACACAAAATATCCATCACAGACCTTCCTGTCCGGAGACATCAATGGATCCCTCTGATCAGGGGGAATCTTCTCATCAATCACATACTATGATTGCAGATATCCATGGAAGATCTCACACTGCAGATAGACCAACAGATCCTTCTAATCCCAAGGAATCTTCCTCACCCCATGAAGGAGCTCACCGAAGTGACAATCTGTTCCCATGTTCAGAGTGCAGGAAATGTTTCCATAAGAAAAGAAATTTTATTCGGCACCAGAGAGTTCACACGGGTGAGCGTCCCTATTCATGTTCAGAGTGCGGGAAATCTTTCACTGAAAAAAAAACTCTTGTTAGACACCAGAGAATTCACACAGCTGATCGTCCTTATTCATGTTCAGAGTGTGGGAAATCTTTCACTCAGAAAGGAGGCCTAGTTATACATCAAAGAATTCACATGATTGAGCGTCCTTATTCATGTTCAGAGTGCGAAAAATCTTTCACTGATAAAGGAAACCTTGTTATACATCAAAGATTTCACACAGGTGAGCGTCCTTATTCCTGTTCGGAGTGTGGGAAAGCTTTCGCTCTTAAAAGAGACCTTGTTAGACATCAAATAGTTCACACTGATGAGCGTCCTTTTTCATGTTCAGAGTGCGGAAAATGTTTCCCTTTAAAAAGTATTCTTCATACTCATCAGAAAGTTCACACAGGTGAATGTTCTTTTTCATGTTCAGAGTGCGAGAAAACTTTCACTCGGAAAGGAGAACTTGTTAAACATCAAAGAATTCACACAGGTGAGCGTCCCTACTCGTGTTTAGAATGTGGGAAATCTTTCATTGATAAAAGAGTCCTTGTTCAACATCAAAGAATTCACACAGGTGAGCGTCCTTATTCATGTTTAGAGTGCGGAAAATCTTTCGCTGATAAAAGAATCCTTGTTCAACATCAACGGTCTCACACAGGTGAGCGTCCTTATTCATGTTTGGAGTGCGGGAAATCTTTCGCTGATAAAAGAATCCTTGTTCAACATCAACAGTCTCACACAGGTGAACGTCCTTATTCATGTTCAGAGTGCGGCAAAGCTTTCATGCGTAAAAGAGACCTTGTTAAACATCAAACAATTCACACAGGTGAACGTCCTTATTCATGTTCAGAGTGTGGGAAATGTTTCACTAGGAAAGGCAAACTTTTGCAACATCAAACAGTTCACATGGGTGAGCGTACTTTTTCATGTTCAGAGTGCGGAAAATCTTTCACTAGGAAAGTCAACCTTGTGCAACACCAGAGAATTCATATGAGTGAGATTCCTTAAAGGGATATTAAACTCTTGTTTTTTTTGTAAATAAAATAATAAACATGTGATACTTTACTCCCCTGTGTAATGGTTTTGCATAGAGCAGCCCGGATCCTCCTCCTTCTCAGGTCCTCAGGAACGAGCCCACTTGGGTAACCCCATTGCAAGCTGTTTACTCCTGGCCCCTCCCTCCTACCGAGTGCCCTCAGAGTGAACAGCTTGCTATGGGGTTACCCAAACGGGCTTGTTCATGAGCTGCGGTTCTTCAAATCCATTGGCCTGCCCCCTCTCTCTCCTCATTGGCTCAATGGCTGTGATTAACAGTAGCGGGATCAAATGGCTCCTGCTGCTGCCTCAGCCAATGAGGAGTAAGAGTCCCTGGAGAGACTAGGCACTATAGCTATATTCACTAGAGCTGTAAGTGAATATAGTGTGGATGGTGGGGGAGAGTTGTCAGAGAATATAGTGTGGATGGTGGGAGGAGAGCTGTCGGAGAATGTAGTGTGGATGGTGGAGGAGAGCTGTCGGAGAATGTAGTGTGGATGGTGGAGGAGAGCTGTCAGAGAATGTAGTGTGGATGGTGGGGGAGAGCTGTCTAAGAATGTAGTGTGGATGGTGGAGGAGAGCTGTCGGAGAATGTAGTGTGGATGGTGGAGGAGAGCTGTCGGAGAATGTAGTGTGGATGGGGGAGGAGAGCTGTCGGAGAATGTAGTGTGGATGGGGGAGGAGAGCTGTCGGAGAATGTAGTGTGGATGGTGGAGGAGAGCTGTCGGAGAATGTAGTGTGGATGGTGGAGGTGAATTGTAGAAGAATGTAGTGTAGATGGTGGAGGAGCTACAAGAGATGATAGCATTTATTTTCAGAGGATGAGCTATGGTAGAAGGGATTGTGTATTGTGTCATACTTACCTGTTCCATGCTCCAACTGCAGGTTATTCCCTCTGTGTGTGCCTGCTTCCTCCAGCCTTGCAGCCAATCACAGATGGGGCACTGTCTTAAAGGGTAATCAAGCGGTTGCTCACTTTTTGATCAACATGTGCACACGCTGGCTGCCAGACCCCCTGTGCCTAGGGTTTTCCAGTACCTCTCAGTACGGCCTCCATCTCTTCTAGCTTCCGCCCAGCCTGTATCCAGCTCCTCTCTGTCTCAGCAGTTCCCAATGTCATCAGTCATTCCAGCCTGATCTTGGGATTGTTATTTCAGTGACCCTGTGCACTCCTACCAGCATCCATTCTTTATCTTGTATTCATTCACCAGTTTCTCCCCCTCTCCACTTCAATCAGTTACCTGCTTCTCTGCATCAGTTTTTTTCCCTCTGAGTTTCAGCCGACCTCCCATTGCCAGCACCTGTGCACTCCCAGTTTGTGTTTCTTCGCTGTGTGTCTCCATGCACTCCTACTGTGTTATGTACTTTCCTGTGCATCCACTGCCCCATACTCAATGTTTCTCATCTATGCAGCTTATGAAGACCAATTTTCCATGTCGGATTTGTAGTGCCCCCCATAGTATAGGTGCGTTTTTTTAGCAGGGTTTTTGGCTAGGAGAGGTAAATTTAGTCAGGCCTGACTGTAATGTGCAGGCCTGAATGTTTTGTTCTGGGCTGGGAGGAGAAGCTCAGGGAGGATTGGGTGGACTTAACAGATGAGGTCACCAGAACCTCCCACTTTTTTCTAGAAACCTGGAGAAGGTTTTCTGGTCAGAGAGCTGGGAGATGGGTGGAGCCATCTGGATCGTTCTAAGGAGCCCTGACCAATACCCAAGCGGGGTTGGCAGGGGGCAGGCCTCCTTAAATACTCAGTCAGCCCAATCTGGGAGGAGTAGTGTCAGGTGAAAGTCTGGAGATGTAGCAGAGGCGCTATGGTGCAGGCCCCTACCTGGAAGGTCGCCCCCAGTCTGGGAAGGGTGACCTTAGGGCCTGGGTGTTCGGATGCAGCCAGGAAGGAGCATGATTCCTGGAGCCTCACAGGAGAACAGCGGAGGTGCTACAGGAGGAGTGAGAGACTTTAAAGCAGTGTTCCCCAACCCAGTCCTCAAGGCCCACCAACAGGTCATGTTTTCAGGATTTCCCTCAGATGAATCAGCTGTGGTAATTACTAAGGCAGTGAAACTGATCAAATCACCTGTGCAAATTAATGGAAATCCTGAAAACATTACCTGTTGGTGGGCCTTGAGGACAGGGTTGGGGAACACTGCTTTAAAGTATCCACTGGAGCGGTGAGTGACGGTCCCCGGGACTGGAGGAGAAAGTGCTGGAGCAAACTGGGAGAGGAATAGCGGACAGTCTGTGGGAGCCAGTCAAAGGAAAGGGGATTCACTACTAGAGAGCAGGTCGATGGGACTTGGAAAAAATGGGCTGGAAGTTGTAGTCCGTCAAATTCCTGGTTAGTATTCAGGTACTTTGCTGCACATTCAGGGGCCCATGATTCCTGGCCTGTAATGGGTGTTCCTGAGGTCCTGCTGCAACAGGGTAGGCCTCACCACGTGCTAACCATGGTGAAGAGAAAGGTATAGAGAAGCCTGATAAATTTCCCTTCAGGCTGGAAACTAAGTTCTGAGCTGGAGAGAAGCAAAGGAGTGTAAAGTGGAGAGTTCTGTGTAGTGAGAGGACTGTAAGAGTAACGGTCAGCAAGTAAAGTGCTGGAGTGTTGAGAGGAGCAATAGTCTGCAGTGAAGTGTGCATATACAGGCTTGTATATGGGACCTTTGTACCATAATTCTTTGGGCATCCTACAGTTACCCCTTATCCCCATCCAAGTTATTTCCACAAATAAAACAACAAAAACAAGAACCGGCCTGGTCAGTGTCTCCGGATGTGTGATGTATGGTGAGATTGAGGTCAGCTATCAGGTGAGCCACTACTACCAGCCACTCTCAAGGGATCACATGGCTACAGATTTGCTCTTCATCCTTGTGATATCTGGGGGTTCATATTCTATCTGATTTGTCTTACCATTTTTCTCTGAATATTGAACCCCTCTTTCATAACACTGTTTAGATATCAAAAATTGTGAAAGGAAGATGCTGTCCTGGTTTGGAAGGATAAATGCTCTTGGACAATGGACACCATTGACAGATTTTTGGATCTTTTTCAAACTATCCCAATTTGGGGGCCATCTTCTTTTTTTTTTTTTTAATTGCACAAGCTATTTCCTACTTTTTTCTGGATTTCGATACGACCTTGACTGAATAGTCAATCATTGTCTCTAACCTGAAAGAAGGCGCAGCTGCCCCAGACATTTCACCTTGTTATCAAGCATCGGTCTTGGCAAGGCTTCTTCACTGGTTCCACAACTTTCCATTTAAGTTCTGGGTGCAGATCCAGCAGTCTTTATCTCGACTTGATCTTCCGGCTCTCCCATGGGTCTTACATAATAAACAGAAGGACACGGGTTTTGTTTTGCCACCTAAAGACCAAAGCCTAATTTTGTGGAATACGTGTCTTGCTACTTCTAATATCTCTGCAAAGCTAGGCTCAAGTACATCGCAATTTGACAATCCGTATTTTCCCATTGGTATACATAGATCAGGGCTTTACAAATTTGTTTTGAATCTAGGAGCCAGCTAAAAAAGTTAGGAGCCAGTTTTTTTTAGCGTAGTGTGGGGTTGTCAGCCCCAGGAATAAGGCAAGTAATTTGCGCCCCCTTAACCCTAACTTACAGCAAAGCAGCCAGTTAATAACTCCAACATAACACCGTTACATCAGGATTATAGGCTGGCCAGAAAGAGTGACACTAAAAACCTGTTATAAGGGGAAACCTCTTATTATGCCCAATGCATGGTGACTGCGGTATGTAAAACGCCCTCATTTGCTGCCTAACGGAGCTTAAGGGTGGCCGTTGGTGGGTGGCAAAAACATTTGTTTACTGCACATTTTTACCACCCAACTGCACTTCTAAATGGAGCCTTAGTGACACTTTAAATAAAATACAAAAAGAGGTGAAAGAAGTATTTCAGTGCTGGTGATCTGCTGCTGCCTCATTGCAGCCACTTCTGCATATCCAGCTGCCTCAACTTCCCTTCTCCACCTCACAGCACACAATAGAGCTGCACGATTCTGGTTAAAACGAGAATCACAATTTTGTTGCTTAGAATAAAGATCACGATTCTCGTGCGTGTGATGTAACATCATCTTTTACAGTATACAAAAAAATGGGCTTACTTTACTGTTTATTTTTTTTTTCAAAGACATTAAAGTGTATTTTTAAAAAAAAAATTGCATTTGAAAGACCGCTGCGCAAATACAGTACAACATAAAATATTGCAACAACCGCCATTTTATTCTCTAGGGTCTCTGCAAAAAAAAACATTTTTAATGGGGATAGATCTCTGATTCCTGTTGTATTGTCCGGCCGTGCACTGTGATGGGCACCAAACCAACAGGTTCGTCACCCCCTCACAAGCACGTGACCAGAGCCTGAGGCCCCAATTGGCCTGTTTCATGATGTCTCTGGGGTGCAGAGCACTATGCCCCGAACCCTCCCACCCTGCGATACCAGTGAATCAACACACGGCTTCCTGCCCCGTCCAATCAGGACAGGAGGCCGAAGACTCTGAACACAGAAAGAAGACTCGGTCAACACAGAAGCCACAGCGCCGGGCACCAGGCTCCGCCCATAGGGAGATCGCGGACCTGAAGGGCCCCACCCGTGCCCCCTCAAAATCCTCCAGTACCAGCCGCCAATGATTGTAACTACTGTCTGCCCTAACATTGTAAAGTACTGAGCAAACTGTTGGCGCTATATCAATCCTGTATAATAGTAATAATAATGAGCCAAATGCACCTGGGTTTGATTCGGCAAATTCTAATTAAGTTTTAATCCTGAAGCTGAACCTTAGATATCAGTAATGGACATTTTATGGACTAATAGGGAAGAGATTGTCAAACACAGAGCTTGAGGGGTATGTACCTATGCTAAATAAAAATTAAAATTCGTTTTTCTGTAGGAAAAGGGTCTTTTTGGGCAGCCTAAAGGTCGAAATTAAAAAAACAAAAATCCTTTAACCTCTTCACACTAGCGCCTCCCAGCCCATTACAAGGTTTATAACACCGGGAGGAGGGGCAGAGCTTAAGATTGGCTGTTACGGCAGTCACGTGATCCAAAAACTACTTGAAATTGGGAGCTTTTGGTTAGGCATCGGTAACTGTGTGGAAAGCGTGCGCGCTCTCGGCATAGCTGTTTGGTGTTGAAGAAATTAGATGCTTATTTTATAATCATTCATGCCTGATTACAAAAGACTGCTTAAGAAACTGTACTTTTGAAATATATGCAAGTTACTTTCATTTCCTAGAGGCTAAGCTACTTTCATTTCCTAGAAGCCAAGTTACTTTCATTTCCTAGAGGCTAAGCTACTTTCATTCCTAGAGGCTAAGCTACTTTCATCCCTAGAGGCTAAGCTACTTTCATTTCCTAGAGGCCAAGTTACTTTCATTTCCTAGAGGCTAAGTTACTTTAATTTCCTAGAGGCAAAGCTACTTTCATTTCCTAGAGGCTACATTACTTTCATTTCCTAGAGGCCAAGTTACTTTCATTTCCTAGAGGCTAAGCTACTTTCATTTTCTAGAGGCTAAGCTACTTTCATTTCCTAGAGGCTAAGCTACTTTCATTTCCTAGAGGCTAAGCTACTTTAATTTCCTAGAGGCTAAGTTACTTTCATTTCCTAGAGGCTAAGCTACTTTAATTTCCTAGAGGCTAAGCTACTTTCATTTCCTAGAGGCCAAGCTACTTTCATCTTCTAGAGGCTAAGTGTTAGGAACTGCTATGACAACCCTCGGCTATCATCTCTCTGTCAGTCTGTCTTGAGTTTGGACATCCAATGAGAGATTGAGTTCACCTGAATGAAATGGATGCAGACAGACACACAAGTATGGTGAAAACAGTCTCTGGCTTTACTGGGAGGACAATGGGTATTTATATACAATTCATACAAAGGGAGGCGAATATTACACAAAGAAAAAATTGCCTTGTCAGCAGTTATCTATAAATTATGTCATTAATTCAAGAATAACATAACATATTAGAATGTAATTACTCAGCTTCAAGGTTACAGACGGTCAATCTACAAAACAGGATATACTGCAGGATGAGATAACATGTTATGATGTAGCAAGTTACAAAAAGAGGATGTGCTGCCGGATAAGATAGCATGTTATGACGTGATTAATCAGAAGTGACCCCTACAGGGTCAGACAGTGAGTTAAAGGACAGGATATGTTTGTGCGC
Organism: Glandirana rugosa; assembly: GCA_018402905.1. NCBI lineage: Eukaryota > Metazoa > Chordata > Amphibia > Anura > Ranidae > Glandirana > Glandirana rugosa. The sequence continues at coordinate 143,532 of BLSH010514773.1, forward strand.
CGAGACAAAAAACCTTGTCAGCATAAACTTCTTGCTAATATTAAAGCAGCATTTTTCTTTATACAACAATATGAAATAATTAAGGATAATAGGTTCTCTACTCATTACACTAAGCTACTTTCATTTCCTAGAGGCCAAGCTACGTTCATCTTCTAGAGTCCAAGTTACTTTAATTTCCTAGAGGCTAGGTTACTTTCATTTCCTAGAGGCTAAGCTACTTTCATTTCCTAGAGGCCAAGTTACTTTCATGTCCTAGAGGCTAAGCTACTTTCATTTCCTAGAAGCTAAGCTACTTTCATTTTCTAGAGGCTAAACTATTTTCATTTCCTAGAGGCTAAGCTACTTTCATTTCCTAGAGGCTAAGCTACTTTCATTTCCTAGAGGCTAAGCTACTTTCATTTCCTAGAGGCTAAGTTACTTTCATTTCCTAGAGGCCAAGCTACTTTCATCTTCTAGAGGCTAAGTTACTTTCATTTCCTAGAGGCTAAGCTACTTTCATTTTCTAGATTTGTGAGACTAAGCTACACCCACTTCTAGGAAATGACAATAAAGGTTAAGCCCAAACACACAAGTCAACCAATCATTGTCCTGAAGAGGTGGCATTTTTAAAAGTATAGAAAGTCTAAGTTAATCATTGCCAATTAGACAAGCTTGGATAGGCATCTACCAGGCTAACTGCTGTGTATGCAGCCCTATTGCACCGGTCACAGTGGTTAGAACCAGTAGACAAATATCTGTACCCTTGCTGTGCCTTGTCTCCTCGTACGAGTAAATAAACTTAACTTGATCCTGAGTGTGGTCTAAGGTGAATTTCCCCTACATTTGGGCAGCAATTCATACAACTACTGTATGCGGTCCCTTGGCGCCAAGCACCGGGCATTGAGAGGCCAAATATATGCATATGGCCAGCGCCAAGGGGTTAAACTGCATACTTAGGGAGTGCATTTAAACTGTACATGGTTTCATAGAAACATTTCGAAAAAATATCCTGTGCTAAAGTGTCATCAAAACAAATTCCAAGGCTGACAGCTGCACTCACTAATTATCCACAATAGAAAGAATATAAACCCATACATGTGTTGTGCCGTCATACAAATAATCATTTCACATGTGCTGCCAATAAATCAACATAAATCCAAATCAAAAATCCCATCATTATCAAAATGAATAAGAAATAAAAGAAAAATAGTTCTGTGCAAATAAATTTTGCCAATGAAAGTTTTTCAAAAGGTATAATTCAACAAAAACACAATTCATAGATAAAAAAATCACCACAAGGGCACTCAAATGTGTAACACAGATTCTGCTTCTTAAGAGGTCTTATGAGGGGCACGTCCCACCAATGGATGGATGAATGGATAGGAACTGCAACCTCCAATTAAACGACTTAATAGCTTGATGGATGGATAAATGAGTGTAAGTCTCCACTCCCCTTAATGGGTATGTAGATGGAGGTCAGCCTCTACATCTGTAATATGCTGTCCTGGCAAACGGATGGATGGATTGGAGCCTCCGCTCCCACAGCTTGCTGCCCCAAATGTATGGAAGGTACGCGTGTATCTCCATTAATTCAAGATGCCACTGAAAGCCGTTCTTCTCAACGGATTAAATAGGCAGTCCACCGTTCGGCCACAAAGAAGACAGCATATAAAAGAGGAAGAGAGAATCGCTCATGGTGCAGTAAAAGACATAATAATAATATCAGGCATCTTCTGATGGGAATAAAAGTCAAACAGCATGTAATAAAAATTCCTACATCGAACCGCCCCTGTGGGATGACTTCACCGCTGAAACTCCGCCCTATGTGTTTCGTCCGAAGAGACGTCATCACTGTGGCAGCTGAGAACATTACAATTCTCTGGGACAGCATCAGTGACAACATGTTGTGACATCAAATAAATTACATATGTTATCATTTACTTTCCTTTTCTTATTGGCTCACAAAAAGCAGCAGCAACCCAATATGGTTGGTTTCCAGTCCAAAAAAAGTCTTTATTAGGTCGTTTTTTCAAAGACAACACATTTTTGTTGTAGCAGTGTCAGGCCGTAAGTGAGCGCTGAAAATAGCAGGGACAATATGGCTACCACAAAAAAAATCAGCCACCTGCACCTTAAAGTGTTACTAAACCCAGTGATATGAAAATAGTTAATCTGTCCCCCCTCCCCCAGTGCCCACAGCTTATAAATCTTCTTTTTTTAAATACTGCCATTATATACCTTTTTGGCTGTACTGTATACCATGGTCACCTGATAAACTGCAGGTCTGCTCCAGTGATGAGAGTTCAGGTAGGAGGAGATATCCACTACAGTCTGTGTCCTCATGCTGTAATGGGAGGCGGATCTTCCATGAATCAAGATGTGACATCCCACCCACTGTGTTCTTTTTTAGTTACTGGGCATGGGGGAGGGACTGGGCTGTCATTTTAGCATCTATATACACACCCACATGTGTGATATCAATATCATGTGACCTGGCTAGCTCAGCTCAAACAGGAAATGTTCTCTTCAGCAATAGAGACCAAACTGAGCATGCGCAGCTCTACTACCCTTACTAGGTATTATCTAGCCTTGCCCAGAGTGACAATGCAGGAGGGGGAGGATCTGTCCATACAGGATAAAAGAGCCTTTTTACACAATGCATGGGATTAACACCTTAAGTTCCACAGTGAGTTTAGCAAGCATGCTATTCTGCATATACAGACTGATTTTAATGTTGTGGGTTTAGTAACACTTTAAGAGTGTTGACTGCCAATTGTTTCTCCATTCCGTCAAGAAGAAACTCAAGGATGGAATCCTTTGGGTGAAAACCCTTAGATGTACACCAAAAGTTATAGCATTTCCAAGTTTGAAGTAGATGGCTCTTGTCGCCTTCTTTCTGCGGTTCAACAGTAGAAATTAGCTTACTAGATAATCCCTTTTTCCTTAGGCTTTCTTCTTCATTTTTGGCAAAGCTGCTTTTTCTAAGAGAGGGCAAGTAGATTGCAGCTAAAAATAAGAAAGCGTTGTCTAGTTTTTCCAAGAATGAGTCAAGTCAACACATTTGCACCATAGTACAGTCCATAGCACGTGTTGACTACCTGCCTCACTGATGTTGTGCCTCTTCCTCACTTTCCTTTTCAATATCTTGCACCCAAGTGCAGTAACAGACCTCATCATAATGCCCATCACTGCAGCCTATTTGGCAGTAGGCTTCAGGAACATGCATGCCAATTGGTTTTCTCTGCCTGTTGTCACCTCTCTCTATGCTTCCATTGCTCTCCTCCGCATGTGTGCACAGTTTTCTTTCTGCACACACTGCCTCTTTTGCCGCTTCTCCTTGCATACAATGTCACCCTTCCTATACACAGTGCTCCCATTTCCCCTGTAGACACCCCCTTCTTGTACACTTTGCCCCCACATCCTGTACACACCCCCTTGTATACTTTGTCCCATTTCCCCCTCCATTTTATCTGTTAGTGCTGGCTGGAGCTTCACCTTCCCCCTAAAGCCTAAAATACCAGCGTCCCTATACATTTTCCTCTCTCTGAGCAGTGTAGTAGCTGGCTTGTAGTGTTGTCAGCTTGTGTTTTGGTGAACAAGCATGCACCTCTGGTTCTGGGTCCAAGCTCAGTCTGCAAAAAATAGGATAGATGAGGAGGCAGAGCACTTCACAGCACAAGTTTTGAGGAGGAGTAGACGGGAGATGTATGGCCTCTGTGTGAACTGCCTGCAACACCCCCCTCAGTCTAGAACTCCATCTCCATTTGTCAGTTATGTCAGATATTGGTGGCAGGGCCAACTATCTGCCAACAGCTACTGTTGGACTTCTGCACAAATCTAAACATGGACTGGTTTATAGATCGAATACATCCTAAATATAGAACCATTTATCCAACTGTCCATCCAGAGCCTCTGGATTAAAAACAAAATACATCCTAAATATAGAACTATTTATCCAACTTTACATCCAGAGCCTCTGGTTTATAGACTGGATATATCCTAAATATAGAGCCATTTATCCAACTGTCCACCCAAAGCCTCTGGTTTATAGACTGTCTACATCCTAAATATAGAACCATTTATCCAACTGTCCATCCAGAGCTTCTGATTTATAAACCAGATACATTTTGAATATTGAGCCATTTATCCAATTGGGTATCTGGAGTTGCTGGATTGTAGAACAGACACATAATAAATATAGAGATGGCATTTTTTTCCTATTATATCAAATAGAATGTGGAAACAGCAATATTGTGATTATACAGACACAGGAAGTGATGCTACAGCTGTAGAGGAAGTGATGTCAGGTGCAGATAGGAAGTGATAGACAGACAGGAAGTGATGCAACTATGGAACAGGAAGTGATTCAGGGTCTAATAAAGGACGTCCTGGGTGAGAGGTGAGTTGTGAGGAAGGAAAGAGAAGACGTTGTTGAAATTGGCAGCAGAGGAGGTAATCACAGTATAATTTATTTAGAAGGACACAAGGATCTCTACAAGGACGTCATGATGGCGAATCAGAAGCCCCTCACATCACCGGGTAAGAGGAGACTTTACTGTAAAGGAGAGAGCAGTACAGAGGCTCCACCTAGATCCCCCATCATCTGATAAACACATAGAAACAATGAATTTAGTCAGTGTGTGTGTTTCCTACAGATGGATCCAGTAATGGGAACCCACCAGAGAGATGTCCCCGTCCTCTGTATTCCAGGGATTCCACACAGGAAGATCACACCATCCCTCACCATCATCAGGTAGGTGGGACTGAACAATTCGATTTAAAATATGTTATAGAATTCTACGCTTCAAAATAACATTCTTCTATTTCATCTCTTGTTTCCTTTTATAAATCCGTTTTATCATATTGGGTTTAGGACGAAGAACTGAAAGACATCAAAGTTGAGGTTAAAGTGGAAAAAGAAGAGATGTTTGGGGATCAGCAGTCTATGGAGGAGGGTGGTCCTCTGTATTCCTGGAATTCCACACAGGAAAATCACACCATCCCTCACCACCATCAGGTAGGTTGGATAGAGCAATTACAACTCAAATAGAATTCTACACCTTGAGATAACATTCTTTTATGTCATCTCTTGTTTCCTTTTACAAATACGTTCTATCATATTTGCACTTTAGGGCGAAGAACTGAAAGACATCAAAGTTGAGGTTAAAGTAGAAAAAGAAGAGATGTTTGAGGATCAGAGGTCTATGGTAGAGGGTGGTCCTCTGTATTCCTGGGATTCCACACAGGAAGATCACACCATCCCTCACCATCATCAGGTAGGTGGGACTGAGCAATTACAACTCAAATGCATTCTAAGCTATGAGATAATAAGAAAATATTTATTTAGTTATTTTTCTTTCATCTTTGGGGTTTAGAGTGAGAGATTTTCCCATTCTCTGTGTTCCTGGGATCCCAAACAGGAGGATCACACCATCCCTCACCATGATCAGGTAGGTAGGACTGGGCATCTAGACTTAAATATGTGTAGCACTAACCCCGCTGGAGCCATTTAAGTATGTTCAGTCCCGTACTCTGCCTCTCATCCCCAATAACAGTCTGCCCCTCTTGGCACACCTGGCAATAGTAAAAGTTGTTAAGATTAGCATCTCACCGAATCTGTGGTAAACATGTCAGACATGTCAAGAGTCTCTTTGGGGGTGAGTATGACTTCTGAGCTCTCACCCAACACATCACAGGTCGATCTCTTGCGAGAACACATAACTCTTCACTTTCTCTGTTTCACTGGCTCGGGCATGGTAGGCTCACTAGCCTCTTCTTACTGTTTGACTGTTTCTGCCTCCTGCAGATCAGTTTCTTTTGCATCCGTCTTCATTCACTGTGGAAGAGGGAGACACTTCTGGCTCACCTGCTGACAGAGAAGATAAAGGATTAGATCTGTGGACAACAGGGACTAACAACTGCTTCACCAGATCTGTGTTGGTCCCAACGATCAACAAACTTCCTGTGGATCCTGGCAACCAAGTGCACACAATGGCCTGTGTCTCAAAGTTCTGTGGCTTCCCAGCCCTCAGTAGATCACACGACAACTTAATCCGCAAATATCCATCACAAGGGTAATCCTCCGCTTGAATACCCTGTATGTCTATATCTTCCAACTTTTGCAGGGGCATATACAACAAATACCTCTTGTAAAAGTCTATGGTCAGCAAGGTAACCTGAGCACCCAAATCAAGAATGGCTGTGGTATAAATTCCTTACACCAAAACAGGCACTACAGGCAAAGGGCCTACCAACTAGGCAGAAGATTTTGTGGAAGCATTTGGAACAGCGTGGCTGGACTTGTGCTTCCTTCCTCTTCTGGTGTTGAAACCGTTGTTTTTGGTGATGTTTTGGTGGCCAATAGACATTCTTCACTGAAACGGCATAAACTGTAGGTGTCCTCCACTGTTCCCTTGCAGATTCAGTGAAAGTTCTTCTTGAAGACCCAAACCTTCTCTCCATCCTTGGATCACCTTTCTGTGGTACACACCAGCCTTCCACTCTTCAGGCAGACATAGGGTGTGACCAAGGACGGTGGCGTCATCACGCTTTCGTACTCTGGCTATGTGGCATGGAGCCAGAGGGAGAAATTTTGAACAGGGACGCCGTGGTTATTTCGCTTCATCTTTGGATGTATATACCCAGGCTTTTATATGAAGACGTTCTTGTAAGTGAAATTTTTCGATTTTAATAAAGCGAACCATTCTTAAGTACTGCACCATGAAATGTTTATCCACCGGTACTGTGCTTTTTGATTGATGAGAGTGATGGCAATCAGCAGTTTTATCCTGAGAGCAATAGACACAACAGAGGTGGTAAGGAGACCTTATATCCCTATGCTCTATTTGACCACTTATAATTTGGTGGTCATAGCGTTCTAGTAAGGAGCTTGCACATCTATCTATTTGTGGCTTGCATCAATCTCCTCCTCTTGGCTGGAAAGGACTTTTCTTTATTCACATTCATGTGTGATTATGGTCTATGATCTTCACCTTCTTTCAATCACAGACATTTTTCAATGCATCATTGATATTTGTTATAAAATATCCAATATTTTTTTGGCATTTTGATTTATGCTAATTATATTTTAGTGCTTTTTTATTATTAGACATCTGAATTCGTTGGCCTCTTGCCAGGTGCAACAGGAGAGTTTGGGGGCACATTCCGACCCCTCAATATCCTCATGTTTACCATGTCCATCATCTGAGCCATTTGTAACTTCAATGTGGCTATCTCAGACTTTATGTCCAGCTGCTCTGCTTCTGGGCACGACCTGGCGACTTGGCTTGATGACCTGGTCATCATCTCTCTCAACGCCTCCTCTGCTCTAATGACCTTTATTAGTTTAGAGTAGAGGAGAGAGTCACTCAGACTTTGAGCTCGAAGTTATAGCACGGTAGGATCCAACGGCTGGCTCCTCTTTGCATTTGTAGCATGAGAGCTCTACTTGCAGCTTTGGCTTCCATTCCACCCTTCATTATGACTTGGTGCAGAACCTGATCTAGCCGCATGACATAGACTGATAGCTTCTCACCGTCCATCTGGTAAGTGTGGTCAAAGAGATTAACTCCACACCATCTTCAATTCTTCCATAGACCTCACAGAGCTCTCCCAAACACTCAGAAGTAGTGCAGTTGGGTTATCCCGCTTCAGGTTCCTAATCCTATCCAGAGCTGGAACTAAAGGGGAAAAAAGGGCTTCAGAGGATGTAGTTGGCATAGAGGTGGTAGCCTGTGGATCTGATTATATATGTCCTGAGCTCTCTGCCTGAGGTTTTGATTTGTCTGGATGGATTAGCCAGGCATTGACATCCCCTGTCAATTCGAGGAATACCCTTCGCAAGGCAGCAGGAACATCCCTCTTCCATTTTGTCAAGGCAAGGGTGCCACCCATGCTAGGATTTGCCTTCACATCCAGGATACTTGGCCTTTCGCCTAGATCTAGGGCATCTAGTGCTTGACGGATCCGATCCTCAATCGAGTCACTGCTGGAGGTCAATCACTACACACCGTTTTACTTGACCATTTTCTTCTCTGCACCACTGGGTCACAGCAGCCACAGAGTCCATGCTGGTGCTTATAGGGGTGCTGTCTTGAGTTGATTGCAGAGTAGCGGGATTGTCCCGGACGAGCCCCCAAATGTAGCGCTACCCCCCAGGAGCCACTTAAGTATGTTCAGTCCGGTACTCTGCCTCTCAACCCAATATCAGTCTCTGCCCCTCTTGACACACCTGGCAATAGTGTAAGTGCAATGACCGATGAGAAACGCACATGTTATGATAAAACACAGAAATTATCTTCACTGCAATATTTCTGTGAAAAGGGTAACAGACAATAATGGTATATATTCAAGTGATGCAACTGTAGAGCAATAACTGAGATCAAGAGCAATATAGCTCAATACTATATTCAGACTGCTTTCAAAGGATTCCAAACCTGTTAATGTCCACAAGAGCAGAGGCACACTTAAATGGCAAATTAATCACAATATGACACTTTATATTGGATTGGCTACCTCTACTCAGATTTGGCTCTATGAGTCCAGGCAGGAGAGCAGAAGACTGACCCCCCTTTATATCAGACCTCTCTCTTCTGCCTCCTGACACCACAGGCTCAACGACAAACACTGTACTCAGTTCAATATTCCAGGGCTTAACTTCCCAGATAAACTATCCCGCGCACTCACTACATATACAGAGCCCTGAACATGTGTGTGCGTGCCCGTATGGCACTAAACACTTCAGTCTCTTGGAAGGAAGACGAGGCTTTGGATTCTTCAGCTAGCCACATTCGTTGGCGCACTCAAACTCCTGAATAGCAGGGCCAACATCACAACTGGCTTGGATAATCAAGTAAAGAATTCAAGATTTTCCTCAGCAGGGTGAAAAGGCAATTTTGTCTGTATACAGTGTCTCTGTATCTAAATGGCCTTATTTCCTGTAGCATTACAGGTGTCAGCAAGGTGACTATGAGCAATGATGTCTGTATGCAGTGTCCATACAACATACAAATCTGTGTGCAGTGTCCTTGTTTCCTGTTAATGGGTAAAAGCCCCCTCAACCAATCCTGTGATCAAGGCCCAACTGAATGTCCTGGGACAGGCAGGCAGCTCTAGTGATCCGACTGGTCACCTCACACCAGAACGCTCCACACAGTCATTGCAGGCCGCAACTCAGCACTCTCCAACACAGAGCACCTACTTCCAGATCCAGGCTGGCATCCCAAGAGAGAGATCTAGGCCTAGCATAGCCTTTTTATAAGCTCTCTCAGAATTCTGTTCTTCTCTGCCAGTCAGTCCCTGGTGGTAAGCACTTTGCTGGCAGGATGTGATGACACAGAATCTTAGCTGGCACTAGAGGCAAACAGCCTCACTGCAGCAACAATGCAGAATTTCGTCTGATACTGCAGGTAAGTTAGCCAGCTCCCTGCTACATATGTATTCTAATCCATGAGATTACATTATTCTGTGTAGTCTCTGGTTTTAATTCAACATCTGAAGTGCAGCTTTTGTTACCCACACCCCCATCCCCGTTTCTAGCGCATTTGAGCGCCCTACATTTTTCACTCCCATTTTTATTTTTTTAATATACATTCCTTTCCTCTATGGGTCTTAAGCCCAGTCAAATGTCATTGCGGGTCCTCTTCCTCCTTGTGTTCTTCCATTGGATTGTGGATACTGAATGACGTGTCATTTGTGTTCTTTATATCTGCCTTGAGCTGACTTTACTAGTTTTCTGTTATTTTTGGTGTAGGGTGAAGAACAGATAAATATAAAAGCTGATATTAAAGAAGAAGAAGTAGAGATGTGTGTGGGGGGTGATCAGCCATCCCCGGAGAAGGTTGGGATGATTATGAAAAGTGAACAGGAGGACGTTTCTCTACCTATCGACACAGGTAAGTGGCGCTATGGAAAAAACAGGTCACAGCCTCATTTTACTTCTGAGTATAAGGATTGCAGTTTTAAAAATAAAATGTTAGATAATTACCAGTGCAGCCAGCGCCCTGACCTCTGTAGGCCTGATGGTGACCTTTAGAGTCAGGGAGGACTGACATCCACCCTCAGTGTGGGTTACTAGGCATGGTGGGTGTGATGCAGTGTAGAGGAAGTTGGGCGCCAGACACTTTGAGAATTCTGAGGTTTATTGTCTCTTTATAAACTGGGGAGAGAGGGTTAGGGCCAGGACACCCTTTGAACTTGTGCAACAGCACTTTGTAAACTCCGAGACTTCAAATAGAACAGTACAGTGTTTACACAGTTCCGGAACCCTGCAGTTAAAGAGCAGACTTGGAGTAGTCTCCTTAGTTAATTGATCTGGTACTTGACTTCAGCTCAGATCTGACACATACCAAACTTGGTACCCCCGTTGTGTAGAGCTGGCTTCCATCTCGCAGCCTCCCGCTGCAGCTTTAATTTCCCACTGCCACTGGGTTCCTAGATCTCCACACAGCCAACCGCTGCTTCTTCTGAACGTCACCCACGCTATCCTGCTGGACCTTTTCCTCAACAACTCAGCTCACCTGCTGAACCTTCTTGCAAGTGGTCACCCCTTTATTGCCTCCTGGGGCCCTAGCGTGACTTCCACTGAGACTTTCCCACTTCTTCACCGTTCCCGACTGGAGAAAAAGGCTGCTCTGGTATTCTCTCAGACTTTGCCCTCCAGACTGTGATAATAGGAGTGTTGTCCCTTCAAATGGCAACAGTTCCCCTTTATCCCTGGCCCTGTCTCACGATTTGACGCTGGCGACAGGAATGGTAGTCCCCTAAATGGCGAATGTGTCCTTTCACCTCTGGCAAGGAGGGGTTCTCCAGTGGGCAGAACCCTGCAAGACTCTGTTAGGCTTCCTCACACTAAGCCCCAACCCCTGCAACGCCTTCCTGTCCTGGGTAGGCCTCAGATTGCCTAACTCCCAGGAACTCCTGGATAGGCCTCAGGATTCTGGCCTAGCAGCTAGAAGATTTTAACACATGTCCACCCAGGCGGCTGTCCAGGTGGCACCGAACCCAGATCACCTCACCTCGCTATAATAACGAGGCTCTTCCAGCAGGCCATGGGGCCAAAGAAACCCCCCGTGCTCATTGGCTAGAACAACCTATCCAATCACATTCCAATGTTCACTTACACCTTGTCAGTACAGTGCCAGGAATGACAATGCCACCCAGTGGCAGAGGAGAGAGATGCACCAAACTTGGAACTGGAGAGGAAAATCAGGAGATCCTACAATAATCAGCCAGGTTAGTTACCATCTAGCAAAACTAAACTTGTCAGCATCCCAACTCAACCCAGGGTGCTATACTTTGTTTTGCAGAAATTGCAGGCATGATATATCCACACACACACACAGGGCATCTGCCAAGCTTCCACAAAGCTTCAAAAGAGCATCACCTGAAACATCACTGGAGCTCCATTGAAGCACAACCAAAACTTTATCGAAGCATGAAAAACTCATCATAAAAGCATGTTGAAGTGGTAGGCGCTTTAATGTGTGTTGAAGCCGAGGGAAGTGTAAATGAGCCGTAACAAGGAGGGTCCGAAGCCTTGTTTTGAAGCAAATATAAACTATCCCTAATGGCTGAGGGTGTCTCCACACTGATGGAGGAGCGATGGAGCCACCCTAGGGCAGCAGCATTGTAATTCTGGGGGGAGGGAGGCTTTTATTTCCATAATTTGATGTTACTAACACAATCCTGTAAATCAGTCCCAAAAGAACGGAGTCACAAGTATCAGCGCCCTGGATATGTATATGTGTCTCCACAGTTTTAAACACAATCAAGCGTAATAAACAGAGGAAAAAAAGTAATTTGTTAATAATAAGTAGCCGCTACTTTAAAATATCAACATTCAAAACGCAATCTGATAATCAGAGTGAACTGCGACTAACGAATTGCAAGCATATTAATATCTGGTGAGTTTTTCCACATTGGGGGGTTATCCTCCCATTATTCCTGCACGTGGTGTGGTGGCGGCCAGGACTTCAGCATTTTCCCTTTAGAGTGAATGGACTCATAACTCACTCGTTAAAGAAGATTATAATTTGAAAGACTGTTTAAGCGCTGCTTGCAATTCGTTAGTCGCAGTTCACTCTGATTATCAGATTGCGTTTTGAATAATTTGATGTTAGTTGTTCCCGGTTCCATGCCAGAGATCTGTGAAACTGATGACTGTTAGACCAACGGGATTTTTTTCTTGCTGACTCAGGTTGGAGTCCATATATGATCTGCAAACTCTTCATAATGTAAAATCCAGGCAATCCAATGCAGTAACAAAACCACTAACGCGTTTTGCCTAATGAAGCCTCAGTCATAGCTATTTATTATTCTAGGATTTGCAGATCATCTATGGAGTCGCTGTGATCGTTTTCCTGATTGATTTTGGAGGGAGAACCGGAGCCCAGCTGTGAGATCGGCATTTCCACTTCTTCCACTGACGGGGAGGTAGAGATAAAACTCCACTTATTTGTCATCTACTGACAGTTTTTCTATTTCTTCCCATCAGATGGAGGCGATGTGAGGAATTCCTCGGAGAGACATCTTCTATTATCTGCTGATTGTAAGTCAGAAGATAATGTCATCACACAGGATCCTCCAGGAGGAAATCCAAATACACAAAATATCCATCACAGACCTTCCTGTCCGGAGACATCAATGGATCCCTCTGATCAGGGGCAATCTTCTCATCAATCACATACTATGATTGCAGATATCCATGGAAGATCTCACACTGCAGATAGACCAACAGATCCTTCTAATCCCAAGGAATCTTCCTCACCCCATGAAGGAGCTCACCGAGGTGACAATCTATTCTCATGTTCAGAGTGCGGGAAATGTTTCAATAAGAAAAGAAATTTTAATCAGCACCAGAGAATTCACAGGAATGAGCGTCCCTATTCATGTTCAGAGTGCGGAAAATCTTTTACCCGTAAAGATAGTTTTGATGCACACCAGAGATTTCACAGGGGTGAACTTCCTTATTCATGTTCAGAGTGCGGGAAATTTTTCGCTCATAAAGATAGCTTTGATGCACACCAGAGATTTCATAGGGGTGAGCTTCCTTATTCATGTTCAGTGTGCGGGAAATCTTTCACTCAAAAAGCAGCAGTTGCTAGGCATCAGAAAAATCACACAGGTGAGCGTCCCTTTTCTTGTTCTGAGTGCGGGAAATCCTTCACTAAAAAAACAAGTCTTCTTAGACACTTGAGAATTCACACTGGCGAGCGTGCCTATTCATGTTCAGAGTGCGGGAAATCTTTCACTGACAAAGCAGACCTTGTTAAACATCAAAGAATTCACAGGAATGAGCGTCCTTATTCATGTTCAGAGTGTGGGAAATCTTTCATTCGTAAAGATAGGCTTGATGCACACCAGAGATTTCACAGGGGTGAGATTCGTTTTTCATGTTCAGAGTGCGGGAAATCTTTCGCTCATAAAGATAACTTTGATGCACACCAGAGATTTCACAGGGGTGAGCTTCCTTATTCGTGTTCAGTGTGCGGGAAATCTTTCACTAGGAGAGGAGACCTTGTTAAGCATCAAAGAATTCACACAGGTGAGAGTCCTTACTCATGTTCAGAGTGCGGGAAATCTTTCACTCAGAAAGGAAGCCTTATTATACATAAAAGAATTCACACAAGTGAGTGTTCTTTTTCATGCTCAGAGTGCGGGAAATGTTTTTCTTATAAAAGTACTCTTCTTACTCATCAGAAAGGTCACACAGGTGAATGTCCCTTTTCATGTTCAGAGTGTGGAAAATGTTTTATTTTTAAAAGTACTCTTCTTACTCATCAGAAAGTTCATACCGGGGAGCGTCCTTACGCATGTTCAGAGTGCGGGAAAGCTTTCACTCATAAAGGAGACCTTGTTAAACATCAAAGAATTCACACAGGTGAGCGTCCTTACTCATGTTCAGAGTGCGGGAAAGCTTTCATTCATAAAGGAGACCTTGTTAAACATCAAAGAATTCACACAGGTGAATGTCCTTATTCATGTTCAGAGTGCGGGAAAGCTTTCACTCACAAAGGAAACCTTGTTAAGCATCAAAGAATTCACACAGGTGAGCGTCCTTACTCATGTTCAAAGTGCGGGAAAGCTTTCACTAATAAAGGAGACCTTGTTAAACATCAAAGAATTCACAGAGATGAACATGCTTACTCATGTTCAGAGTGTGGGAAATCTTTCAATAAGAAAGGTAGCCTTGTGCAACAACAAACAATTCACACAGGGGAGCGCCCTTTTTCATGTTTAAAGTGTGGGAATTTTTTTTAATAGGAAAAGCACCCTCGTGAAACACCAGAGAATTCATATGGCTGGGCTTTCCTAAAGGGATATGAAAGTCTTATTGTTTTTGTTTTTTTATTGTAATTAAAATAATAAACATGTTATACTTACCTGCTCTGTGTAATGGTTTTGCACAGAGCAGCCCAGATCCTCCTCTTCTCAGATCCGCCGCCAGCACACCTGGCCCCTGCCTCCTGCCGAGTGCCCTCAGAGTAAACAGCTTGATATGGGGGTCACCCAAATGGGCTCGTTCCTGAGCTGCGGCTCTTTGAGTCCATTTAAGCACGGAGCCTTGGCCCACCCCCCCCTCTCATTGGCTCACCGGCTGTGAATGACAGTAGCGGGAGTCAATAGTTCCTGCTGTTGCCTCAGCCAATGAGAAGTAAGAGCACTTGGAGAGATGAGGCACTCATGCACATCACTGGATCAAGGTGATGGAGGAGAATGTAGTGTGGATAGTGGAGGAGAGCTGTCGGAGAATGTAGTGTGGATGGTGGAGGAGAGCTGTCGGAGAATGTAGTGTGGATGGTGGAGGAGAGCTGTCGGAGAATGTAGTGTGAATGGTAGGGGGAGAGCTGTCGGAGAATGTAGTGTGGATGGTGGTGGAGAGCTGTCGGAGAATGTAGTGTGGATGGTGGAGGAGAGGTGTCGGAGAATGTAGTGTGGATGGTGGAGGAGAGCTGTCGGAGAATATAGTGTGGATGGTGGAGGAGAGCT
>BLSH010514777.1:26463-38916 GCA_018402905.1 Glandirana rugosa
AAAAAGCCATGAAATATCTATCTCCCCCACTCCTGTGAGCAGGATATTAGGGGAGTAGTGACAGTGAGGATATTTTTTGCCAAGAACAACAAAGGAATGAGAGACTAATTCCAGGTACCTATTTCTTTACTTAACCATCCTCTAAGTCTCTACATCCCGACTTTGTTGATTAACTATTATTAACTATAACTTTTATCAACACTTGATAAAAGTATTAGCTAATCAATCAGTCAGCTAATCCACCGGACGTATGTCTTACGTTCTCAGGCATTTACTGGCATGTATGGATGGTGTACTGAGCTGCATTTTCTGATATGTAAAGAAATAATGCATTCTGTATGCAGGCCACCTAATCGACTGACTAACTAATCGATTATGAAAATAGTTCACAACTATTTTCAATATCAATTATTATCAATTAGTTGTTTCAGCCCTACATCTCTGAATCTCCTACCAATTCATTTCTTTATCCATGGACCTTAATCAGAGAGTAAGGAAACAACAAGAACCGTTTTTTATAGGAGTGACAGTGATGAGGGGATTATAGGACGAGTGTCCTCACCCCCTCTATCTATAAAGTACCGAAAAAGATGCCATTGTCCATAAAGAACTTTACTTGAATGATGTCCCATGGGATCTCTATAGAGGTTACTGTAGTAAGCAGTAAGTGCCTCATTATCTTTTTTGTGGTCCGCTTCGTAGATCTTTGTATAAGTGATACCCAGTCTCCATTTTTACCACTATAGCATTCCAGGTGCCTCTATATGTTGGAGGTTTATACCATTTACCTCCGCTGGCTAGTCTATCTGTTTAGGAAGACGTTTTTCCTCATGTGCATGCGTCCTTTTACTAGTAAGGTGAAGACCGTCTGTCTTGGTTAATCATGAGCCTGATCTGTTTTATGATGGTTTTATTTTATGGATGTTAATGAACTTTATGAAAGAACTGATATATGTGTTTTATTATAGTGAGATCTGTTGTTCCTTTCTACCACCCCTATGTGTGTCCTGAAGAAGTGAAACGCGTTGACGCACAGGGGCTCATTGTTCTCACTTGATGTAACAAATACCATTTTATGTACATTGTTCTCAACAATATATGCATGTTTTTAAACAGTCGTGCTGTTTGTCTCTCTTTTCATTATATATATTTTTTGTACCAATAAAGTTTATATTTATATATATTTTTGAGAATGGAGTACCTTAAAAATCCGACCTATAAGGACTACAGTCCTTATTTTTTATTCTCTAAAACTGGTATTCAGTTGCAAGTAGCAGAGGTTCCACACCACTGCCTCCCATCTCCAGAGACTGCATTCAGTGACTTGGGTCTGAGACTATCCTTCCACTCGGCAAAGACAGCAGAGTAAGTAACCCTGGGAGAATTGTCTGTCAGACATCTTGCCATACCCATACTAGTACTAGTAACATCTTCTGTATGGTGAAAATTAACATTTTGCTGTCCAATGAGCCCCAGAATCTCCATAAATCCAGTCTAGATACATAAATTGTGCCTGCAGGACAGAGAAGGAAGATTATCCGAGAGAAATACAGGAATACAGGATGGGGAACGCAGCTCAGGAAAGTGACCAGGGTATTACAGGCTGATATCACCCAGTCCCCGCCCTACTCTGGACCAATCAGTGAGTAGTATGGGAGGAGTGATTGTATTTAGTGGTTTGTTTTTTTTAAAAAATAGAATTTACTGAGGGTATAAAAGAACAGGTACATATGGATGAAAGGCAGTGCCCAAACAGGTGGCACTGCAACGTGAGCATTTTCAAATATAAATCTATTACAGAGTTTGTATGACCAAATACGTTTGCATAGATCATTTATATGAGGAGAGAGATACAAGGAAGACATGTAGACCGGTGATTTGTAAAATAACTTGACCGTAGTATAATTTGCCTTCCCCCTAGACCAGGCATCCTCAAACTACGGCCCTCCAGCTGTTGCGGAACTACACATCTCATGAGGCATTCCAAAACTCTGACATTCACAGACATGACTAGGCATGATGGGAATTATAGTTCCTGAACAACTGGAGGGCCATAGTTTGAGGACCCCTGCCCTAGACAGAAAGAGGGAGCAGAAGAGCAGCAGAATTCTCTGCCGTACCTCCCTCCACATAGGGGTGGATGTGTACCGCTATAGCTAGTGTAAGTATCCTAATTACAAACAGTAGGAATTAGATTGTTAATGGAATGTATTTAGTGTTAATGACCCACCTGTGCTGATCTCTGTAGAAGTGTCCTCCTCTATAAATGTCCCCGTTATTCCATCCTCCTCCATAGACTGCTGATCATCCCTCACATACCTCTCTTCTTCTTCTTCTGCTTTAACCTCAAATTCTATATCGATTGGATCTCCACTCTAAATCAAGAAAATGAGAGAGAATATCATCTGTAAGATAGAAGCTTTATTATTGTGACATCACATAAAAAATCCACACATCGTCTTTATGAGTCTGTGTTTTATAAGCTTTGTTTCACCAACCTTGTAACAGTGAGGGATGGTGTGACCTCCCTGTGTGGAATCCCGGGAATACAGAGGACGGGGACATCTCTCTGGTGGGTTCCTGGTATTGAATGGCTCCATATTATCCTTGTGTCCTTCTGAAAACTCCTCCATCACTCCATACTCCTCATCCTCCTCTTTATACTCTTCTTTAACATCAATATTATCATCCCTGAGGTTTGCACTCTGAATATATAATAAATCATTCATTGTAATAAACATGCTGTGTATAAATCAGAACTACCAATAATTGTCAATCATCTACCTGATGATGGTGAGGGATGGTGTGACCTTCCTGTGTGTAATCCCGGGAATACAGAGGATGGGGACATCTCTCTGGTGGGTTTCGGTAGCTGGATGACTCCACCATGGTGTCCTGGTACAGAGCTTTGTGTTCTTTTAGAAATTGTGACTCCTCCATCATCCCATCCTCCTCTTTTATCCCTTCTTTACCGTCACCTTTAGAATCTCTCAGGTTTCCACTCTGAATATAGAATAAAAATGACATCAGTGGTAACAATGCAGATAATGTACAGATCCTAATGATACTATCAGTGATTGTTCCTCATCTACCTGATGATGGTGGGGGATGGTGTGACCTTCCTGTGTGGAATCCCGGGAATACAGAGGACGGGGACATCTCTCTGGTGGGTTCCCATTACTGGATCCATCTGTAGGAAACACAACACTGACTGAATACATTGTTTCTATGTGTTTATCAGATGATGGGGGGTCTAGGTGGAGCCTCTGTACTGCTCTCTCCTTTACAATAAAGTCTCCTCTTACCCGGTGATGTGAGGGGTGGCTGATTGTCCATCATGAGGTCCTTGTAGAGATCCTTGTGTCCTTCTAAATACTCCCCCTCCTCCATGGAGAAATAGACAGTGACATCCTGACACCTTATAGGAACCTGACACACACAATGATACAGTCACCATCCAGACACATCCCTTGTCTGTTACTGGATAATGTCCCAGAATTCCCAGCACCGCTCACCTCTCCTCGATGATCTCTCTGGTGACTTCTAGAATCTTCTTTGTATTTCTCTATTCTATCAGGGAGGGAGGTGGAGGCAATGTGATGGTCATGTGATCTCCAGACTTCACAGGAGGAAAACTGTAGATTATAACACAGATAGTAAAATCAAATGATATTCCCAGAATCCTCCTCACCTAAACTTTAAATTCTCCAATTTATTAAAGCCCCACTTCAGGCTGAGGTATAATTGACCCACACAGGACCCCCACACTATGCAGGTTGTTGCAGGCATTCTGACATTACATACAACACAGGACCAACAGTCCCACTTTACAAGTAAGGATGTCAGGGGTCCACCCACATCCTAAGAGCATCAGAAATAAAAGCCAGACATTGGGAGGAGGAGCTGTGAGGTCATTGTGATGTCATAGGATTCTCTGACTCAGGCTGGAGGGGCATTGGGAGGACCTGTGAGGTTTCTGTACACAGAATTATTCCTCCTGGGTGCGTCCCACCTCTCCTAAATAGAAAGTTGAACTTTGTCTTTGGTCTTTGCCAGGACTCATGATATTCCTGTGATCTCCTTGTACTCCGGAGACTTTACTGATCACATTTTAGGATGAATATCTGAGACTGGGATCATTATGGAGACATTTGTTTTCAGGACATTTTCTACAGATTACATTTTCCCGCTTTCTTCCTATTTGAATCATAAAATAAAGTTATACATATTCCAATCCCCCCTAAATAATCCCCCTTCCCCCACCACTAATAAAAGTCATATAATCTGTTAGTATAGACTGATGAGGTGGAAGATGATTGGTGGGAAAGGTGACACATCTCCAAAATGAAGAGAATGTTCCGGGGTTATATTCTGCCCCTGAAGGGGTTAATCTAGGTTCCCACACTATATATGTGTGTATCATCATCTGCTGGAGATAAAACACCTCACAGTGACTATGGAGGAAGAGGACGGACATGACGGGGGGGTTACTGGGTGTAAATAGAAAATAAGATCTTATTACCTCCTCTACTGCCACTTCCAGTAATGTCTCCTTTGTACTTTGTATCATACGGATTGTCTTGTCTGTAGCTGACGTCACTTCCTGTATTCCATAGAGACTTCCTGTCTGTCTTCCATAGAGACTTCCTGTCTGTCTTCCATAGAGACTTCCTGTCTGTCTTCCATAGAGACTTCCTGTCTGGGTAGAAGTGAGATCACCACCTTGTGGAGCTCAGAGGAACTGCAGCCCTGAGAAAGATCTGGTAGTGAGAACACGGCCTTGTGCTGTGTGTGGATGTCCTGTATATCCTTATAGATGGGGTCATCTCCACTCCCACCAAGGGGGAGAGAAATATATTACTGCCTAGTCCAGCCTTTCTCAGCCAGGGTTCCTCCAAAGCTATTGTGGAGCCACTTATTAGGAGGGTGATGGAGGTGTGGTGAGCGGACAATCTGAGTGTGAGCACCAAGAGAGCATGGGATTGGTGTTTGGGGAAGGAGGTGTTTTGTAGTCCACTATGCACGGTTTGCTGGAGCATATACTGAGATTTGGAGGAAGAAGCTCTGGAGGTTTTGGAGACATTTATTGGTGGTGATCTAATTTATTGACGTATAAAGGAGACGTTGGATGGACTTTGATGTCACTTTATGGTTTATCACAGGATACTGATGATGGTGAAATGCGTCGGCGATTTATCACAGATGTCATATTTTTTGCTTTGATGATAAGAGGGTGGGATTTATGGATATAAGGGGAGGGGTCATTGTATTTATCACCCATTCCCTGATGCTGGAAGATGCAAGAAGCTGACACTCTATAAGAAGTCTTGTCTCTGCCAGCTGGGGAAATAGCGAGTGGGAAAACGAATTGTTGAGGATTGGAATAGTAAAGTCCTTCATTGTTCCTGGTCAGCTGGGGAAATATTGACTCCCAGACCTTCCCAACCAGTAAACTGGTTGGAGGATTGGAATAGTAAACTCCTTCATTGTTCTCAGCTGGGAGTGTCGGGGGTTTCATTGACTTTTACACAACGTCACTTCCACAACAAACTCTTCTCTAGGGATCTATGAATTGGGGGATAGATTGTGTTTGTGGCCCCAACATTACCTGCACTGGGCTTTTACTGACATTTTGTGTTTCCTAAACCATTGCACTAATATCGTGTGACATAAAACATTGGAACTATCGCCATTTTATTCTCTAATGGGGAAATGAGTACTAAGAGGCTGAAGGGGATCTGCTGAGACATAGAATATTTGTTTTGCTGTTTATGTTTCTGTTCAGAAGATTCCACCTCACTTCCTGTCCCAATGGCAATTGGATTTTGAAAATTTTGGGTTGTTGTGGAAACAAAATTTGGAGATAAAGCATCAATGGAGACACCTTTTTCCCATAATAACTCTTACAGCAGCGAATTTCCCTTCCTAGGGGTAGATTTCCTCTCACTTCCTGTTGTCTCCCTCCATTTGTAAGTAGGAGTCGTTTGTAACTAGGGGACCGCCTCTAATTAGTCCAATATATCAAAGCACTTTAAATATATTCATGAGGGTAACCTGGATTCTTTTTTTTCTCTGCAGTTCAAAAAATTAGAATGTCGGTGTGTGGAGGAGATATGCACAGAAGGCTCCTGGAACAGGAAGTCAAGTGGCTTTTTCTGTTGGGGACACGCTCCCCTATAGGCATGAACCACAGATGGGATGTGGACCATTTCCTCAATACCACTGTATTTACACACACATATATATATATATATATATATATATATATGTACATGCAGTATCTCACAAAAGTGAGCACAACCCTCACATTTTTGTAAATATTTTATTCTATCTTTTCATGTGACAACACTGAAGAAATGACACTTTGCTACAATGTAAAGTAGTGAATGTACAGCTTGTATAACAGTGGAAATTTGCTGTCTCCTCAAAATAACTCAACACACAGCCATTAATATCTAAACCGCTGGCAACAAAAGTGAGTACACCCTAAGTGAAAATGTCCAAATTGGGCCCAAAGTGTCAATATTTTGTGTGGCCACCATTATTTTCCAGCACTGCCTTAACCCTCTTGGGCATGGAGTTCACCAGAGCTTCACAGGTTGCCACTGGAGTCCTCTTCCCCTCCTCCATGACGACATCACAGAGCTGGTGAATGTTCGAGACCTTGCACTCCTCCACCTTCCGTTTGAGGATGCCCCACAGATGCTCAATAGGGTTTAGGTCTGGAGACATGCTTGCCCAGTCCATCACCTTTACCCTCTGCTTCTTTAGCAAGGCAGTGGTCATCTTGGAGGTGTTTGGGGTCGTTATCATGTTGGAATACTGCACTGTGGCCCAGTGTCTGAAGGGAGGGGATCATGCTCTCCTTCAGTATGTCACAGTACATGTTGGCATTCATGGTTCCCTCAATGACCCGTAGCTCCTCAGTGCCGGCAGCCCCAGACCATGACACTCCCACCACCATGCTTGACTGTAGGTAAGACACACTTGCCTTTATACTCCTCACCTGGTTGCCACCACACACGCTTGACACCATCTGAACCAAATAAGTTTATCTTGGTCTCATACCACAGGACATGGTTCCAGTAATCCATGTCCTTAGTCTGATTGTCTTCAGTAAACAGTTTGCAGGCTTTCTTGTTTATCATCTTTAGAAGAGGCTTCCTTCTGGGATGACAGCCATGCAGACCAATTTGATGCAGTGTGCGGCGTATGGTCTGAGCACTGACAGGCTGACCCCCCACCCCTTCAACCTCTGCAGCATTGCTGGCAGCACTCATATGTCTATTTCCCAAAGACAACCTCTGGATATGACGCTTAGCATGTGCATTCAACATCTTTGGTCGACCATGGCGAGGCGCTGTTCTGAATGGAACCTCTCCTGTTACACCGCTGTATGGTCTTGGCCACCGTCCTGCAGCTCAGTTTCAGGGTCTTGGCAATCTTCTTATAACCTAGACCATCTTTATGTAGAGCAGCAATTTTTTTTCAGATCTTCAGAGAGTTCTTTGCCATGAGATGCCATGTTGAACTTCCAGAGGCCAGTATGAGATATATATATATATATATATCCCCATTTGCACTTGTCTCCTGTTCCCAGAAAGTATTTTTCTGTTGTATATCTTTGGTCAAATGTTGTAACTTGATTCAAAGCATTTAGGAACAACTTTTTCATTTATTTTGCTCTTATATTTTTGTTCTTATATTTTTGTCATATGTTTTCTTCCCTGTTGGATGAACAAAGTTCAACATCTTATATAGGATCCTCTATTTTCCCTCCCACACTATCTTGTCATTTTTAAATTGTTAAATCTTGGTTATATATCTTGGATTTCTCTCCCCTTTTTTCTTTTGGCACATGTGTAATTCCCATTCACCTCGATGACATGTGTGATTAATTATATATGTCAAATGCCTATAGGTGGCTGTATAAGTGCACATATATATTTCTTGTCATATCTGTTTTAAACTAGCTAACGACTAAGGTTTATGCTGAAAACCAATCAGTGATATTGTTTTACTGTCACTCCGATGTACCAATAAACTACACTGCAAGGATTTAAGTGTTGCCGGCTTCAACTATACTGGATATGCCACAGCCGTCTAATGTGAAATCCCTGCGGTGCTTCATAGGATTTGTTAACTATTTAGCAACATTCCTATCACATCTCTCAGAAGTCTGTGGGCCATTGAGAAGGCTTCTGGACAAGGATGTGGTTTGGCATTGGCTTCCTAAGCATGATAACGGAGTGAAGGAAATCAAACGCTTGGTCACAGATACACCTGTCCTTAAGTACTATGATCTTACAGAATCTGTAACTATTCAAAGTGATGCGAGCAAAAGTGGACTCGGGTGTTGCCTATTGCAAGCTGGCCAGCCTATCACATTTACTTCAAGGGCACTGACCGCTACTGAGCAAAACTATGCACAGATTGAAAAGGAATGTCTGAGTATTGTGTTTGCCTGCCAGCGCTTTCATCACTACCTCTATGGTTGTGACGAGATCCCGGGAGAAACTGACCATAAGCCTCTGATATCTATTTTCAATAAACCACTTTTGTGTGCAGCCAAATGCCTACAGATCATGTTGCTAACATTACAAAACTATTGCCTGAATGTCTATAAACCTGGACCTGAAATGTACATTAGTGACGCTCGTAGCAGAGCTAACGCAGCAGGTGGCACACAACACACAGTCTACAATGTACAACAGAACCTGGATGTCCTGTCACAGATCAATCATTCAGACATCACAGACCAGCGTTTGTTTCAGATAAAACAGCACACAGAAATTGGCGAGAGTTTGCAAACACTTAAATCTGTTGCTCTGAATGGTTGTCCAGATTCAAAGATGGAAGTGCCATTACTTGTGAGAGAATATTGGACTTTCAGAGATGAAATCGGCATTCAGAATGGCAGACTTTACAAGGGGACAAGAGTAATAATTCCTAAATCTCTAAGATCGGTGACACACATTCATGCCAGTCACATTGGTGGAGAAGCATGCTATAGGCAGGCATGAGATACATTATATTGGCCCAACATGCAAAATGAGATTAGAGACTTTGTTAGCCATTGCTCAGAATGCAATGAATATGCACAGGAACAACAGAAAGAACCCATAATGTCACATGTGTTGTCCATCCGGCCTTGGCAGATTGTAAGCATGGATTTACTGAATTATGCCGGGCAAAATTTTCTACTGATTGTGGATCACCATTCTGATTTTTGGGAGATTGAGCACCTTCCTGGCCTGTCTGCTGAAACTACAATCAAGTGTTGGGAAGTACAGTTTGCATGTTATGGTCTGCCAGACAGAGTAATCTCGGATAATGGACCTCAGTTTATATGTGACCAATTCAGATGGTTCTCTACAGATTGGGGATTTGAGAATCTTATCTCATCCCTGCGGCACCCACAAGCTAATGGCAAAGCAGAATCAGCTGTAAATATTGTAAAGGATCTTTGCAAGAAGTCCCAATATGATGGTAATGACCCGTGGAAATCCATTCTACATTGGAGGAACACCCCAACCAAAGGAATGGACAGTAGTCCCACAGAGTGCTTGATGTTAAGGAGACTGAAGCCTTCATTACATGTGTCAAACAAATTGCTTGAACCTTGTGTGGTTACAGATGTACTGGAGAACCTCTGACGTAGAAAACAGATCTACAAACTGACATTTGATTTGTCTGCCAAAGACTTACCTGAGCTAAGCATTGGAGAGTCAATCTGTATGAAGCTCCTGCCTGGTGGCAAAACTGATCACTGGAGACTGGGCACCTCTGTTCAGAGAATTGCTCCTCACTCATAGCTTGTGGATGTGGAAGGCAATCTCTACCACCGTAATCAAGTGGACCTGTGAGTGGCAGAACAACTCACAGCACAAGCCTATGAGAATCCTGAACATGATCCTCCCGAGGTACTCAATGTCCCTAGTCCTACAATGCCCCTTGTCCTACAATGCCCTCTACTGGTCCACGTAAGGAAGACAGAGACAATACTATGGTCATATCTGAAGGATACCATGAGGAAGACATAATGAAGCCACATATTCCAGTAAGTTCTTCTGTACCAAACACACCAGCCAGGAAAGAGATCAGCTCTTCAACACCTTCTGGAGCTGAACAGAATTCCCCAGGCAAAACCACTGTGGCCTTAAGCAGCGTTCGCGTTTCAAGACCACCAAATAGACTCCATCTGTAGTGTATCTATGAGTAACACAGTATGCTATGTTTAAGACTGTTCAAAATCAGTTTTTAGGCTGTTTACACATTTTTGTATTGAATGTAAAAAAAGGGAGATATTATGGAGTTCTTATACAAATACAGTGACTCTGTTGTAATATATTCTATGGTAATATTGCATTGCTTGTACTTCCTGTTCTGTGTTTGCTGTTTCTGTTATACAATTCAACATGACTCCTCAACCAGCTTGCAGTGTCTTCATTTCCATACTTGCCGTGGTCACACAATGAGATGTTTCTTGAGCTGCAGTTCCTCTGTGCTCCACAAGGTGGTGATCTCCCTTCTATCCAGTAAGGAAGACTCTATGGAATACAGACAGGAAGTGATGTCAGATACAGACAGGAAGTGATGTCAGATACAGACAGGAAGTGATGTCAGATACAGACAGGACATTCCATTCAGGACTTCGGAAGGAACGTAGAGGGAAGACAATGCAGAAACTGGCGGCAGAGGAGGTAATACGTAGATTAACTCCTTCAGGGGGATCAGTTGATGATTAATATATCTTGCTTCCAAAGCTGCCATACATGGTTCAGTTTTATCGTTCAGTCAGCAGAATGAGTGAAAAAAACTGAACTGATTCCCCCATCCACACATTGGAGGGGGATGGGGAATCCTCCCCGCTGCACTATTGTATTCTGACAATGGGGGGCGCTCCACCGCTCTCAGAATACACAGATCAGTGATGAAGCTATTGGCTGCAGCCGCTGATGGAGTGACTTTTATCCGGCAGTGACCACACATGGATGGAAATGTGACCGATCCTTGCTGAACCAGCTGAATTTCCATGTATCTATGGTCACCTTAAGTCACTTCCTCCCCTCCCCCTCATCTCCTTCATTATGTAAGTCATGCTGAGATAATCTCCCATTGGCTGAGTAATATTCTCATTTGTCTCTGAGCTCCTTCTTGCTATTCCTCGTCCTGCCTGTTGTTTCCTTGGATTGATTTTCTGTGTAGTGACCCCGGCTTCATGTCTTGGATGCGCTCATCTGTTGCTTGCCCTGACCTTTATGCAGCAAAATCCATCCCCACCATTAGGAGCTCTGGAGAAAATTGGTATTTACACTCCGTTCCTCTGCACGTCACCTGATCACATGAGAGCTTACCTGACAGATTTCTGTATGGTAAAGGTCAAAGTTCACTCTTCAGTTTAGGAAAGGTAGGACGCACCCAGGAACAATGATTTGGTTTGCACGGGAGCTTCATATAGAGGGCCTCTCCCATCCCTCCATCCAGAGTCTATATGTCCTATGAGATCACACTGACCTCACAAAACCTCCTCCCAATGTCTCTCCATCTGTTTTTGTTTTCTAAAGCTCTTAGGATGTGGGCGGGCCCTTGGCATCCTCACTAGCAAAGTGGGACTGTTGGTCCTGCGTTGTATGTAATGACATCAGAATGCCCGCAATGAGCTTTGAACCTGCGTAGTGTGGGGGTCCTGTGTGGGTAAATTATACCTCAACCTGAAGTGGGGCTTTAAAAAAAATGGAAACCTGAATGGTGAGGTGAGGAGGATTCTGGGAATATAATTTGATTTTAGTATTTGTGTTCAGATGTAGAGTTTTCCTCCTGTGAAGTCTGGAGATCACATGACCATCACATTGCCTCCACCTCCCTCCCTGATAGAATAGAGAAATACAAAGAAGATTCTAGAAGTCACCAGAGAGATCATGGAGGAGAGGTGAGCGGTGCTGGGAATTCTGGGACATTATCCAGTAACAGACAAGGGATGTGTCTGGATAGTGACTGTATCATTGTGTGTGTCAGGTTCCTATAAGGTGTCAGGATGTCACTGTCTATTTCTCCATGGAGGAGGGGGGGTATTTAGAAGGACACAAGGATCTCTACAAGGACCTCATGATGGACAATCAGCCGCCCCTCACATCACCGGGTAAGAGGAGACTTTATTGTAAAGGAGAGAGCAGTACAGAGGCTCCACCTAGATCCCCCATCATCTGATAAACACATAGAAACAATGTATTCAGTCAGTGTTGTGTTTCCTACAGATGGATCCAGTAATGGGAACCCACCAGAGAGATGTCCCCGTCCTCTGTATTCCCGGGATTCCACACAGGAAGGTCACACCATCCCTCACCATCATCAGGTAGATGAGGAACAATCACTGATAGTATCATTAGGATCTGTACATTATCTGCATTGTTACCATTGATGTCATTTTTATTCTATATTCAGAGTGGAAAT
>BLSH010514777.1:75611-85792 GCA_018402905.1 Glandirana rugosa
CAGGAAGACACCGAGTACGTCTGACCATCTTACCACCATGTCCGACTCAGCTGTTGACCGACCGTTACGCCATGTTTCCCACGTCCGTTTTCTCAGCAGTCCATGTCCGTCCCAGCAATTGTCCGACCGTCGTCTCCATGTTCCCTATTCGTCTTTTCATCAGTACCAATTCGGCCCCCAGACACGTCCACCTCTAGTTCGTTCTAGTCCTTTTCTGCCCAGTGTCCTTTGTTCATGTCCATTAGTCCATTGAGTCCTTGTGTCTTCGCGACATCTTACCTGTCGTGGTCGACGTACCACGACAACCCAAATTTACCGAACAAACCGCGGTCACCGTAGCGCGTGTACGGGTGTGTGGACGGCGTGAGGCCGGACACGTTTCCTTATCCGTAAGGTCCGTCTAATGGTTATCTCCAAGGGACTGTTCTTCGGACATGGGTAACGAAGTCCAGTTTCCTCCTACAATCTGATTCTTCAAATCTTCATCGTCCTCACAAGTATGTTATAATTCCGGGGAAAGTGTGTTAACCGGGGAACCCAGGCGGACAGGTAAGAAGTTCGCTTAGACTCTCCCGGTGGCTAAGTGAAGATACCCGTCTGTCAACAGTCGCTTCCACACAGGTGACTGTGGTCGGATGGTAGGCTAGGCGAGTTTTGTCTACCTACCGTTATGTAAACGGTAGGCAGGTCGCCTTACCTACTTTTGACCGTCCGACATCTAACATCCTCCTTTGACCTGAAGCAATGGGTACAGGCTTCTTGTCAGGGAACCTCTATTGGTAATCTGCCTGGAATGCCTATTCCTTTGCACAGGCCGGAGTGCGGCAGGTGTGTGGGCATGTGCGCGATGCCACTGGCGCCAAACAAGCCATTTAAACCCAACAGCACCATGCAGCTGGTGCTGTCCATTCTACAGCGCTTCTGTGTTCCTGAGTTACCTGATTACCTGTACTTGTTTCCTGTGACCCGTCTTTTCCTGATCTTGCTTGATCTCCACCTGCACAGACCCCCGGCTTAACCATGACTACTTTTCTGCTTATCCCTTGTACCTCTGCTGCCAGCCTGTTAACGACCCTGCCTGTACCTGACGACTCTTTTGCCTGCACCCTTTGTACCGCATTGCCAGCCAGTTGTCGACTCAGCCTGTACCACCATTCTACCAGTCTGCATGAGCCACAGAAGGACCTCTCACCTTACCATCAGTGAACCAGTCCAACCCTTGTGCCATCCTGCAATCCCGAACTTCCTGTCCACTCTACCAGGGGTTCCCGAATCAGGGTCGTAAGAGTGGTTGCTCTCTGCATAAGACAGACTTCACTATCAGGTGCATGACATTTCTACTCACTCTGTTGGAAACACCCTCGACTTTGTTTTCTCCTACCTATGCGCTCCATGCCACCTCTCCAGCAATCTTTTTCCTCTCTATGATCACCACCTTATTGGATTCTCTTTCTCTCTGTCTTCTACCACCTTTGCCTCCAATCGCCTAACAATCACCCATAGAAACCTTTGCCACTTCAACCCTTCTCTTCTCTATTCTGCTACTGACCACCTCTATGACAATATCTCACCCCTGCCCTGCCCCAATCTATCCACTTCTGTCTACAATAGATCCCTGTCCTCCACCCTAAACGAGCTTGCCCCCCCTCACTACACAAAGAATCAGGCCTCGACCCCTTCAACCCTGGTAAACAGATGACACCAGAAGTCTCAAAAAACCCTGCTGTGCTCTTGAGCGTTTGTGGCGTAAGATCAAGTCTGTTAAAGACTTCAACCAATATAAATCTGCCCTCCAAATATATAATTTTTGCCTCCACAGTGCCAAGCAGACTTGTTTTTATCACACTCATTAACACCTTCTCATCCAGCCCTGTCAACTCTTCTCCATTTTTAACTCTCTACCTCTACCCACTACTTCACTCACTGCCCAGGAGATCGCCAATCACTTCAAACAGAAGATTGATGCAATTTGTGAGGAAATCTCCGCTGTACAGATACCTTCTCCACTTAACACTCCATGTCCACAAGTACAATCATTACTTCCCTCATTCAATCCCACCACTATAGACGAGGTTGCTAAACTTCTTGCTAATGTCCAGCTAACCACCTGTCCTGTTCCCTCGCAAATACAATGGCCACCCTCTGACTCTATTTCTCATATCACATCTTCAATCTCTCCCTGTCTTTCGGCATGTTCTCCAACTCTCTAAAACATGCTTTAGTCACCCCCATACTTAAAAAGCCCTCACTGTACCCCACCAATCTTAACAACCTACTCCCCATCTCCCTGCTACCTTTTTTATCCAAACTCTTTGAACGTCTGGTCTACAACCGACTAAGCAACCACCTAGCCGAGAATAACCTTCTTGATCCCCTTCAGTCTGGATTTCACCCTCAACACACAAACTGCACTCCTAAAACTAAAAACGATCTACTAATGACCAAAACCAATGGGCACTCTTCTGTACTCCTACTCCCAGACTTTTCTGCTCCCTTTAATACAATTGGCCACCCCTCCTCCCCCAAAAGCTTCATGCTTTTGGTCTCTGTGATTGTACTCTTCACTGGTTTTCGTCCTACTTGTTAAACTTCACCTTTAGTGTTACCTAAATCATCATCATGAATGCTGCTGCCAAAATCATCCACCTTACAAACTGCTCAGTGTCTGCTACCCCTCTCTGCCAATCCCTCCACTGGCTTCTACTTAGGATCTGCTACTCCTCTCTGCCAATCCCTCCATTGGGTGCCACTGACCCAACTAATTAAATTCAAAATACTAACAAAGACTTACAAATCCATCCACAACTCGGCCCCCAGCTACATCACTAACCTGGTCTCAAAATATGAACCAAATTGTTCTCTTTGTTCCTCCCAAGACCTCCCGCTCTCCAACTTCCTCATCACCTCCTCCCATGCTCACTTATAAAGCCTCTCTGATCCTCCTGAACTCTCTACCCCAATCTGTCTGACTATCTCCTACTCTATCCACTTTTAGGTGATCCCTGAAAATGTATCTCTTCAGAGAAGCTTATACTGCCTCCACAGTTGTACATTTTCCCCATTCCCCACAGTTATCACATTTTGTATCACTTGACCCTCCTTCTTAGATTGTAAGCTCTAATGAGCAGGACCCTCTGATTCCTCCTGTTTTGAATTGCATTGTAACTGTACTGTCTGCCCTCACATTGTAAAGTGCTGAGCAAACTGTTGGCGCTACATAAATCCTGTATAGTAATAATAATATATGACTGCCTAGTCCAGCCTTTCTCAGCCAGGGTTCCTCCAAATGTTTCTAGGGGCTCCTAGTCACTTCCTAGGGCTGTATATGGAAATGTCACCTACCAGTCGTTTCAGGATCCTGAAGTTTCTCATCATTGCACCGACACACACATTTTTTTTAAATCCAATACATTTTTTTATTAGAATTTTACATTTAACAAGAGTGCAGAAAGAATGCAAATAGTAAAAGGTAGAAATCGAATTGGCCAGGAAAATGACTTGTCTGGAATGTGGTGGAGTCCTTATTAATTTGTGTACAATACAATACACAACGTGTTACATTATTATAACAAAGTATTGTAGAAAAGATCACACCATAGAAAATGGGGAAAAGTAGAAAATAAACCCGGATATGAAGGTGACATTTGTGTACGAGGGACTCCTTAACAATTACCACCATTTTATTCTCCAGGGCCTCTGCTTTCAGAAAATATATGTTTGGGGGTTTTATCCAATCTTCCCTTAGCTGCAGCCTGGTAATAACATTGCTAGGAGGTCTATTCATTTATCTGCTACATACTTCCCATCTTTATATAAACGTCTCCTGACATTTAGGGGTAAATATTAGAACATTTGCATAGCAATTCTCTCATTGACAATGCATGTACATTCCTTCTGTGTGAATGGGAAAACAATGAATGTTATTAGGTGATTTGCTTCACTGGTTGAATATTTTCCATTGATTTAAACTGGAAAATGTTGCATTTGGACACTAGAGTGTGCTAATTGCTATGATACTTAGCGCCATCTAAAGGCCAAATTAGGTATTTTTGGTTTTAAATCAATGGTTGGTTTAATGCTGAGGTTCTATTTAATGTATGTCCTTCAATGTTTACTGTACTCATAAATGCATGAGTATGGTCTCAGGAATTTGTATGAAACCTTCCCCGACATAGTAAACTAAGGAGTCTATGCAAAATAATATGTTGTGTGAGGGTGACAAGCATGGGTCCAGCCATGACAAATTCTGGCCGTATTTGAATAAACACAGTGATTTCCTGTAATCGTCAGCGCCAACTAGTGGCTATAATGATGTTATGTTAGTTCCAACATACTTCAATCAGGAAAAATAGTTCAATACCACATTATGGCCACTAGATGGACCCAATGATCATAGGAAATCACTGTATGAAATAAAATAAGACCACCATGTGACATGGATGAATGAATGATTGTCATATCTGTTCATCTATTTATAAAAACTAAACATGTAAGTGAAGTGGTAACTATTGAGCCAATCCCTTTATCAAACCACACATAATATCTCCCTTCAAAGTGAAAACAGAAATGATTTACACAAAATCAAACAGTATAAATATTTTCCAACCAATACCCTCTACCCAGACAAGATATGTAGAAATATAAAGACAAGCGGTGTTCCCTCTCGTGCCGCACTCCGCCAAGCCACCCAAACCCACACAGGAGCAAAGGAAAGAAGTTCTCACCTCGTTTATCTGCGAGTTCTCCTTCCCTCCTGTTGGGGGATGGGAGAAGGATGGACTGAAGACAGACAGACGCTTCGGGGTCACCACTGGTAAGCAGAGCCTTGAAATGAAGGAGATCACCTTCAGAATGTCTGTCTTGTCTGTGTAAAGTTTACTGATAAAGATTTATCGCATCTCACAGCTTCTAGCTCTGTAACCCGCTATATCTTTATCAGTAAACGTCACACAGACAAGACAGACATTCTGAAGGTGATGTCCTTCATTTCACGGCTCTACTTACCTCTCTACACCCCAAAATCTACTCAGCCAATGAAAAGCCAACACGGTACAACACTTCATCCATGTCTTTGGTGATCTCTGATCTCCTTATGAACTGTTTCTTGCATGATGAAGATCAGCCATGGAGTATATCTGAGGTGTATATCAGGGTGTGCTTCTTCCCCACATGAGAACTGTGATGTCCAGCAACATTCATATAGAAGACATTTCCCACACTCAAGGCACTAATACACCTCAAGGGTTGTGTGGGATCCCTGATGTACAGGAAGACAGGACTTCACTGAGGAACAATTCCCTCACTAAGGACAGGAAAGTGGCTTCTCCCCTGTATGACATCTCTGATGTCTGGAAAGATGGGACTTCTGTGAAAAACATTTCCCACACTCAGGACAGGAATACGGCTTCTGCCCCGTGTGCAATCTCTGATGTGTGTAAAGGTTGGAATGCTCTGAAAAACATTTCCCGCACTCAGGACAGCAAAGTGGCTTTTCCCCCGTGTGACGTCTTTGATGTCTGGAAAGATTGGACTTGTCTGAAAAACATTTCCCACACTCATGACAGGAATATGGCTTCTCTCCTGTGTGAGATCTCTGATGTTTGTAAAGACTGGACGTATCCGAAAAGCATTTCCCGCACTCAGGACAGGAATATGGCTTCTCTCCTGTGTGTGATCTTTTATGCACATCAAAAGTGGATTTAAAAGGGAAACATTTCCCGCACTCGGGACAGAAATATGGCTTCTTCCCCATGTGAGATCTCTGATGACTGGAAAGATGGGACTTCATCGAAAAACATTTCCGGCACTCAGGACAGGAATACGGCTTCTCCCCCTTGTGGAATCTTTTATGCACATTAAGACCAGATTTAGAACGGAAACACTTCCCACATTCAGTACAGGAAAACCTCTTATCTGTAGGAAGGACGGCACCGTCCCTCACAGTCTGAGGTTCCTCAGGATAAGAGGAATACGATGGTCCATCTACACTGTGTGGTGCCGGATGGACATTTGAGGTAGCCGGGTTTTCTCCTGGACTATACTGTGTGATGTCCTCATCTTCTACTTTACAGTCTGGAGACAAAGTGAGACGATCCTCTGAGGTTTTCCTCATCTCCCGTCCATCTACTAAAATAGAAATACAAAGATTATTACTAGACATGAGCTGATTGGTTCCCCTAAACCAGGACTCCGCCCACATCAGGCAGCTTTGTCTCTGAGGATCTTACAATTCCTCCCTCAAGGTAACGAGTGAATGGCTCCTCTGATCTCCTACCAGTTCATTTCTTTATTCATGGACCTTAGTCAGAGAGTGAGGAAACAACGAGAACTGTCTTTTATAGGAGTGATAGTGATGAGGGGATTATAGGACGAGTGTCCCCACCCCCTCTATCACTCATTGCCATCTTCCCAACACAAGAAGTGCTGCACTTCCTTATTTAGTCCATGATTTAGTCATGAATAACAGTGGGGCTGAGCCCCACCAGAGGTCAGAGAGTGAGGATGGGGGGAGAACAACCAAGATGAAGACTGGACTGATCCTGAAGACCACCATCATTGGTTATTGACTCCTCCCTCATTACCACTTTCTGTTTAAGGTTCCAAAGTCTGAGGATGTTATCACATTATTATCAACATATAAAAGTCTGTGCTCCAATCAAATCAGCAGATATAAAATGTCCAGCTGGTAGGAAATGGATGCACAAAAGTGAATACATATTGTGTTTATATATATATAGCAGTGGGTAGAGGGTGGAAAGCAGAAGACAGGACCAATAATCCTCTGTTATTAGCAGAGTCTCCAACACGGGAGATAAAAGCAGCTGACAATTTGTGGTGGGGAGGGAACTTAGAGCAGAGAGCAGATCTATTCACAGCACAGCTCTGCAAGTTTCTTTCTCTGCCTATGTGGAGGGGGGGTGCCTTTCCTCCAATCAGCTGTCACACAGTGTATGCCAAGACTCCCCTCCCACTGCTGAAAGAGGAGGTAAAAGCTCTAACATGATGTTCACTTTCTAAAGCAGTGGTTCTCAATTCCGGTCCTCGGGACCCACTAACAGGTCAGGTTTGCAGGATAACTGAAATACATCACAGGTGATATAATTTGCTGCTCAGTGATTGCAGTATTCTAGTCTGCATCTCCCCAAGGTAATACTTAAAATCTGGCCTGTTGGTGGGTCCCGAGGATTGGAGTCGAGAACCACTGTTCTAAAGAATATAAAAAGCTGAATACAGCAGATATGCATGTAGAACTTATGTAGGGAGAATTGTTTCATCTCTGTGTATCATCTGTGGCTGTTCACTTCACTGGGTATAGAAGAGGGTTTACATCCACTTTAAATGTTAATATGAAACAAGTTGCAGAAGTCCCACACTACTGCCTCCCATCTCCTGAGACTGCACTGTTCTGTCAGAGATCCTGTTAGAACTGGGATATGGGGTAGAAGACCCAAGGCCTATACCCCAGGTGTCTAGGTCAAGCAATGTCTATGGTTAAAATTAATATTTCTCCTACATTCACTGACAGACGCAGCTCTTCATTGACTTGTGGGGTTTATGCTTGTCCCACTAGGAGTTAACTAGGCAGGGAAAAGAACAGCTGGCCCCTCCCACGGTGCCGTCCTCTCTTCCCACATAAACCCTCCACATAGCATAGCTCATCAGTTTCAATGCCTAGGTTGCATAGGAGTTGACCTGGCTCCCTTAGGGGATTTGCGGTCCGGATTGTGATCGATTTTTTATTTCTCTTTATCTTGATCTTTTATTACTACTTCTATCAAGCAACGAAGTCTGCTATCAAGAAGCCGGCCGGGGTATAGAGAGTCGCTCGGACTCTGTACTTTCCCTGGCCTGGCCGACCGATGCGAACCAGTCCCGCGGTATGGGGACCCGCCGCATCATGCCCGTTCCATGCGGGTGGCCTGGGGTGGTCCCCATCTGTGCCCAAGTCCCGGATTGCGGTCCGGTTCGGGCGTTTCTTCGGCCGGCAGCATCCCACCCGGGCTGGTGCGGAAGGTCTGCGAACGGGTGGCTACCCGCCACACCCGACAGGAGTGATGAGTGAGAGTTCCTCCCTCCCCCCTTTTTAGGGGTGGAGGGGGGACCGACGCCGTCCATGACGATTTAGTGGTAGCCACTGGGTAAGGGCGCCTGGGCCCCTTCCCCACCCCCCCGCCGCACCTGATAGTTGGCGCCGCTTTCTTGGGGTCTTCGCCGCCATGGGGCGATCCGCCGCCATTTTCCCGTAGTCGAGGACATGCTGGGCATATGGAGCCTTCCCTCTAGCGCTCAGAGCGGCCATTTACGGTAGTGCACCTTCCCCTGCAGGTGGTTTCGGCCTCTAGAGTTTACTCGGCGGCCATATTGGAGTCCCCTGCTGCTGTAAAAAATGTGTTGCAGATGTTTTCCTTTCTCTTTGGAACGGTGTGTGCTCCTGACGGCGCAGCTCTTCTGACGATCCTCATTGCAGGCAGCAAAACAGCAAGTATAGCTGGGCTCTACTGTGGGTGCTGGTGGCGGCAGGTGCAGTCCTCCTGGGGTTCCCTAGTTTTCACTGGGGCGGTGGTGCGCGGCTGTGTGGGGGTGCCTCAAAACTAAGTATTCACCTGCATTTTGCTGTAGCTGTTTTTTTGGGGGGGGACAAACCGATGGCAGACTATCCTACTGGGACTGCTGAGGAGGATTCAGCAGCAGCGCAATCTGCGCAAGGGGCCTTTCTGGACCAGCTGCGGACGGTCTTCAGTGAGTTTCTCCCCCGAGCGGATGTCGCCCATCAGGTCCCTAGGAAGCGTCCTCCACCCCCTTGTTCATCAGGGGAGGACTCTGATCTGGAAATAGCTTTGGGAGTCACCGGGACCCCAGTGGACCTCTCTGATGGTGAACGGGGCCCCTCGGATGGAGAGGAGGACCAGGGGGCAGCAGCTGCGCGCGAAAAAGCGCTGGTATCCGCCATTATCACTGGTGTTCGCACTATGCTGCGACTGAACCAGAATGGTGAATAGCAGACATCTGCGTATGTGTGCGGGTCCACCAGGCCCCCCAGGGCCCCTAAGGCTTACCCCTATGATCAATTTTTTGATCATCTGATCTATCGTGAATGGCAGCGTCCGCAGCATTCTTTTTCACTGTCAAAACGTTTTGCCACTCGCCATCCCTTTGAGGAAAGCTTTTTGAAGAAATGGGAGTCATCTGTGGTGGACCCACCGATAGCCCGTCTGAATAAGGCGACGACCATTCCTCTGGAAGGGGCCCCTTCCTTTAAGGACCCGGCTGACAGGGGGACAGAGGCGGTGTTAAAAGCTCTCTTCCTGGTAGCAGGCTCAGCTCTGCGACCGGCCCTGGCATCTGCCATGGCGCGCAATATCTGTCTGAGCGTATGGCGGAGCTCCAGAATGATCTGGACTGCGGCCACCTGATGGATGCGCAGCAGAGAGCTGACTTTTTACATCAAGGTATCAAGTACCTTTGTGACGCGGCCGTGGATTTACTGCCTAGGTTGTCCAGAATGGCGGTTTTTGCCGTCATCCTTAGACAGGTTCTCTGGTTACGTTCATGGTCCGGAGACCATGCGTTCAAGAAAGGCCTCGCAGACCTCCCTTTTCAAGGTGGACATCTATTCAGTCCACAACTGGATGAGATCATTAAGGATTTCACAGGGGGTAAGAGCACTTTCCTCCCAGAGCCCCAGAGGAGTGAGTTTCGCTGTAGATAGGGGCCCCCTGTCTCGGGTCAGAAGAGGTTTTTTTCGCACCACGGGCGCAGCGGGAAGAGGGACCCGATCTGGTAAGGCCGCT
The DNA here is from genome assembly GCA_018402905.1 of Glandirana rugosa. NCBI lineage: Eukaryota > Metazoa > Chordata > Amphibia > Anura > Ranidae > Glandirana > Glandirana rugosa. Next base: position 85,403 of record BLSH010514777.1, read on the forward strand.
GCAGGGGCCGGTAAACGGCAGTGGCAGCGAAAAACCGAAAAGGCGGAGGACAAGCCCTCCTCCGCCTGATGGGCTGCCCCCACCCGGGCTTCGGGTGGGGGGACGTCTTCTGGGGTTCACAGACCGGTGGCTTGCTCGCATTTCTGACCGGTGGGTCCAGGAAGTAGTGTTCACCGGGTACAGGATAGAGTTCAACACTCTACCCCCAGACAGGTTGTTCCCATCGAACTTAGGGCTCCCGCAGGCACGCCGGGAGGCCCTCTTCGGGGCTGTCCAAGCACTCTAACCAAGGGGTGATCGTGCCAGTGCATCCAGCGGAGAGGTTTCGAGGTTTCTACTCAAACCTGTTCGTGGTCCCAAAAAAAAGGGGGGGGGGGGGGTCCGGCCAGT
>BLSH010514777.1:103945-128684 GCA_018402905.1 Glandirana rugosa
AAAAAAAAAAAAAAATTTAGTCTTTTCAAAAATAATCCGTATCGTAGTATTGTGTTGTAATGTCCTCGACGTAATGTTGTAGTCAAAGGTAATACTTTTGGCATAGTTTGTCAATGTAAACGTAGAGCACATTGAGTGTTACTGTACCAGTACGGGTAGTCCTTTGTTATCTTTCTTTTTCCCCCTTCCATCCTTCTCTATTCCCCACCCCCCCACCCCCCTTCTTCCAATATCAGATGGAGGCCCCATAAAGGGACAAAACCAAAAAGTGGTTTACATAAGTGAGTTTAGGTGCACACATCCGTTCATACTATGTATCTACATATATCTTTATGTACTGGTTATAGGGAGGAAAGAAAACGAGCAGGAGACTAGTGATTGGTTGGGAGACACATATATTGGTCATGTATTTCTATATACATCTATGTATCATACTTGCCTACACACGTGGATTTGAGTGAATACATTTGGTGAAAAACCAAAACAGGGAAATACCCCGGAGGTAGACTATAACCTTCTTCCCCCCACCCCCCCACCCCTTATCTCTTCCTACCTTCCCCCTTTTTCTTTCTATTGTTTCCTGATGGGCATGACCATGTCATTGTGAGTTACACGAGATGCAAATGTAACTGTTTGATACGGTTTTCATAATGGAAACTGATGTTGTAATGCAGCTCCTGTAATGTTGTGTTATGATGCTATGCCTAATAAAAACTTTTCTGATTTAAAAAAAAAAAAAAAGACTTTGCAGCATTTAAAAGGTGAGGGGAGATTGATTTTCTGTAGCTGTTGATTGGTTCTTCAGTGCAGTTGTGTAGTAATGTCCATGGGTCATTTTTTATTGGTGTTCCTTGTATTATAGCGATCCAATGTAGGATGTTGAGCCAGAAGGGGCGACTGAGAGGGCAGTGCCACCAGATGTGGGCATGTGAGGCCGGCTCTCCACATCCCCTTCAACATTTATCGGAAATCTCCACAAAATCTGACTAGAGAATCGCTGGCGTGTAGTGCCATCTTGATAATAGCTTGTAGTTGACTTCAGCGATTTTGGAGGAGATAGATGAGGTGTGAGCCAGACGGAGGATGTTGGACTTCTACGAGTCAGTGATAGGGTATTGTATGTCTTTTTCCCAGTTATGTAAGAATGTCGGCCAGGTTTTTGTGGGGAGTGAGATTAGAGCTTGATAAAACTGGGAGATCGGCTGCATTGGAGGTTGGTCAGGGGCTAGGATATGTTCCACAGGAGATAGGTCGGCTAAGGAAAGCAAGGGTTTAGGCAACGATCCAACAAATGCACTAAGTTGCCAGTATCTCTATCTGTCCATGTTTGAAGTCAGGGTAGGGTACATCAAGGAGCTCAAGGGACGTATACCCGTAGAGGTAGCAATATGGTGCAGGAGCAGAGGGTTATGAGAGAATTGGACTTTGAAAGTTGGATCTAGTTTCCCTGGTTTGAATAAGGAGTGACCGCTGATATGCATTAAAGGAGAGTTGTGTGTCCACTTATTTATTTTGCACAGAGGAAATGTGGACTTTGAGAGTGGTGAGGTGTGGTCAGAGAGGTTGCGATGTGTACGAGGGATCCATATTAGAGGCCAAAGGTTTGAGCCACTGAGCTCATATTCTAGTTGGACCCAGAGTTTGGAGTGTTTATGGTGTTTCCAGTCCACTATCCTTGAAAGAATACAAGATCGACATTTGGGGTCAGGGAGGGACAGGCCACCATCTGATTTGGGCTTAATCAGTCTTTGTTTGGAAATCCTGGGTCACTTACGGTTCCAGACATATTTGCTCTACATAGAACTTAGGATATTAAAGAACCCAGTATGGAATCATCTGGAATAAGAAAAGCAGTCTGGGCAACATGTTCATTTTAATTATGTTGATTCTCCCCAGCCAGGAGTGGCCTAAGGAAGACCACTTGTGAAGGTCGGTGCGTATGGAGTTTAAGAGGGGGATGTAGTTAGCTCGGAACAAGGATGAAAGGTTTGGGGTGAGGTGGATGCCCAGGTATTTGAGGGAATGGGGTTGCCATGCAAAAGAAAAGGCTGGTTTGAGTGAGAGCACCAAATTATGGGGGACCGAAATGTTGAGTATTTCTGATTTGAATTTTAAAATTAGAGATGGACCCAAATGTTGAAATAGCGGACATAAAATTGGGGAGGTTGATATTGGGTTGTTGAATGTAAAATAGGATACCGTTGGCGTAAACCGCGTATTTGTGTTCAGAAGTGCCCACTTTGACACCATGGATATTGGGGTTGTGGCAAATTGTGGACAGAAATGGTTCTAAGGAGAGGGCGAATAGAATAGGGGAGAGGAGGTATCGCTGTCTAGTCCCATTGTACAGTGTGAATGGGTCGTTCAATGTGCCGTTAATGCGAAGTTGTGCTGTAGGGGAGTTGTATAGTGCTGAGATTCTATTTAGCATATGGGGGCCTAGACCCAAAAATGATAGCGTGGCCATTAGGTATTCCCAATCCACCCTGTCAAATGCTTTTTCAGAGTCTGTGGAAAGCAGGAGGGTGGGCTGGGAAGTCGCACGCACATATGAGATTAGGGAAAGTGTACGCAGTGAGATGTTTTGAGCTTCCCTTCCAGGAATAAATACGGTTTGGTCGCAAGAGATCCATTGGGGAATAAGGGGGAGGAGTCTATCCACTAACATTTTGGCGTATAATTTTACATCAATGTTAAGCAGTGAAATCGGCCTAAAGCTGCCACACAGGCTAGGGTCTTTCCCAGGCTTAGGGAGAACGGTGATGTGGGTGTGGAGCGTTTCCGATCTCAAGACATACCCATTGGACACTGAGTTAGCACAACAGGTGGGGGATTAAAATGTCCGAGAATGTGCGGTAATAGGCAATTGAGAACCCATCGGGGCCCGGAACCTTGCTGGCAGCCATAGATTTAAGAGCAGAGCTCAGTTCAGAAGTTGTAAAATCCTCTTCTAATGCCTTGATAGAAGAAAGTGGGAGAGAGGGTAGGTTTGCCTGGGATAGGTAGTCCTGGATCACTGCGTTTCTAACAGTTTTATCACTAATTGCCTTGTCAACTTGGTATAGGTGTTGATAATAATAGAATTCTTTGGCTATGGCCTTGGTATTATGTGCCTGCGTGTTTGCCGGTGTTTTTATTTTGGCTATGAAAGAGGCAGTCTTCCTTTGGTGGAGGAATCTGGCTAGGTAGCAGCTAGGTTTATTACCCCATTCATAAATATGTTGGGAGATTAGTTTAAAGTGTTTCTTCTGATCATCGTGGAAAATAGTTTTGAGCTCATTTCTTTTAAGGGTCAGGAAGTGAAACAAAGCTGGGGACTGTTGTGTTTCGTGGCACTTTTCAAGTTCAGCTATTTCTAGTAAAAGCGGAGTTTGGCGTTGTGACCTCTCTTTTTGCACGAACCAAGTTTGATAAGTTTCCCCTGTATGCAGGCCTTGTGGGCCTCCCACAGGGCAACTGTGGAGATCTCGGGGTCTGTATTGTCTTTAAAATAGGACAAGAGTCAATCAGCTTCCTGTAAAGTTCTTCTGATATGAGGGATTCGTTCAATTTCCAATTAATAGGCTTGGCGGGTATGGAAGGGATTTGCAGGCTTAGGCAAACTGGTGCATGGTCTGAGATCGTCATGGTTTCAATTTTAGATTGGAGGATAAGGTTTAAGTGGTGGTGATCCAGAAAAATGTAATCTATCCTGGAGTAGGAACTGTGCAGAGGGGAGTAGTGGGTAAAATCTTTAACACTAGGGTGCATTATTCTCCTGGTGTCTATGAGTTTGCGGATAAAGGCTAAGCGTTTATAAGAGAGGCACAATTTACCTTGTGAAGTGTCAAGGATAGGTTCAAGGGGTGCATTTAAGTCACCTGCTAGTACAATGCATCCATGGGAAAAGTCTGCCAATTTAGAGAGTGTGTTTGCTAAGAACCCCACTTGATCATGGTTGGTTGCATATATGTTTGCTAGTGTGCATGGGAAATTGCCCAGACTGCCCTTCAGGAACAAGAACCCACCATAAACATCAGAAATTATACTTTCAAGTGTAAAGGAGACGTCCAGGCGGAACCCAATGGCAAGATCTTTAGCCTTGTTTATGTCTGAAAGTCTATAATATCAAGTAGGGTATTCAGGCGAGTGTAGCCTGACATGGGTAGAGTGAGTGAGGTGAGTTTCTTGAAGATAAATAATATTGCCCATAAGGCGTTTCAACTCACGAAAGAGAGTATGCTGTTTACCTGGAGAGTGTAGTCCTCGCACATTGAGGGATATCAAATTTATGGATGCCATTGAGTCAGCCAGAAGGTCACCTTAGTGTCAGACCTGGGCAGAGATCAGCAAGTGAAGCAAGAGAGAGGAGCAGAGGGCTAAGAAAGAAAAGTAGAGAGACAGCACAAGGGGTAGCAGTGAAAGACCAATTTCACACTGTAGAGCCAGTAGTCTGGCGCAAGCATGAGTATGCACGCAAAGCATTGCAGTGCCAGTGTGGGGAAGCCAGTCTGTATCCGTGCACCCCTAGGCGGCCCCCAAAGAGGGGTAACCGCAGGGGAGCACGGAGCCACACGGCCCACCACAAGGGAGGGTGACGCTGCGAGGCTGTCAGATAGGGAAACATCCACGCGGGGGAGTACGGAAGCCGAGAGCTCCGCCGCATGCACCGAGCAATAACAGAGGAACATTTTAAAGTGTACAGTCAGGTCCATAAATATTAGGACATCGACACAGTTCTAATCTTTTTGGCTCTATACACCACCACAATGGATTTGAAATGAAACGAACAAGATGTGATTTAACTGCAAACTTTCAGATTTAATTTGAGGGTATTTACATCCAAATCAGGTGAACGGTGTAGGAATTACAACAGTTTGTATTTGTGCCTCCCACTTTTTAAGGGACCAAAAGTAATGGGACAGATTAACAATCATAAATCAACCTTTCACTTTTTAATACTTGGTTGCAAATCCTTTGCAGTCAATTACAGCCTGAAGTCTGGAATGCATAGACATCACCAGACACTGGGTTTCATCCCTGGTGATGCTCTGCCAGGCCTCTACTGCAACTGTCTTCAGTTCCTGCTTGTTCTTGGGGCATTTTCCCTTCAGTTTTGTCTTCAGCAAGCGAAATGCATGCTCAATCGTATTCAGGTCAGGTGATTGATTTGGCCATTGCATAACGTTCCACTTCTTTCCCTTAAAAAACTCTTTGGTTGCTTTCGCAGTATGCTTCAGGTCATTGTCCATCTGCACTGTGAAGCGCCGTCCAATGAGTGCTGAAGCATTTGGCTGAATATGAGCAGATAATATTGCCCGAAACACTTCAGAATTCATCCTGCTGCTTTTGTCAGCAGTCCCATCATCAATAAATACAAGAGAACCAGTTCCATTGGCAGCCATACATGCCCACGCCATGACACTACCACCACCATGTTTCACTCATGAGGTGGTATGCTGTGGATCATGAGCAGTTGCTTTTCTTCTCCATACTCTTCTCTTCCCATCACTCTGGTACAAGTTGATCTTGGTCTCATCTGTCCATAGGATGTTGTTCCAGAACTGTGAAGGCTTTTTTAGATGTTGTTTGGCAAACTCTAATCTGGCCTTCCTGTTTTTGAGGCTCACCAATGGTTTACATCTCGTGGTGAACCTCTGTATTCACTCTGGTGAAGTCTTCTCTTGATTGTTGACTTTGACACACATACACCTACCTCCTGGAGAGTGTTCTTGATCTGGCCAACTGTTGTGAAGGGTGTTTTCTTAACCAGGGAAAGAATTTTTCGGTCATCCACCACAGTTGTTTTCTGTGGTCTTCCGGGTCTTTTGGTGTTGCTGAGCTCTTTTTAAGGATATTCCAAACAGTTGATTGGGCCACGCCAAATTTTTTTGCTATCTCTCTGATGGGTTTGTTTTGTTTTTCAGCCTAATGACGGCTTGCTTCACTGATAGTGACAGCTCTTTGGATCTCATATTGAGAGTTGACAGCAACAGATTCCAAATGCAAATAGAACACTTGAAATGAACTTTGGACCTTTTATCTGCTCCTTGTAAATGGGATAATATGGGAATAACACACACCTGGCCATGGAACAGCTGAGCAGCCAATTGTCCCATTGCTTTTGGTCCCTAAAAAAGTGTGAGGCACATATACAAACTGTTGTAATTCCTACACCGTTCACCTAATTTGGATATAAATACCCTCAAATTAAAGCTGAAAGTCTGCAGTTAAAGCACATCTTGTTTGTTTCATTTCAAATCCATTGTGGTGGTGTTTAGAGCAAAAAAGATTATAATTGTGTTGATGTCCCAATATTTATGGACCTGCCTGTATAACCTCCAACCAACATAAAACTTGGGAACAGTCTAAAAAGCCTGAGCACCTAGTAGGCCATGTGGCCAAGAATATTCAATGAGATAGTCTTATTAGGGCCCAGAGATCCGGCATGTAGGGAAATAAAAAAGGGGATCAAACAATGAGATTTGAGCAACAAAACAGTGTAGCGGTCAGACTCACATAACCTTCCTTGTCCGTGATGAGCGGATAGGCAAAGAAGTGAAAACAAAGTAGAGCGAAGTCTGTAGCTAGTGGCCCAATTGTAGAAAATCCTGGGGAACCGGAGTTAGGTGTTAGCAGCGGGAGTGCCTGATCGACGGGGCCGGGAGACTTTCTGCCAGTGATCGCCAGATCCGAATGGGAGAGCCGGGATGTCGTCCTGCCATCCCGGTAGCTCTGGCGGGATGATGTTCATGTCCATGCAGAAGGCTTTCAGGTCTTCTTGGAAGCGAAGGACAGCCGTCTTGCCATCTCTATTTGCAAACAGTCAGGCCGAGAAGCCCCACTTGTATGTGATGGAATTAGCCCGCAGCTTGTCCGTAAGGGGCCTCAAAGCACGGCGGCAATCCAGGGTCTCCTTGGCCAGGTCGGGGAAGAAAGAGAGGTGTACCCCATCAAATTCCAGCGATGTGGCTTCCCTGGCTTTCTGCATGATAAGCTCCTTTTCGTCAAAGAAGTGGATCCTACAAATTACATCACGGGGCTTCTCAGAGTAAATATTATGAGGACGGAGGGCTCGATGTACTCAGTCCAGTCTGAGTGGATGGATCGCAGAATTCTTAAGCAGGGTATTTTCAATACCCCGGACCGAGGCCTGGAGGTCCTCATCCCTGGTGGCTTCAGGGAGCCCGCAAATCCTGATGTTATTCCTCCGATTCCTGTTTTCTTGGTCCTCTATTTTATAGAGGGCCATTCTGTGTGCAATGGCGAGGGATCGTGTGCGGGCCTGCAAATCCCTGATACCTGTCGCGTGTCTGTCTAAACAGAGTTCCGACTCCTGAACTCGGCAGAGTACTTGCGCAAGGTCGGTCTGGACTGCTGACACTACTTTATTTATAGCTCTATCCGGGCCATGTAGCATTGAAGCCAGCTCTGCTTTAGTGGGAAGACCACTCACCAGTGCTGTGACTTCCGAGCGGTGTGGGGAAGGGTCTATGCCCTCAGAGCAGACAGAAGAGATCAGTGACTGGCGCCTGATGGAAGGCTGCAGGCTACATGCGGCGAGCAGCCTAGGCCACTTCCATCCTCGGCGGCCAGGAACCGCTTAATGGAGTTGCTGGGGGTGTTTTTCGATGGTAGGGACTTAGCAGTTCGTTTCCCCACATTGAGGGTTTTGTTGAGATGATGGTGAAGATGTCACTTTTCACGCTAAGAGCCGGTGCTAGCGGCGGAGCTCACAGGAGATGTGTCCTCAGTTTCATGCGTAAACCAAGCCCCCATTTTGTAATTTTACAACCAAATATGTAAATGTATTTTATTGGGATTTTATGTGATAGACCGACACAAAGTGGCACATAATTGTGAAGTAGAAGGAAAACGATAATTACTTCTGGTTCCGGCGCCAGATGGAATAGACTCTCAGCACATTGGCTCCCACAGCAACCTGACAAATCGGCATATAAAGCCCAGCCCAACCGACCGGTGGCACCCCCCCTCTACTCCACCAGCTACCTGAATGGAGGATGGAGCGATTCCTCTAGGGAGACCAGGCCCCACAGCCTGTCATGGCGCACATAGCAGGGATGGAGGTAAGCGACGAACAGACACCTGCCCCAGTCCCGCAAGATCACCCAGACACAGAACGGATAGCCAAGGCAGTGGCAGCCCTGTTAGCACCGACCATAACGTCATCTGTGGAAAAGGCAGTTCAGTCAGGTATGGCCGTGCTTCACAGGGAATTGATGGAGCAGGCCGCCAGGCTTAATGAAGCTGAAGGCCGGATTGCTCACATAGAAGAGGAGCTCTCTTTCACACAAAAATCTGATTACAACCAGGATCAACAGCTTAAAGCCATCACAGAAAAGCTCCAGGACTTAGAGAATAGGTCCACAGGAGCAATTTGTGATTTATAGGGGTGCCAGAAACCCTCCAAGCCCAGGCCTTAAATAATTTCTGTGGTGTTAAAATTCCTGAGGCTCTAGGCCTCCCCGGGCCCTGTCTAGTGGAACAAGCATATCGTCTGGGACAAATAACGAACAATCGTCGGTCCCCACAGCCAATTACAGCCAAGTACTTGAATTATGCTGAAAGCATGCCATTCTCCAAAAGTTCTGGCAGCAAAGATCTCTCACGATTGATGGGGTGCGGATCCTGATTTTTGCTGGCTACTCAGCTGAGGTGGCTAAGCAGCGTAAGGCCTTTCAAATGGTCTGTTCAGCATTATTTCAGAAACAGATAAAATTCACTCTTGCCTTTCCAGCGGTGCTGAGGATCAGATCACCGAATGGAGACCAACTATCATTTCATAGCCCCGAAGAAGCTGAACACTTCATGCGCACCCTAAAGCCAGGATCCTATGCTGCCACTCTGGCAAAAGATATACCGCCCTCTCGCTCCCTGTCACAGAGAAGCCCCAGGAAGGATTCTCCTAAACGCTTTAAACATGCTGGAGACACAAACAATGCTACCCCTTTAGGATGAACTCACTCAGTCCCACTTTGGTGGCTTGTCCTCATTGAGAAGAGCTGGGAAGGTTCCGTCTACGAAGGGAAGTACATCCTACTCTCTCATTTAACCTTAGACTCATCTCTTGGTGTGCAAGAGCTTAGAATGCTCCGGTATTTCCGGAATTTCACTATTTGTATATATTGCCTTTCCATAGTGTTTCATTGATTTCCAGAAACTACTTGTTATTACAGTGCCTAAGTGTTCCGCTTGATCTGCTTCTTTATTTTGTTCCCAGTTTCGCTGGGCAATATGGTGTGATATGCTGCCCTCTCAATCCTGCCATTTCTGTTCTCACGGGTCTTCTTTTTTCCACAGGGGTGCCTCCACAGGTCATGACCAAGTCATGCGTCATTAACCCCTCTCTGTAGTAGTCTAGCCCACTACTGTTCATCCTATAAATGGTATTAGACATCCAATGTAATACGATGTGAATGGGCATTTCTACGAATCCTCACTACAGGGGATTTGCTCTTGGGGGTCGAACCTGGGGCAGATATACCATGTGGAAAAAAGTGGAGTCACGAGTGAGTAGTTTCTTTTTTTATATAAGTTATGGTTTACCTCTGTTTCTCTTTCCCTGGCTGCATCACCACTCTCTATTGGTTCAGGACCACACACCAATCACCCTTCCAGACCACACTGGGTTGGTTCTTCTTTGGACCAATACTTCCAGACAGGACTCACATACTATCCATACAGATATCTCAGCGGCTACATACCACATCTGCTCGGGAATCACATGAGAGTAGTAAGTTGGAATGTTAAGGGGTTAGGGACCCCAAATAAACGCACAAAAGTCCTACGTCATCTTCAGCGCCTTAAAGCAAACATAGCCCTATTACAAGAAGCCCATTTGACCTCACAAAATTATTTCAGGATGAAAAAAATGTGGGTGGGTGATGTCCTAGGCTCGGAAGGCACCAGTCGTAGGGCTGGGGTCCTTATATTACTCCATAAAAACTTCCCCGGGCAAATAATATCACTTGATTCAGAACTCCAGGGACGTATGCTTACGGTTCACTTAAAATGGGGTGAGAGGGAAATCAGAATATCAAACATTTATGCTCCTAATAATCCAGGAAAGCAATTCTTTGCAGACCTGATGCTTCACATCTTGAAACATCCCAATTTGTCACACATAATAGGAGGGGATTTTAACTCGATCATGAGTGAATCTCAGGACAGATCAAAGCCTAAACCCATGCACCATGTAATATACTCGTCCGCCCAGCCCACCCTACTATCTGAGACCATGACAGCCCTGGATTTCACAGATGTATGGAAACTAAGGCACCCAGTGGATAGGGAGTATACCTTTTACTCCCCTCCCACATAAACTATTTATGAGACTTGACTATTTTTTTAGCTCGGTACATCTTCTTCCACAAATCAGACTCAGAGATCAAGGAGATAGCCATATCTGACCATGCCCCAGTGACAATGGACTTAGCGGACCCTAATCCACGTACTAAATGCTGTCTCTGGGGTTTCCCAGGCTATCTTTCAAGAAACAATGATTTTCTTGAAACCCTCAAGAAAACTTGGGAGGACTATGCACACACCAACACAGCACACCAGGACAATCCTTCCCTCTTCTGGGAAACGGGGAAAGCTGTCCTCAGAGGACAGATTATCTCCTACACGGCCGCATACAAAAAGCAGACTATGAGCAACTATATAGAAGCTAGTCGCAAGCTAAAATTCACGCAGGAGGCACTGACAGCAGCAGACACAAAATCCACAAGAGAGGCCTGGCAGGAAGCCAAGCGTTCTTTCGACCTGTGGGCAAACTCTCTAGAACACATACACCACGCACACGTAGAAGCGAACCTCTTCAAATTTGGCAACAAATCAGGGAAACTGCTCTCCAGGCTGTGTACAGGCCCCTACAGACCCACTCGAATAACGGCCCTTCGGGACTCCCAGGGAAACACTTTCGCCCAAACAAAAGAGGTGACGAGGGTGATGCTCGAGTTTTATTCCTCTCTTTATGCACAAGAGCCCATAGATATGTACTCAGCCAAGCGATTCCTGGGATCGGTTGATTTATCGGAAGTGACCACAGACCAATTGAACGCCCTAAACACCCCCATCTCTCACGAGGAGGTATCCCAGGCCATTAAGCATCTCCCCACTGCAAAGATCCCGGGCCCAGATGGATATACGGGGGAATTCTTTAAACTTATGACTGATTATGTATGCCCATCACTCTTAAATGTATACAATGACATTTGGTCTGGGGGTGCATACATGAAATCTGGGAACCAAGCCATCATCAAACTCCTAGAGAAAAAAGGGAAGGGCCCACTTAATCCAGGATCGTACAGACCCATTTCTCTTTTAAATTTAGATTCAAAGATCTTATCTAAAATAGTTGCAAATAGGTTAGCAGAGCTTCTCCCCACCCTAATCCACCCGGCCCAATCAGGTTTCATTAAAGGGTGAACGGCGGCCCTCAACATACGCAAGGTGATGATGGCTATGGATTATGCAGCAAACAATTTGGCCGAGGACACAGCCATCATCACTTTAGATGCCGAGAAGGCATTTGACAATGTCAATTTTGATTGGTTATTTTTGGTCCTTCAAAAATTCCGCTTTTCAGGCCCAATAATACACTTCATTCAACAAATGTATGCCTCCCCTTCGGCCCCCCTTGTGGTGGCAGACAACCTAAGCGACGAATTCCATTTGTACAAAGGGACTAGGCAAGGTTGCCCCCTGTCCCCCCTCCTCTTTAACGTCGCCCTTGAACCCCTATCCAGGTACCTTCTGTATAATGCACCCCTCCATGGCATTCCCATAGGAGACCACGAACTTAGGACGGCCCTGTTTGCGGACGACGTTCTCATTTTCACAAAAAATCCCCAAATAGATGCATTCATCATCAAAGACATTTTTGACACATTTCAATGATGCTCCGGCTTGTAGCAAGAGTGAGATCCTTCTCTTAGGCACCAGCACCGAAACACCCATTTACAACAATTCTTTGCCCTTTACTCAGGCTGTGAGACACATCACACATCTTGGAATACAGATAGGGAAAACTCCTTCTTCTATCTACCAACTAAAGTTTCCCCCCTTGATAGACAAAATAGCCAGGGAGCTGGCTGGCTGGATGGACCTGCCGCTGTCGCTCATGGGGAGTAGCTATCTATACAAGATGACGAGCTTCGCTAAACTACTATATCCACTTCAGACAATACCATTCTTTCTAAAGCATAAAGACACCAATTATCTAAACCAAGTAGTTACAAAATTTCTTTGGCGTGGCAGGAGACCTCGCATATCTTTAAAAAAGATGCATCTCCCTAGGAGCGCAGGGGGTACTAATGTCCCTAGCGTTAGATTGTATAATTTAGCCTGCTTACTTCGTATTGGCCTTGCTTGGATTACTCAACACTCACGGTACTCTAACTATCTCCTGGAATCTCAAATGGTTCTGCCCTTCTCCATCCCGGCCCTCCTACATTGCAATTGGAACTCCCTGATCCCGGGACTCAAGTATAGTATTCTTTTGAGAGACACTATAATTGCCTGGAGAGAAGCACGTAAACTGCTTAAACTTCTGACATATTTCTCCAAACACCTTCCAATAAGAGGATGCCCAGACTTCCCACCTGGCCTGTTACATGACGCCTTTAGGATTTGGGCACAGAAGGGACTAATAACTTTTGCATCACTATGCTTCCCATCAACGGGTCAGCCAAAACCCTTTCAGCAACTGGCAAAAGACTTCCAACTACCGGCTTCCCATGTATATTATTATACTCAATGTCTCAGCTTCTTAAGGTGTTCCGGCTAAAAGGCACATCAAAGATCAGCACCTGAACCCTTTGACTCAATGCTTAGTACAGACCTCTACAAAATATCAAACTTGTACAAGTCCTTACGGAAATCCCTGGAGTTTGCGCGGGACCCAAAATCCACCTCTGCCTGGGCAAAACACTTTGACATTGATGACCTCTCAAACAAAATTCTTAAAGGTTACAACACAGTACTACACCTCACTCCTTGCAAACCTGGAGAGAGGCGCAGCTGAAGATCCTCCAGCGAGCTTTCATACCTTTTCTCAAAACTAAAGGGAATCCAGAAGCGGCTCTCTGCCCCCTCTGCTCCCTTAAACACACCCCGTTAGCCCATAAACTTTGGGACTGCCCACACTCTCTGGCAACAAGTCATACATTACATTGAGAAAGTCACTCCTGGGCGACTAACTAAAGATCCTCTACCTGTTCTGTTTGGCTATTGGGATGATGTACTTCAGGCCCTCCCAAAGAACGATCCAATACGTAAAAATAATCCATAGATTCAAACTACCCTTCTAATAACCCGAAGAATCATCTTAAAGAATTGGGTGGGACCTACTAGACCCACGATGGACCAAATCCAACAGGAATTACTATCTCTACTATATATAGAGAACGACTTACAGAGGATCTCTCTCACCCCACAACTAGAAAGAATTTCTCCGACAAATGGGATCTATTCATGGCTGCTACTCTTTCGTCCGAGGACGCAGATTCCATCAGGAAACCTTCCTATTGTTATTACAACACTTTCCGACAAGTACATGACACCATGGACTGAAAGATACAAGACTTCTTGGGAGGCCCCCCTGCTCAGGGGATACACCCGAGTAGATGTGGTTACGACGCCTTCCCTAAGTACTCCTAATATTTTCTATTGTTTGCTGGGTATGTCTGTTTCTTTAGCTCAGGGCAAATATTGTATGCCAGTTCCATCTGAGAGCCACTCCTACTTCCGTTATTTCAGTCTGATGTGGTTTTTATTCTGGTTGTTATCGTTCTTGATATTGATATCATTATTGGTACAGTTAGTTTATTCTGGTGTATGGTTTCAGATACACCATAATAATCCTGGTGATGAGGACCTAACCTGGTGATGAGGACCTGTCTTCCCCCTCAGCTCCCCCCCCTTTCCTGCTCTCTTCCCCCTGCCTTTTAGTTATAATTTGATCGATTTTATACCAATAATGGTTGAACTTGGATCTACCAAAAGTGTTACCTCTTATATTGAATTGATACACTTGATGTTATGGTTTCTTAAAAGCTACTCTGTATACCTGAAACGGTATCCCTCGACCTGTACCTGTGTTGCCTTTGTTTTTGTATTTGTGAAAATTAATAAAATCTTATTAAAAAAAAAAGATAAATGATACAAATAAATATGTGAAAAGTGTGGGGGGGCATTTGTATAGTGCCCCCCAGAGTCAATACTTTGTAGAGCCGCCTTACGCTACAATTACAGCTGCAAGTCTTTTTGGGGAAGTCTCTACCAGCTTTTCACATCTAGAGAGGACATTTTTGCCCATTCCCCTTTGCAAAATAGCTGTCAGATTGGATGGAGAGCGTCTGTGAACAGAAATTTTCAAGTCTTGCTACAGATTTTCAATTGGATTTGGATCTGGACTGTGACTGGGCCATTCTAACACATGAATATGCTTTGATCTAAACCATTCCATTGTAGCTCTGGCTGTATGTTTAAGGTTGTTGTCCTGCTGGAATGTGAACCTCCACCCCAGTCTCAAGTCTTTTGCAGACTCTAACAGGTTTTCTTCTAAGATTGCCCTGTATTTGGCTCCATCCATCTTCCCATCAACTCTGACCAGCTTCCCTATCCCTGCATAGAGGCAGCAAGCAGCTGTCATACCACGAGCTCCCAGCATATCACATAGCTGTTTACTGCCTCTATGTGGGACTGACAACACAGTGTTAACCACGAGGAAGTCCTAACAGCCGGCCAGCACCCACCTGTCACATCATAGCTGTGGAAGTTACATCACTACCAGTCGGGGAACAATAGGGGGAAAAGCTGATCTATGGACATTAGCACTGAGGAGTGGTGAGACTCCGGGCAGCTGTTATTGGTCTTCTCCCCAGTTCCACCTCCCATAGGGAGGCCTGTTTGGAAATCTTTGACGTAAGGTTAACTTTGTTGCCAACACGGCGATGGTGCTGGTTCTATACTAATGAGGAAGTGGTTTACATTTGAATTGTGTATGTGTCAGTCCCCTTTCTGAAGCTAGCTTGATCATAGCAACTATTTGACTCAAACAGGCACGGAGTTTATTGATGTGTTACTGATAACAGCCTGCCACCTGGATTGGCTATGGACAAACTCCCATACTTTTGAACAAATCCTCCCCACCTTAGGAATCCATTGGAAACCTGATGAGTGATTCTGAGGGCCATTCAAATGTGACCCGGGGTTCAAGTTCATAAGTCTCCCCTTCTGCTGGTTTGACATGGATACATTCCATACACTGTGCCAATATCTGGGAATATTTGGAGATACTCCTTTTCACGCTACAGTTCCTTTGCTAGGCTGCAGCATATTGTTAGATCTACCTCCTAATTTACTATCAATTTCTTCCTATGATGTACCACTGAGCCTGAGAAGTCATGATCCCACGGCTTTGTCCAAAGTAGTGGAGGATTCAGTGGTGCCAGCAGCATACCAACCAGCCCAGTATGGGGCAAGTATTGCTCAGCACCCTATGACCCCCTAACTAGACTCATAGAGGCTTGTTACAAGGAAGTTTGGAGGACACTGTGGTATGCTTGTTTGTGTAAGTGACACCCTGTGAGCTGAGTGTGAGTGACAATGTTGTCCACTCTTTTTTAACCCATTTTTAATAGTTATTTGGAGGGACGGGCCATTGTGCCTGCCAATGTTTTTGTGAATTGTTGTACACATTAAAGTCAATACTATACCGTTGCTAGTTCTCCATATGCAACTCTTGTCTTGTGGGGTGGCCCACGGTACCCCCACATTTTCCCTTCTTTAACATTTAGCCCACAGTTGCCGAGGTACCGCACCCACTTGGGCGAAACAGACTAAGTGCAATAGTGACTTTTTATTGGAGTGAGATCCATCTTTTATGTTTTTTTATATATGGGCATTTTAACTGGGAGTCTGACATGGAGGTTGGTGGGGGGTGCTTTTATATTATAGTAGTACTGAAAGCTGAGACTTTCTTCATGGATATAATGATTTTATATATAATGCACAATACTGGTAAACTTTTACTTTATGTAATTGTAATGTCTTCTATCACCTCCAGTCTATCAGCCTCCACCTTCTCTGGGTTCAGATGCTGCTGCGCAGAGCCCTTAAAGTCCTTGTAAATATTGGATATCTTTTAAACAAACTTGTCATACTTGCTTGCTCTGTGTAATGGTTTTGCACAGAGCAGCCCTAATTCTCCTCTTCTGGACCCCCCACTTCTGGCTCCTCCTGCCTTCAGAGTTCCCCTATAGGAAGCCGCAAAGTATAGTATAGAGTTCCCCATAGGAAGCTGCAAAGCATAGCATAGGGTTCCCCTATAGGAAGCCACAAAGAATAGTATAGCGTGCCTCTATAGGAAGCTGCAAAGTATAGTATAGAGTTCCCCTATAGGAAGCTGCAAAGTATAGTATAGAGTTCCCCTATAGGAAGCTGCAAAGTATAGTATAGAGTTCCCCTATAGGAAGCTGCAAAGTATAGTATAGAGTTTCCCTACGGCAAGAAACAAAAACTTCTGCCTTTAGAATCACTTGCTTCCTTTTCTTGCCCAGGACTACATGTCCCATGAGGCATTGCTCCTCACACAGGCATTTACTGACATGTATGCACAGTGTACTGAGCTATATTTTCTGATATGTAAAGAAATCTGTATGCAGGCCAATTAATCGAATGACCAAATAATCGATCATGAAAATAGTTGACAGCTATTTTAATAATCAATTATGACGATTAGTTGTTTCAGCTCTACATCTCTGAACCTCCTACCAGTTCATTTCTTTATTCATGAACCTTGGTCAGAGAGTGAGGAAACAATGAGAACTTTCTTTTATAGGAGTGACACTGATGAGGGATTGATTATAGGATGAGTGTCCCCACCCCCTCTATCACTCATTACCATCTTCCCAACATAAGAAGTCCTGCACTTCCATATTTAGTCCATGATTTAGTCATGAATAACAGCGGGGCTGAGCCCCACCAGAGGTAAGAGAGTGAGGATGGAGGAGAACTACCAAGATGAAGACTGGACTGATCCTGAAGACCACCATGATTGGGTTGTTGACTCCTCCCTCATTATCTTTTTGTTTAAGTTTCAAAAGTTTTAGGATGTTATCCCTTTATTATCAACATGTAAAAGTCTGTGCTTCAATCAAATCATCAGATATAAAATGTCCAGCTGGTAGAAAATGGGTGCAACAAAAGAGAATACATATTATGTTTATATATAGCAGACGGTACAGGGGAGAGAGCAGAAGTCAGAACTATGTAATGTACAATATATTGTATAATATACAACAGATAGGACTATATAGTATCAGAATAATGTAATGCATAATATAGAGTATATAGTGTAAGGGTCGGGGCTCATAATATTCGTATTCAGTAATCAGTAGAAGCCTAAATGTTTACATGGGACAAGTTGCAGAGGCCCCACACCACTGCCTCCCATCTCCTGAGGCTGCACTCAGTGACTTGGCTCTGAGATATACAGACAAATCCCTCCACCCGGCATAGCCAGCAAACAGAACAAGTAATCCTGGGAGAATTGCTCTGTCAGATATCTTGTCATACCCAGGTATGGGGCAGAAGACCCAAAACACATACCCCAGGTGTCTAGGTCTAGTAACGTCTATGCTGAAAATGAACATTTTGCTGCCAGCTGAACACCAGAATCTCCATAAATGCAGTCTAGATACATAAATTGTGTCTGCAGCACAGAGAAGGAAGATTATCTGAGAGAAATACAGGAATACAGGACGGGGAACACAGCTCAGGAAAGTGACCAGGGGATTATAGGCTGATATGACCCAGTCCCCGCCCTACTCTGGACCAATCAGTGATCAGTATGGGTGGAGGAATGTATTTAGTGTTAATGACCCACCTGTGCTGATCTCTGTAGGAGGGTCCTCCTCTATAAATGTCCCCGTTATTCCATCCTCCTTAATAGACTGCTGATCATCCTTCTCTTCTTCTGCTTTAAACTCAAACTCTATATCGATTGGATCGCCACTCTAAATCAAGAACATGAGAGTGAATATCATCTTTAAGATATAAGCTTTAATATTGAGACATCACACTTTGTCTCTATAAGTGTGTTTTATAACCTCCTTCCCGCTAACCTTGTAACAGTGAGGGATGGTGTGACCTTCCTGTGTGGAATCCCGGGAATACAGAGGACGGGGACATCTCTCTGGTGGGTTCCTGGTATTAGGTGGCTCCATCATATCCTTGTGTCCTTCTGATAACTCCTCCATCACTCCATACTCCTCATCCTCCTCTTTATACTCTTCTTTAACATCAATATTATCATCCCCGAGGTTTCCACTCTGAATATAAAATAAAACATTCATTGTAACAAACATGCTGAGTATAAATCATTACTACCAATAATTGTCAATCATCAACCTGATGATGGTGGGGGATGGGGTGACCTTCTTGTGTGGAATCCCAGGAATACAGAGGATGGGGACATCTCTCTGGTGGGTTTCTGTAGCTGGATGACTCCACCATGGTGTCCTGGTACAGATCTTTGTGTTCTTTTAGAAATTCTGACTCCTCCATCACCCCATTCTCATCATCCTCCTCTTTTATCTCTTCTATAACCTCAGCTTTAGAATCTCTCAGGTTTCCACTCTGAATATAGAATAAAAATGACATCAATGGTAACAATGCAGATAATGTACAGATCCTAATGATACTATCAGTGATTGTTCCTCATCTACCTGATGATGGTGAGGGATGGTGTTACCTTCCTGTGTGGAATCCCGGGAATACAGAGGATGGGGACATCTCTCTGGTGGGTTCCCATTACTGGATCCATCTGTAGGAAACACACACACTGACTGAATACATTGTTTCTATGTGTTTATCAGATGATGGGGGGTCTATGTGGACCCTCTGTACTGCTCTCTCCTTTACAATAAAGTCTCCTCTTACCCGGTGATGTGAGGGGCGGCTGATTGTCCATCATGAGGTCCTTGTAGAGATCCTTGTGTCCTTCTAAATACTCCCCCTCCTCCATGGAGAAATAGACAGTGACATCCTGACACCTTATAGGAACCTGACACACACAATGATACAGTCACCATCCAGACACATCCCTTGTCTGTTACTGGATAATGTCCCAGAATTCCCAGCACCGCTCACCTCTCCTCAATGATCTCTCTGGTGACTTCTAGAATCTTCTTTGTATTTCTCTATTCTATCAGGGAGGGAGGTGGAGGCAATGTGATGGTCATATGATCTCCAGACTTCACAGTAGGAAAACTCTACATCTGAACACAAATAGTAAAATCAAATGATATTCCCAGAATCCTCCTTTCCTCACGTTTCAGGTCTCCATTTTATTAAAGCCCCACTTCAGGCTGAGGTATAATTTACCCATGCAGAACTACGACTACGCAGGTTAAAAGCTTGTTGCAGACATTCTGACATTGTTACAGGCCCAACAGTCCCACTTTGCAAGTGAGGATGCCAAGGGTCCACCCACAACCTAAGAGCATCGGAAAAAAAAAAAAGAAGCAGATAAAGGGACATTGTGAGGTCAGCGTGTTGTCAGAAGACTTTGACTTGAGGGAGTGAACTTTGACCTTTACCATACAGAAATGTCAGGAATGTGTGAAAGTAATCTCTCATGTGATCAGGTGACGTGTGGAGGAACGGAGTGTAAATAGCAGACAATTATCACTAGAGCTCCTGATGGTGGGGATGGATTTTGCTGCATGTTGGTGCCAAGTTTCCACCCCCCAGGGTCACTGCAGGTGTGGAGAAAAGCTGTGTAAGAGGATATGGAGGAGAGATGAGGAGGAGATCCAGGAATCAGGATAAAAGTCAGGACAAGCAACAGACGAGCGCATCCAAGAGATGAAGCCGGGGTCACCACACAGAAAATCAATCCAAGGAAACAACAGGCAGGACGAGGAATAGCAAGAAGGAGCTCAGAGACAAATGAGAATATTGCTCAGCCAATGGGAGATGATCTCAGCATGACTTACATAATGAAGGAGATGAGGGGCTGGGAAGGAAGTCACTTAAGGTGACCATAGATGGGACCCTGAAGGGGTTATTCTAGGTTTCCACACTATATATGTGTGTATCATCATCTGCTGGAGATAAAAGACCTCACAGTGACTATGGAGGAAGAGGACGGACATGACGGGGGGGGGTTACTGGGTGTAAATAGAAAATAAGATCTTATTACCTCCTCTGCTGCCACTTCCAGCAATGTCTCCTCGCTACTTCCCCCTGACTCACCTCTCACCCGGAACTTCCTGTCTGTATCTGACATCACTTCCTGTCTGTATCTGACATCACTTCCTGTCTTCCATAGAGACTTCCTGTCTTAGTAGACGTGAGATCACCACCTTGTGGGAATCAGAGGAACTGCAGCCCTGAGAAAGGTCTGGTAGTGTGAACACGGCCTTATGCTGTGTGTGGATGTCCTGTATATCCTTATAGATGGGGTCATCTCCACTCCCACCAAGGGGGGTAGAAATATATTACTGCCTAGTTCAGCCTTTCTCAGCCAAGGTTCATCTAAAGGTTTTAGGGGTTCCCTGAGCAATGAATGATTTCTGCAAATAATAATGGTGCAGCTATGATACAAAACACTGCTCACATAAATTATGTTTTGTTTTTTATGTGTAATAAAATTTTAATAAACACAATAAAGTTAATGTTCCATCAATCCATCAATCCAATTTCTATGTGCATGAAGGGCCAGTGCTCAGAACTGTGTTCCACATAATAATTACACAATACTTCAAAGTGCTTTTATTATAATGTCCATAAATTCAGTCCACATATACACTCACCACCACTTTATTAGGTACACCTTGCTGGTAGCAGGTTGGACCCCCTTTGGCCTTCATTCTTCGAGGCATCGATACAACAAGGTGTTGGAAACGTTTGAGTGGAAAGAAGGAACAGCCATTTTAGGTATAAATCAAATATACATTTGATATAAAGTACATTGGTGATAAAGCAGATGATGTTACATTTTGTATTTCCTTCCTATGTGAAAATGCCAGTTTAACTCTAGTTCTACACCCCGTAATTTGCAAGATTGTTATCTCAGACCACCTACATAGCAAAGACAAATGGACTTCAAAGAGTTTAGTTAGCTAGGTGCCACCCCCTTTCAGAATGTATAAATTGTATTGCAATTGTAGCCAAAGCAGAATAATTCTTTTGAACCCATCACCATGTTCTTCATTGTTCTCCCTGTCTGTGGCTAGCTACAGCCTTGTATAATAAATATGTTTATTTTTCAATATGGCTTCAGCAGTCAAAATGTTACTGAAACCTAAGAGAATGAGGTTTCCCCTACAATTGGTCCTTTGAAAGCCGGAAAGACAAACTCTTCAGACACCGCTAAGAAATGGAACAGCACAACCTGGGAATTCACTTCTGCCGGCAAAGGTAAGCAAACTTTCTGCTTAGTGTGATTTTCACTTGTGCTGTGCTTATTTCTGTAAGTTGGAGTCATGGAGTACTCTTTCCAAGAACCTTGACTGTTGAATTTTTTTTTTTCTTCTTTTTATTTTTTACTTTCCATACTATCTGTTACTTATTACTGTCCTTTGCATGAGTGTGGTCTGCTGAATGACTTGCCCCAGTTCAGACACAATGTGTCCTTAGGTAGGGTTGGGTCTTCGGACTCAAGGCATCATTCATAAAGTGTGGCTGATAAGGTACTATGTGTGGTGGGGCCCAAGGATGATGGGCGGCTTAAAAAAAAAAAAAAAACAGCACCGCTTAAATCCTTAGTACCAGTTTCGAATGATAAACCTGTCTTCTTTTTCTCTTCTGCATAGTTCTCCATAAAACTACACAATAAGCAGGAGAACTATCTCGTCTATTCTGCAAACAGTGTAGATAAACTGTTGTGGAAGACTTTTTAGGGAAGCAGAACTGTCAGATTCTATACCCTGTTACAGATTCTGTAATCTTCTTCTGTTGAAATTTGATTACTGTATTGCATTGATCTTTTTATGTGCTGCCATGTGTCTTGCATAGAAGTGGACTGCGTGTATTTAGAAAGGAGTG
Source organism: Glandirana rugosa (assembly GCA_018402905.1). Taxonomy (NCBI): domain Eukaryota; kingdom Metazoa; phylum Chordata; class Amphibia; order Anura; family Ranidae; genus Glandirana; species Glandirana rugosa. The sequence continues at coordinate 126,005 of BLSH010514777.1, forward strand.
GTTTTTTTTTGTTTTTTGTTTTTTTACATTTCAAATCCTGAGTGTCATTTTTTTTTAGCCTGTGTGACTAAGGTGTTCAGTTGGTGTGTCTGCATCAGCCTGTGTGGCAGAGCTGTCAGTTTCTGCTATTATTAAATAAATTCTGTCTGTGTGACCATGGTGCCTTAATAATAGATTAATTCTTGAGGAAGTCTCACCACCGTGTGAGATGGGGAATTGTACCACCGAGTACACCCCAGATTGGGATCTGTGTGATCCCACCGGAAGCTTCTCCTGGATTGCCAAAGATTATACGATATATAACTTTGGAACAGGAATGGCTGAGTCCCTCAAGGAATGGAACTAAGACACACAGGGGTTTTGTACCCCTAGAAGGGAAATTTGACCTTAAGCTGTGGAATTAAATATAAAAAAAAATACTATCCTAGCACTTTTTAAACAGGAAAAGACAGGCAGCCATTAGATAAATGGATAAATGCAAGTGATCAGTGTGAACAAAAAAAAAAAAGAGAGGAAAAATGATAGACCTATATTGAACTAGATACAGCCCAGGAAAAGAGAAAGTGCAGCTTTATTAATGTGCTAAACTTTTCTGTCTACAGGTTTCAGCGAGCTAATTGTGAGTGTGTTAGTGGTGTAGAGGTGTGTGAGATCCATGGGTTGGGATGTCCTATATGTTGTATAAATGTGCCTTTCAAAGTGCTGTATCAGGAAAACAGTTCATAACACTGATTGAATATTGATTGCATAATGATTTGTTTTGTATTAGTTTATGTTTTGAAAGTGATGTGACGTTGCCGCAAGTACAAGTAAAGGTAAAAAGTCAGTGGCATGACAACTTTTAAAAGCAAGAAAATATTTGGTGTATAGAGTATGACCTTAAAAAGACTAAAAAAATTGTACTTTTGACTTAAAATCCTGAACAATTTGATCTATATAATTAGGGTAACTATTGATTTAAAATTGTAAAATTGTGTGCAATGTGTAGTCATTTTACACTGTGGTAAATTTAATATGGAAAAAAACATGAAATGTTATATTACTTATTCTAAAAAAATAAATCTGAGAGAAATGTGAGCTATAATTCGTTAATTTGAACACTTGCTGGGGTGGCTAATCATGTGGTCATTGGAGCCACACCCTATGCAGTTAATAAAATTGCTAAAAAGTAAAATTGCTAAAAAGTGAAATGTTAAAGGTTTTAGTGACATGTATAAACATGGTTAAAGTTTAAAAAGAGCAGGAATTCTGTTTCATAGTTTAAGGAGCAATGAGCCCCTCCCTTCCTTGACACAGGTTAATTGCATGGCTTGTGAGTGTGAACAGCTGTATTGTCATGCAAATTAAATGAGTTGAGTTAACCTTAGCAAAAGTAAAATACTCCTTAATATTGTACATGTGTGTACTAACTGCAATCTTTATTTTTGTAGAAGAAGCAGTTTTTGAAGAGTTTTCCAATGTGTTCAGTATGGTGAAGTATAACTTTTTGTTGTAGACAAATGGGAACTTATCAAATGTTTATTTTTGAGCTGCTCATTTTTAACCATGGTGAATAATATTTTTATTTTTTTAATGGTATACCATAAATAAAATCCACGTGGTAGTAATAATTAATTTGACGTCAACAATTTTTGGTATTACAAAAAGTGCACTGTTAAAACATCTAAGAAAGAAAATGTTCTAAATACTTATTGTATACCTTTGTTTTATTTTTAGGGGGAACATATAATGTTTGGTTACTAAATTGTTGATGCTTATTCTTCAGATTAGGTCAATGCCTTTGGTTGATTTCTTTAAGACTTGCAGAACAGAAGAACACTACCGCCTTCAAAGACAATTCACCAATGGAAGTATTGTTCCAAATTGTTTTCCTTTGGTTTATTAGTTTGTTGTCATATGTAAATATTTATGGGTTTCACCCCTCATTAGTTAATATTGGTGCAGTCATTTGACTCTGTACTGCTTTTAGCAGTTGCAAGTTCCTATTTACAGTATGAGGTGCTAGACCTTCTTTGTTGTGCTCTGATCTGACATGTATCTGGCATTTTTAAAGAGTTTCTATGCCCCAGATAATTAAGCATCTCCTATCTTATATAGTTTCTATATTATTGCGAGATTAAAGTTTGATTAAGATTGAATTTGATAATTGTTGCTCCATCTTAAAACTTATAGTATGCTAAGAAATTTGGTGAATGTATATCAGTGTTTTAACCACAACAGTACCTGGCACGAAAACCCCCTTCCTGTCCAGGCCATTTTTCAGCTTTCAGCGCTATCACACTTTGAATGACAATTACTCAGTCATGCAACATGGGGGAGGATCACTAATTTATGGTGGTTTTCTTTCGAGATAAACACACTTTTTTTCCTGCGTTTAAAGTATACCCATGGTACAACGTACTGACTCATTAACAGTAAGTTTCACACTATCGCGACTTTCGACTTTTTACCGGACCTGTCCTTCCCCCAAAAGCACGGTCCATGACAACACCAATTTTGTGACTATATGTAAGTGGTTTAAAGAATCGTATGATATTCAAAATTCTACCTCGTTGTTAATAGTTTAAGTTAGAATTAGTTTGAAATTAGAGCGTTATTATATCTTTGATATATTCTATCCTCTACGAATTAATAGACCCCGTATCTTTGAGAAATTTTTACGGTCTATGTACAGTCTAGT
>BLSH010514777.1:140805-155626 GCA_018402905.1 Glandirana rugosa
ATACCCAGAAAGAAATAGGTCTATGTGGTGTAAATGTCTGGAAGGTAATAGGTCTATCTGGTTAGAGGAAGGCCTGTGGATGCGGTGTATCTGGATAATGGAAGGTCTGTAAATGTGGTGTATCTGGATAAAGAAAGACCCATAGATGTGGTGTATCTGGATAGAGGAAGACCTGTGGATGGGGTGTATCTGGATAGAGGAAGACCTGTGGGTGAGGTGTATCTGGATAAAGGAAGACCTGTGGATGGGGTGTATGTAAATAAATTCATTAATTATATAAATATAAAGTGCTCATATGTGCTAAAAATACTACTTTAAATTAATACTGACAATGGCAACCTTATTTAGGTAAGTATTTTTGAAAATTAAACAAGTGATCAGAGCATATATATACACAAATTATAAAATAATAAAGTTATATCCCAGTGCTTATTGATCCGTGCAAATAGTATGATGAGAGTAACTCTCTCTAACAATAAAAAAGCAAATGGTACATATGATAGGTGATAAGTTAACAAGGTCCTTAAAGTGAAACCTATAGGCCGTTCCTTGGGATTCCACCAGCTTTCTTTTGTGAATCACGCATGCTCCCCTATGAACACCCTGCTTACCGGACAGCACCACCCCACACAGGGGTAAAGCGCAGGGGCGCCTGTCTAGGCGGGTAGTAAGGGATCCTTTATGGCTGGTCTTTCTTCCAGATGGTCAATCCCGCTTTCCAGGTATATGTTCTAATCCGAAGTGAAGATTTACCAGTATCCTCCAAGTGTGGTAATGGCATCCGCGGTGGAAGAGAAAAGGAATAACTCCATAGTGCATATCGTTCAAATTACCAGTGGTTTTTATTAAATAAAAAGTTTTTGCATAAACAGTTTTCCTAGTTGACAAATATTGCAGGTCACTACGTCCTGAATCACTCCCTCGCTGGCTGCTGTTTTAACTAGAGTCCTTTGAAAAAGCCTCACACACTTCCTACGTGTGGGCTTGCATTCCAGCAGTGGCTATTGTGAGACCGGAAGTGACGCAATGCGTTGGTCTGGTATCACCTTGATACCAGGCCAACGCATCGCGTCACTTTGCGTTTCATAAATGGGTTATTGATTTAAGGAAATACCAACTAAACACAAATTTATTTTTATTTATAGAATTCATCCCCTGGTACACGTATATAAAAAAGTACTTGCAAAAACCTTACTAGTTAAAATACTCCTTAGGGCAGCGCCAACCCAGTCCTAAATATATTGTCGGTAGACGTGATTATCTGGATTTTGCAAAGATTGTCGATACAGTTCCCCACAAATGTTTACAGTGCAAATTAAGGTCTGTTGGCATGGATCAAAGGTACATGGATTGAAAACTGGCAACAGGGGCGAATCCAGAGGGCGGTGATAAATGGGGAGTACTGGTCCGGTGTTGAAAGTGGGGTCGCCCATAATTCTCCCACTCTACAAGAAAGACTCTAGTCCGGCCACATCTTGAGTATATCGTCTAGTTCTGGGTGACAGTCCTCAGGAGGGATGTGCTGGAACTGGAGAGGGTCCAGAGAAGGGCAATAAAAGGAATAAGGGGACTGGTGGACCTTAGTTATGAGGTAAGACCACAAGAACTGAACTTGAGAGGGGATATGATATGTACAAATACAGTGCTGGTGACCCCACTATAGGGAAAAAGCTTTTCCGTGAAAGAGAATTTAAAATGACACGTGGCCATTGACTAAGATTAGAAGAAAGGCGGTTTAACCTTTAACTGCACTGCGGGTTCTTCACTGTAAGAGCCGTAAGGATGTGGAATGCTCTTCGCCAAGCAATGGTTTTAGCGGGGAGCGTCAATAATTTCGAATTATTGTACATTGAATGTAGTTCATATAAAAGACATTTCCCACATTCAAGGCACTAATACACCTCAAGGGTTGAGTGGGGTCCCTGATGTACAGGAAGACAAGACTTCAGTGAGGAATAATTCCCTCACTTAGGACAGGAAAGTGGCTTCTTCTCTGTGTGAGATCTCTGATGTGTGTAAAGATTGTACTTCTTAGAAAAACATTTTCCACACTCAGGACAGGAATACGGCTTTTCCCCCGTGTGCAATCTCTGATGTCTGTAAAGACAGCTCTTGTCTGAAAAACATTTCCCGCACTCAGGACAGGAATATGGCTTCTCCCCCGTGTGAGATCTCTGATGTGTGCAAAGATTGGACTTCTTTGAAAAACATTTCCCACATTCAGAACAGAAATATGGCTTCTCCCCGGTGTGAGATCTCTGATGTGTGTAAAGATTGGACTTCTTTGAAAAACATTTCCCACATTCAGAACAGGAATACGGCTTTTCCCCCGTGTGAGATCTCTGATGTCCGTAAAGATCGGACTTCTCTGAAAAACATTTCCCACACTCAGGACAGGAATAAGGCTTCTCGCCTGTGTGAGACCTCTGATGTTTGTAAAGATGGATCTTCTGTGAAAAACATTTCCCGCACTCAGGACAGGAATATGGCTTCTCCCCTGTGTGAGATCTCTGATGTCTGTAAAAACGGGACTTGTTTAAAAACCATTTCCCGCACTCAGGACAGGAAAAGCTCTTCTCTGTTGGAAGGACGCCACCGACCCTCACAGTCTGAGGTTCCTCAGGATAAGAGGAATACGATGATCCATCTACACTGTGTGGTGCCGGATGGACATTTGAGGTAGCCGGGTTTTCTCCTGGACTATACTGTGTGATGTCCTCATCTTCTACTTTACAGTCTGGAGACAAAGTGAGACAATCCTCTGAGGTTTTCCTCATCTCCCGTCCATCTACTAAAATAGAAATAAAAAGATTATTACTAGACATGAGCTGATTGGTTCCCCTAAACCAGGACTCCGCCCACATCAGGCAGCTTTGTCTCTGAGGATCTTACAATTCCCCCTCAAGGTAACGAGTAAATGGCTCCTCTGATCTCCTTCCAGTTCATTTCTTTATTCATGGACCTTAGTCAGAGAGTGAGGAAACAACGAGAACTGTCTTTAATAGGAGTGACAGTGATGAGGGGATTATGGGATGAGTGTCCCCACCCCCTCTATCACTCATTGCCATCTTCCCAACACAAGAAGTCCTGCACTTCCTTATTTAGTCCATGATTTAGTCATGAATAACAGCGGGGCTGAGCCCCACCAGAGGTCAGAGAGTGAGGATGGGGGGAGAACAACCAAGATGAAGACTGGACTGATCCTGAAGACCACCATCATTGGGTTATTGACTCCTCCCTCATTATCACTTTCTGTTTAAGGTTTCAAAGTTCGAGGATGTTATCACATTATTATCACCATGTAAAAGTCTGTGCTCCAATCAAATCATCAGATATAAAATGTCCAGCTGGAAAGAATGGGTGTAACAAAAGAGAATACAGATTATGTTTATATATAGCAGAGGGTAGAGGGGAGAGAGCAGAAGTCAGGACTATGTAATGTACAACATATTGTATAAGATACAGCAGATAGAACTATATAGTATCAGAATGATGTAATGTACAAAATATAGTATATAATGCAGGGGTCAGGAGTATGTAATGTACAACAGAGTATATTGTGCAGGGGTCAGGAGTATGTAATGTACAACATAGCGTATATAGTGAGGGGTCATGAGTATGTAATGTACAACATAGAGTATATAGTGCAGTGGTCAGGAGTATGTAATGTACAATATAGAGTATATAGTGCAGGGGTCAGGAGTATGTAATGTACAACATAGAGTATATAGTGCAGGGGTCAGGAGTATGTAATGTACAATATAGTGTATATAGTGAGGGGTCAGAATTATGTAATGTACAGCATAGAGTATATAGTGCAGTGGTCAGGAGTATGTAATGTACAATATAGAGTATATAGTGCAGGGGTCAGGAGTATGTAATGTACAATATAGAGTTTATAGTGTAAGGGTCAGGACTCATAATATTGGTATTCAGTAATTAGTGGAAGCTTAAATGTTTACATTAGACAAGCAGCAGAAATCCCACACTGCTGCCTCCCATCTCCATGAGACTGCACTCAGTGACTTGGGTCTGAGACTATATAGACAAATCCCTCCACTGGCATATTCAGAAAATAACGAAACATGTATACCCAGAAGAATTTTTCTATCAGAGACCTTACTAGAACTAGGCATGGGGAAGGAAATCCAAAGTTTGTGCCCTAGGTCTAGTAACCCCTATGGTTAAAACAAACATTTTGCTGCCAGCTGAACCCCAGAATCTCCATAAATCCAGTCTAGATACATAAATTGTGTCTGCAGCACAGAGAAGGAAGATTATCCGAGAGAAATACAGGAATACAGGACGGGGAACACAGCTCAGGAAAGTGACCAGGGGATTACAGGCTGATATCACCCAGTCCTTGCCCTTTTCTGGACCAATCCGTGAGCAGTATGGGTGGAGGAATGTATTTAGTGTTAATGACCCACCTGAGCTGATCTCTGTAGGAGTGTCCTCCTCTATAAATGTCCCCGTTATTCCATCCTCCTCCATAGACTGCTGATCATCCCTCACATCCCTCTCTTCTTCTTCTGATTTAACCTCAAATTCTATATCGATTGGATCTCCACTCTAAATCAAGAAATTGGAGGGAATATTATCTGTAAAATATAAGCTTTAAAATGGTGACATCACATAAAAAAATCCACACATTGTCACCACAAGTTAATGTTCTAGATGCTCTGTCCCACCAACCTTGTAACAGTGAGGGATGGGGTGACCTTCCTGTGTGGAATCCCGGGAATACAGAGGACGGGGACATCTCTCTGGTGGGTTCCTGGTATTAGGTGGATCCATCATATCCTTGTGTCCTTCTAAAAACTCCTCCATCACTCCATACTCCTCATCTTCCTCTTTATACTCTTCTTTAACATCAATATTATGATCCCCGAAGTTTCCACTCTGAATATATAATAAAACATTCATTGTAACCAGAGTTGGGCTGAACACCCCCTTGTTTGGTTCGCACCAGAACTCACGAACAGAGAAAAAGCTCTAACCTGAACAGCGAAACCTATTATGTCTATGGGACCCGAACTTGAAAAATCAAAAGTCTCCATTTTGAAGGCTGATATGCAAGTAATTGGCCATAAAAGGGTATGGTTGTCCGGGTACAGCCCTGGGGGACATGTAGCAATGCAAACATTTTTTTTTTTAAAAGATTTTTTTTTTCAGGAGCAGTGATTTTAAAGACGCTTAACCATTTGTCTACTGGGCACTTATATCCACTTCCTAACCAGGCCAATTTTCAGCTTTCAGCGCTCTCACACTTTGAATGACAATTACTCATGTAACACTGTACCCATATGAAATTACTGTTCTTTTTTCACACAAATAGAGTCTTCTTTTGGAGGTATTTAATGTCCACTGGGGTTTTTATTTGTTTGCACTATGAATAAAAAAAGACTGTAAAAAAAACACTTTTCTTAATTTTTGTTATACAATTTTGAAAATTATTAATTTTTCTTCATACATTTGGGACAGAATTTATACTGCTACATATCTTTGGTAAAAATAACCCAAATTAGTGGATATTATTTGGCCTTTGTGAGGGTTATAGAGTCTACAAGCTATGGTGCTAACTATTAAAAATTGATCACACCTGATGTATTGACTCATTTCTTGAGACACTACAAAGCCAGGAATACCCCCAAATGACCCCCTTTTTGGAAAGTAGACAGTCCAAGGTATTTAGTAAGAGGCATGGTGAGTTTTAGAAGTTGTAATTTTTTCCCCCCGCAATTATTTGCAAAGTGGCTTTTTTTCCCCACAAAATTGTCAAAGTAACAAGTTATTTCTCACACGGCATATGACTACTTGCAATTACACCCCAAAATAGATTCTGCTACTCTTCCTGAGTATGGCGATACCACATGTGTGAGACTTTTACACAGCCTGGCCACATACAGAGGCCCAACATGCAGGGAGCACCATCAGGTGTTCTAGGGACATAAATTACACATCTAATTTCCTGACAACCTACTACACATTTGAAGGCCCTGGAGCACCAGGACAATATGAACGCCCACAAAATGACCCCATTTTGGAAAGAAAACACCACAAAGTAGTAGTGGCACTGATGGCACTGTGATGGTACTGTAGGGGCACTAATGGCACTTGGGATTAAGGATGGGCTCGGGCGTGTTAACAAGTGCATGTGCCCAAGCCTGCCAGGAAGTGAACCCTGCACTGCACTAATCACAGGCAGTGAGACATTTTCCCAATGTGCGTCGTGATTTGCTAGGTCCCATGGACCCAACAATTCCAGGTGTGCAGCCCAGGGGGCGCACAAGAAGCCCAAGCACGGGAGGACATCAATAGACACCCTCTTAGAACTAACCAACTACACTGTAGTTGTCATTCAGCTATAGGGAAGTATATTGTAGTGCGGTCGGCAAGTGGTTAAAGTGAAACAATAACAATTAAAAGAGCAACAAAATGTTAACGGGACTTTTTAGGTCCAAAGTATGAAAGATCACAGAAATATAAAATTTCAAAATTTTTATTAAGTTAAGCTTAAAAAAGATAGAAGTGCATAGTGGAACAAGACAATGCAACATTACAGACTCAAATGACATCCTTTATGTATACACAGCGGGCTGCCAGTTTTATTTAGTAAAAGGTTGCAAGTAATAAAACAAACAATAGTTCAGCAAGAAAAACACAGCTCAGACAGCACAGCTGCTGGTAAATTCTAATAGACTGAATGCCCCTTGTCCAGGTGCTCTGACTCATGAGAGCCTTCCAACTCTCGTATTCAGCAGTAACAGCAATCCAAAAGCGATTCCAGAAATTCTTCCAATAACTTTATTAACTGTAGACCATGCACATACAGTAATACAGCAGACGCGTTTCGGCAGTTACGCCTTGTTCACCACAAATAATATGGCAAAACAAAACCTTGTCGTCTGGCGCTAAACTACTACAGAGCAGGATAACTCTCTATACGATGTTGAGCTTGTCCCTGACACCTCCAAACAAAACAAATGCAAAGCTTTTCTCTTGCAGTCCTTAGAGCAATTAAGTCTCAAGGTGTAGCTCTCTCAGTGTAGTTCTACTGAGTCCCAGGCCAGAGCATAACTGAGATCTCTTCCTGGTCATTTAATGCAGCTGAAGAGGGATTTGGGTGGACCAGAAACTCCGGCCGGGAACCAGTTCTGCCACGGTGGCTGGCAAAACCCGGGTCGGACTCACACTAGTCCACTCCAAGTGAATGCATGCGAGGCGGCAAATATGGCCCGTCCACTATAGCGCCTTGCATAATGTCACATATCTCCCCCTCTGCTCAAGCCCCTGTGGCTAAGAAACTGTCACACCCATACAGTGAACCCGGGAAAGGGCATCCACATTATTTTACAGCTTTACCGCCCTATGTTCCACTGTAAACTTGTAGGCCAAAAACCACCTGGTCACCTGACTATTTTTTTCCTTGTCACACATCCACTTCAGGGGGGCATGGTCGGTGACCAGTCTAAACGGCCTGCCCAATAATTAGGGCCTCCATGCAGCTAAAGAGGAATTTGGGTGGATCAGAAACTCCGGGCCGTAACCAGCTCTGCCACGGTAGCTGGCAAAACCAGGGTCGGACTCTCACTAGTTCTCTCTAAGTGAACTCATGTGAGGCGACAAATATCGCCTGTCCACTATCGCACCTCACATAATGTTACAGTATATATATGTTAATATGATAATTAAGTCAGGTGTACAATTCATGTATAGAAATCTCGCACGCACATATGTAGCGGCAAGCGTCTCCACTTACCCTTAAATGCAAAATTGCCAGGTATGCTGCACTTTGAATAAAAAGAAGAAAAGCGTGTAACGTTGAGAGAAAAAGACCAGATACACAGGGTCACATGGACAGAGGCAATCGCAGGAGATATAGAGGAGCCCATTCTAAAGTGTGTAAAATTGTGTTGCTCTAAGGACTGCAAGAGAAAAGGTTTGCATTGGTTTTGTTTGGAGGTGTCAGGGACAAGGCCAACATCGTATAGAGAGGTATCCTGCTCTGTAGTAGTTTAGCGCCAGACAGCAAGGTTTTGTTTTGCTATTTTGATGAACTGTATGTGATTAACTGCTTTGTAACCAAGTTTTTTCTATCTAGTTATAAAGCTCCATCACCCCTGTGTACAGCATCCCTTGATAAAGCCTTTATCATTAGGCAAAACATGTTGGGAAATGATGCCATTATGCTGTGTATACATAGAGGATGTCATTTGAGTCTGTAATGTTGCATTGTCTTGTTACACTATGCACTTCTATGTTTTTTAATCTTAACTTAATAAAAACTTTGATTTTTTTATTTCTGTGATCTTTCATACTTTGCACCTTAAAAGTCCCGTTAACTTTTTGTTGCTCTGTGAAAATTTGGGATGTGGTGCTATATAATTGGTACTTTGCCTGAGGTATATTCCTTCTCTCGCCAATAAAAATTAAAAAAATCCTTTAAATATAGTGTTTGGGGGCCCCCTTAGTCTGCCTGTAAAGTGATGCATTTGTACCGTGTATAGAACCTGCTGCAACAAAACTGACATTTCTAAAGAAAAAAAATGAATGAAATGACACTTAAATTCCCGACAATACAATACCATTGCCGGCAACACAAAAATGTTTAAAAAAAAGCGCATGGGGTCACCTCCAATCTATACCAGGCCCTTATCAGAGCATGCAGCCTGGCAGGTCAGGAATGGTGAGGGAAGAGCAAGTGCCGCCAACCCATCTGAACCAGACCAGGACACATCTCCTCAACATGGGGGCATACCCAGCATGCGCTGGTCAGTGATGTCAGAAGGGGCGGTGCCACAAGTTGACATCGCAGGGTGACTACATCCATTGCCTATATAAGAACTGTCTAATGGCAAGCCAGACATTTGGCTCTTTGCCTTAGTTGACTGCAGAGCAATTTATTTTTAATTGTTTTCGGGTAGGTGGTGCAGCGGGCATCGTGATTGAAAATGGATCTACATGATGGGACATTGTTTTTTTATTTTTTAATCCGGGAATTGTCAAAAACTGTTTCTGTATTTTTATTACCTTTTGACACTTTTTTTATGAATGGGTAGGGGTACTATGCACCCCATACTCATTCACTGGGGGGGGGGGGCAGGATCTGGGGGCCCCCTTGTGAAAGGGTCTTCCAGATTCCACTAAACCCCCACCTGCAGGTGCCCACAACCACCACCCAGGGTTGTTGAAAAGAAGCACTTTTCTCCATCAACATGGGGGACAAGGTGCTTTGGAATTGGAGGCCCCCTGCCCCAAAGCACCCCCCCAATGTTGAGGGCATGTGGCTTGATATGGTTCAGGAGGTGGGTGCTCGATCGTCACCCCCAGTTCCTGGCTTATCAGGCTTCATGCTTGGATAAGGGTCTGGTATAGATTGGAGGGGGCTCCCACGTTTTTTTTCACCTTTTTATTGCTGCCAAGGTTTTATATTTAATTCAGCTCTCAGCGTAGAGCCCATTGACAGCTGATTACTCATCGGTTGTTAAGGATGCCACGGCCGGCTGTCCAACCCCACTCCTTAATAACTATCTATTCACTGCACCCTGATTGGGCAAGGCATTATCAAATCAGGGGTTAGAATGCACTGTGCAGCGTGGTGAACATCCTGCAAATTTGGGTGTTTGCCAAATGGGAGAACAGGCAATGTTCAGGCCAAGCTTTTTGCTTGGCCCAAAACATTCGCCCAACTTTAATTGTAACAAACATGCTGTACATAAATTATAACTACCAATAATTGTCAACCATCTACCTGATGATGGTGAGGGATGGTGTGACCTTCCTGTGTGGAATCCCTGGAATACAGAGGACGGGGACATCTCTCTGGTGGGTTCCTGGTATTAGGTGGCTCCATCATATCCTTGTGTCCTTCAGAAAACTCCTCCATCACTCCGTACTCCTCATCCTCCTCTTTATATTCTTCTTTAACATCAATATTATCATTCCTGAGGATTCCACTCTGAATATATAATAAAACATTCATTGTAACAAACATGCTGTGTATAAATCAGAACTACCAATAATTGTCAATCATCTACCTGATGATGGTGAGGGATGGAGTGACCTTCCTGTGTGGAATCCCGGGAATACAGAGGACAGGGACATCTCTCTGGTGGGTTTCTGTAGCTGGATGACTCCACCATGGTATCCTGGTACAAATCTTTGTGTTCTTTTAAAACTTCAGACTCCTCCATCACCTCCTCTTCCTTTATCTCTTCTTTAGCTTCAACTTTAGAATCTCTCAGGTTTCCACTCTGAATATAGAATAAAATGACATCAATGGTAACAATGCAGATAATGTACAGATCCTAATGATACTATCAGTGATTGTTCCTCATCTACCTGATGATGGTGAGGGATGGTGTGACCTTCCTGTGTGGAATCCCGGGAATACAGAGGACGGGGACATCTCTCTGGTGGGTTCCCATTACTGGATCCATCTGTAGGAAACACAACACTGACTGAATACATTGTTTCTATGTGTTTATCAGATGATGGGGGGTCTAGGTGGACCCTCTGTACTGCTCTCTCCTTTACAATAAAGTCTCCTCTTACCCGGTGATGTGAGGGGCGGCTGATTGTCCATCATGAGGTCCTTGTAGAGATCCTTGTGTCCTTCTAAATACTCCCACTCCTCCATGGAGAAATAGACAGTGACATCCTGACACCTTATAGGAACCTGACACCCACAATGATACAGTCACCATCCAGACACATCCCTTGTCTGTTACTGGATAATGTCCCAGAATTCCCAGCACCGCTCACCTCTCCTCCATGATCTCTCTGGTGACTTCTAGAATCTTCTTTTTATTTCTCTATTCTATCAGAGAGGAAGGTGGAGGCAATGTGATGGTCATGTGATCTCCAGACTTCACAGGAGGAAAACTCTAAATTTGAACACAGACAGTAAAATCAAATGATATTCCCAGAATCCTTCTCACCTCTCTGGTCAGATATCTATTTATTAAAGCCTCACTTCAGGCTGAGGTATAATTTACCCCCACAGGACCCCCACACGCAGGTTAAAAGCTTGTTTCAGGCATTCTGATGTCATTACATACAACACAGGGCCAATAATCAGACTTTGCAAGTGAGGATGCCAAGGGTCCGCCCACATCCTAAGAGCATCAGAAAAAAATGCCAGATGGAGGGACATTGGGAGGAGCTGTGAGGTCAGTGTGATGTCATATGACTTATATACTCTGGATGGAGGGACATTTGGATGGGGAGATTTGAGGGCCCCTCTATTTGAGGCTCCTGTACAAACTAAATCATTGTTCCTGGAAGCGTCCTCCCTCTCCTAAACTGAAGAGTGAACTTTACTGTACAGAAATCTGTCAGGGGTCTGTGAAAATAAGCTGACATGTGATCAGGTGACGTGCGGAGGAAGGGAGTGTAAATAGCAGACAATTTTACCCAGAGCTCCTAATGGTGGGGATGGATTTTGCTGGTGCCAAGTTTTCACCCCCAGGGTCACTGCAGGTGTGGAGAAAAGCTGTGTAAGAGGATATGGAGGAGAGATGAGGAGGAGATCCAGGAATCAGGATAAAGGTCAGGACAAGGAACAGACGAGCGCATCCAAGAGATGAAGCCGGGGTCACTACACAGAAAATCAATCCAAGGAAACAACAGGCAGGACGAGGAATAGCAAGAAGGAGCTCAGAGACAAATGAGAATATTGCTCAGCCAATGGGAGATTATCTCAGCATGACTTACATAATGAAGGAGATGAGGGGGAGGGGAGGAAGTCACTTAAGGTGACCATAGATCCATGGAAATTCAGTTGGTTCAGCAGGGATCGCTCACATTTCCATCCATGTGTGGTCACTGCCGGATAAAAGTCACTCCATCAGCGGCTGCAGCCAATGGCTTCATCACTGATCTGTGTATTCTGAGAGCGGAGGAGCGCCCCCCATTGTCAGAATACAATAGTGCAGCGGGGAGGGTTCTCCCATCCCCCTTCAATGTGTGGATGAGGAAATGGTTTCAGTTATTTTTCACTCAGCCCACTGGCTGAACGACAAAACTTAACCATGTATGGGCAGCTTTGGTAGCAAGATATATTAATCATCAACTGATCCCCCTGAAGGGGTTAATCTATGTATTACCTCCTCTGCCACCAGTTCCTGCAGTGTCTTCCCTCTACATTCCTTCCGAAGTTCCAAATAGAATGTTCTGTCTGTATCTGACATCACTTCCTGTCTGTATCTGACATCACTTCCTGTCTGTATTCCATAGAGACTTCCTGTCTGGGTAGAAATGAGATCACCACCTTGTGGAGCTCAGAGGAACTGCAGCTCAAGAAACATCTCATTGTGTGACCACGGCAAGTATGGAAATGAAGACACTGCAAGCTGTTTGAGGAGTCATGTTGAATTGTATAACAGGAACAGCAAACACAGAACAGGAAACAGGAAGTACAAGCAATGCAATATTACCATAGAGTATATTACAATAGAGTCATTGTATTTTTATATGAACTCCATAATATCTCCCTTTTTTACATTCCATCCAAAAATGTGAAAACAACCTAAAAACAGATTGTGAACAGTCTTAAACATAACATACTGTGCTACTGGTAGATTCAGATTGAGTCTATTTGGTGGTCTTGAAACTCGAACGCTGCTTAAGGCCACAGTGGTTTTGCCTGGGGAATGTTGTTCAGAAGGTGTTGAAGAGCTGCTCTCTTTCCTGGCTGGTGTGCTTGGTACAGAAGAACTTACTGGTGTATATGGCTTCATTATGTCATCCTCATGGTATCCTTCGGATATGACCATAGTATTGTCTCTGCCTTGCTTACGTGGACCAGTAGAGGGCATTGTAGGACAAGGGGCATTGTAGGACTAGGGGCATTGAGTACCTCGGGAGGATCAGGTTCAGGATTCTCATAGGCTTGTGCTGTGAGTTCTTCTGCCTCTCACAGGTCCACTCAATTATGGTGGTAGAGATCACCTTCCACATCCACAAGCTATGAGTGAGGAGAAACTCTCTGAACAGAGGTGCCCAGTCTCCAGTGACCAGTCCTGCCACCAGGCAGCAGCTTGATACGGATTGACTCTCCAATGCTTAGCTAAGGTAAGTCTTTGGCAGACACATCAAATGTCAGTTTGTAGATCTGTTTTCTACGTCAGAGGTTCTCCAGTACACCTGTAACCACACAAGGTTCAAGCAATTTGTTTACCACAGGTAATGAAGTCTTCAGTCTCCTTAACAACAAGCACTCTGTGGGACTGCTGTCCATGCCTTTGGTTGGGGTGTTCCTCCAATGTAGAATGGATATCCACGGGTCATTACCATCATATTGGGACTTCTTGCAAAGATCCTTTACAATATTTACAGCTGAGAAGAACCATCTGAATTGGTCACATATAAACTGAGGTCCATCATCTGAGATTACTCTGTCTGGCAGGCCATAACATGCAAACTGTACCTTACAATGCTTGATTGTAGTTTCAGCAGACAGGTCAGGAAGGTGCTCAATATTTCAAAAATCAGAATAGTGATCCACAATTAGTAGAACATTTTGCCCAGCATAATTTAATAAATTCATGCTTACAATTTGCCAAGGCTGGGTTGGCAGCACATGTGACATTATGGGTTCTTTCTGTTGTTCCTGTGCATATTCATTGCATGCTGAGCAATGGCTAACAAAGTCTCTAATCTCATTTTGCATGTTGGGCCAATATAATGTATCTCGTGCCCGCCTATAGCATGCTTCTCCACCAATGTGACTGGCATGAATGTGTGTCAACATCTCTAGTCTTAGATATCTAGGAACGATGACTTTGGCCCTTAGTAAAGTCTGCCATCCTGAATGCCGATTTCATCTCTGAAAGTCCAATATTCTCTCACAAGTAATGGCACTTCCATCTGAATCTGGCCAACCATTCAAAACAACAGATTTAAGTGTTTGCAAACTCTCGCCAATTTCTGTGTGATGTTTTATCTGAAACAAATGCTGGTCTGTGATGTCTGAATGATTGATCTGTGACAGGACATCCAGGTTCTGTTGAACATTGTAGACTGTGTGTTGTGTGCCACCTGCTGCTGTAGCTCTGCTAAGAGCGTCACTAATGTACATTTCAGGTCCAGGTTTATAGACATTTAGATAATAGTTTTGTAATGTTAGCAACATGATCTGTAGGTGTTTGGCTGCACACAAAAGTGTTTTCTTGAAAATAGATATCAGAGGCTTAGGGTCAATTTCTGCTGGGATCTCGTCACAGCCATAGAGGTAGTGATGAAAGCGCTGGCAGGTAACACAATGCTCAGACAATTACCAGTCTTTGGAACTCAATAGATGCACCCAATCTGTCATCAGCCATAGGAAGATTAAACATACAAGCCCAATATGAAATGATGCCAGCATAGAAGAACAATTCATTCAACACGTATAAAAAAAATGGTATAGGGCGCATGCGCGAAGCGGCACCGAGCGGTAATGCATAGGTGAAGCTCCGCTCCTTCCCAGCACAAAACCGCCGGCACACATGAAGCAGGAACCCTGAGATTGCTTCCCACCCTTCCTCGCCTCGAAGTGGATACGTAATGGCGAGCCACGGCGAAGCGCGTACGCGGGATATGGTAAAAAAAATATGCACAACTTACTTAACAAGAAGATACGACCGTAGTAAAGTATAACCCGAACATACAAATTAGAAGGATACCGACTACTGTCTAACCCACGTAGATAACTCAAGGTTTCTGACCATTAACAGACTCGTAACACAATGGACGGTCGCGAAAGTAGTGATGGAGATACCGACACTGCTCTAGGGTCGTCTTTAACTGGGATTCGGAGACTATAGATAAAAGTTCT
>BLSH010514777.1:162503-174317 GCA_018402905.1 Glandirana rugosa
GACTCAAGTATTCCTCTAGTCTCTAGTGGTTTCTGTACCTACTTCACAACATGGCACAACCGGAAACTATCGTCCTCTTTTTATTTTTACCTCAGTAATGGAGAGTAACCGACTCATGTAAAATACCACATTGTAAAGTGTATATGAATATACGAAAAAAAAAAGTTACTCAACTTACTTACACTCGCTGTAAGTGGGTCGACACTACTTATAACCTACATAAAATAAAGTATGTGACTAAAGGAACCGAGGTAGATCACCGGTATCTGCCCATAATGTAACACAGTGATTTCCTATGATAGCCAGCGCCATCTAGTGACCATAATGGGGGATTTTCCTGACATAACTCCATTAGTAAAAATATCACAATACCGCATTATGGCCACTAGATGGAGCCAAGGAAATCAGTGTATGAAATAAAATACATCCAATATTCATCACAGCTGGGTGAATGTCGCTCACATTCATTCAACTCATTGAAAAAAAAAAGCATATAAGTATATGTGAAATGTTACACCATAAAATGTACTCAGCCAATGAGAGGTAATGACTCCATTTTTATTTTTCTCCTGCTATCAAAGGCCAACACGGTACAACACTTCATCCATGTCTTTGGTGATCTCTGATCTCCTTATGAACTCAGGGATGAACAATTCCTATCTCCTGACACCCGGGACCTGCAGTTCTGAGGGCCGGACAGGGAGGTTTTATAACATTTAGCCCTGCTGTGGGCAAGCAAGTAGCAGGTTTACTTGTCGGATGGAAGCATTCGGATGGCTGAGTGAATGTTTCCACACCCCCCTGGTAAAGCGCCCCCCCTGACACACACAGGGGCTCCTCTGCCCATCTGCGAACCCGGGACCAGCATAGCGGGTGATGATGGGTAGGGGGGAGGGAGGACACACATCCGCTCTCCTCCCCTTCTTGTTCCTGACCCGGAAGTGACATGTATGACATCACTTCCAGGTCACCGGTGACAGTTTCCCCGCTATCAAGGCCAGGAAAGAATATAATGCAGTGTGATCTGTATTACATTACATTCAGTGGAGCACAGGGGAGACATTGAGGGTCTTTTAGATCCTGGATGTCTCATTAAAGAGAACCTGTCACCAAAAAATCATCACATAGGGGACTTTTTGTCCTCTGTCAGTGTTTCTCAACCTTTTTTCAGTCAAGACACCCTCCAAAATGATGGACAATCTTGGGGCACCCTCCAAAATTATGTAAAGTCCTGAGGCGCCCCAATCTAAAATGTAAAAACTATTCTAATAGTTCTACATAATACAACAACATCCACACACGTAGGACCCCCAACGTTATAAGTGATTTATTCTTCCAAAGCAAATAGACTTTTGCACACTGGTACTGACTAGTATTCCAATGTTTCTCTTCTCCCTCAGTTTTTCTCCATCACTCAGCTTATGAGACCCCAAAGCTGATGGAGAGGGGCGGGGGAGGGTCACACAAGGATGATATTCAGGCAACTGACATCCTCCATATCAGCTAATGATGTCATTGGTCGTTAGGAGGTTGGCAGCTAGAAGGGTGTAATGGTGAACAATGAAAACCTGAGGCTTTGTGTAACTAAAAGGCTTCATCCACCCTCCGGCTTGTATACAATTTTGGGGTAATTGTTGGGCAAAATTTTAATTGCACAAAATTAAATTTAAACCCAGGCACATAAAGTTCCACCCCCCAAAAAAATCTGAGGCTCCGCCCCCACATATACGCATGTACAAACACAAACTCACACATTGGGGCGCCTACACCTGAAAACGTTGATTGTGATACACATGTTACATATCACCGCGCAGGCCAGAATGAGAGCAATAATTCTATCACCAGACCTCCTCCGTAACAGTAAACTGATGACCTATAGGGAGCTTTTAAAACATTGTCTATAGAAAATATAGGGTACTGAAGCTTGTCACCATTTCACAAGCGCACACAAATTTAAGGTTTGACATGTTGGGTATCTATTTACTCGGTGCAACCTAGGCTTTTACCAAAAAAAATTGGTAAGTTATTCCGTTTTCGTACCCCCTAAAATGAACTCTAATATATTTACTGAAAGTTCCAGTTTCTTAGACTTTTGCAGTAATATTATGTGACATAAAAAATTGGAACTACCACTATTTTATTCTCTAGTGTGTCTGCTTTAAGAAAATATATCATGTTTTGGGGGTTTTATAATCTTCAGGCCTAAAATTTTTAACTCCTTCCCGTCCGGCTTATAGCAGAATGAGGGCCAGGCAGGGCTTCCATTATCCTGACTGGATGTCATATGAATAAGCCACTCGGACGCATGGCACTCGGTGGTAGTGTGTGTCGTGCTGACACCTCGCATATCCAATCTTGTTAAAGAGCCTATGACGTAGGATCTTTACCATGTGATCAGCTGTGTCCAATCAAAGCTAATCACATCGTAACCAGGAAGTGCCGGTTTTTGGCTTTCCTTTATTCATGCTGACAAGGCGCAAGGAGAGGAGAGACGATCAGCGTCTCTACTGACAGGGGGGGGGGGATCTGCACTGATATTCAGTGCATTGATTATCAGTACAGGCCCAACAGGGATGATCACCAGTGCCCACCAGTAATGCCAATCAGTACCCATCAGGGATGCTTGTCAGTGCCTCCTCATCAGTGAAGGAGAAAACTTACTTAGTTACAAAATTCTATAACAGAAACAAAGAAAAACTTTTTTTTCAACATTTTCTGTCTTTTTTTTATTTGTAGCACAAAAAATAAAAACCCTAGAGGTGATCAAATATCACCAAAAGAAATCTCTATTTGTGGTAATAAAGATAAAACTGTCATATGGGTGCAGTGTTAGATAACCGCACAATTGTCATTCAAAGTGTGAGAGCGCTGACAGCTGAAAATTGTCCTGAGCAGGAGGGGGTGAAAGTGCCCGGTATTGAAGGAGTTAAACATGTGGGCAAAACCGTCTCTGGCAGTGAAAGAGTTAAAGGAAACCTTCACCTTCAGTAAGATGTTCCATGTTCCTGCATGTGTGACAGCAGTGTGGGAGAAGTTCCCCGTACCGGCTGTCACTTTATGAAAAGAGCGCGACTGGAGTTCTGTCCTTTGCCGATGTCGGCTTGTAGTTTTCAACGAACTCCCACACCGCTGCTGAGCTCTCTGGTAGATGAGGAACAAGGAGATCGGGACCCCGATTTAGTCCCTCGAACACGTCATTTTTTTCACAAAATGTCCTCAGCCATGGAGTATATCTGAGGTGTTTATCAGGGCGTGCTTCCTCCCCACATGAGAGCTGTGATGTCCAGCAACATTCATATAGAAGACATTTCCCGCACTCAAGGCACTAATACACCTCGAGGGTTGTGTGGGATCCTTGATGTACAGGAAAACAGGACTTCAGTGAGGAACAATTCCCTCACTGGAGACAGGAAAGTGGCTTCTACCCCATGTGAGACCTCTGATGTCTGGAAAGATCGGACTTCTGTGAAAAACCTTTTCCACACTTAGGACAGGAATACGGCTTCTCACCTGTGTGAGATCTGTGATGTCTGTGAAGATTGAACTTATGTGAAAAACATTTCCCGCACTCAGGACAGGAATACGGCTTCTCCCCCGTGTGAGATCTCTGATGTGTGTAAAGACTGGTCTTCCGTGAAAAACATTTCCCGCACTCAGCACAGGAATACGGCTTCTCCCCTGTGTGAGATCTTTTATGCACCTTAAGATGGGATCTATAATCAAAACATTTCCCGCACTCAGTACAGGGAATCCTCTTATCTGTTGGAAGGACGGCACCGTCCCTCACAGTCTGAGGTTCCTCAGGATAAGAGGAATACGATGGTCCATCTACACTGTGTGGTGCCGGATGGACATTTGAGGTAGCCGGGTTTTCTCCTGGACTATTCTGTGTGATGTCCTCATCTTCTACTTTACGGTCTGGAGACAAAGTGAGACGATCCTCTGAGGTTTTCCTCATCTCCCGTCCATCTACTAAAATAGAAATAAAAGATTATTACTAGACATGAGCTGATTGGTTCCCCTAAACCAGGACTCCGCCCACATCAGGCAGCTTTGTCTCTGAGGATCTTACAATTCCCCTCTCAAGGTAACGAGTAAATGGCTCCTCTGTAGGGCTGCAGCTAATGATTATTTTCATAACTGATTAGTTGGCCGATTATTGTTTCAATTAATCGACTAACTGGATAAAAACCTCATAAAAAGTTTGGTGTATAATGGAGTTAATATTCTTGAATGTCTAGATGCAGCGGTAAATATAAATCTCCAGCTATATAGTTGGATATTTCATCCACTCTGAGAATAACAGACAGATAGATGGATTATTAGAGGGTGAATCTGCTACATATCACAATCACACATCAACATTATTCACATGTAAAAAAGACCTAAAACGCAGTTTTGCAGATTCTCAGACAGGAGTGTAATATAATATGATGGATGACAGACCCCTTGTCATAGGCAGGTAGGTGGGCACAAGCTCCCTGCCCCCGCTCTCACTTATGCTGGCCGCACACAAACTAATTTTTCTTTCAAAAAACATTCATCCAATTTCCTATCCATTAGTGGGGTCAAATGGCGTTCATTTTCCACCACAGTGACGGGAAAATTCAAAAGGAGCAGAACAGAAAACTTTTCTCCATCTAACAAATTTTCAAACAGCGAATGTGGTTTTTGCTCAGAAGTTACATTCATTTTGGTTGTAAAACGCAAGTGGAATTTTGAACTACACTCATCCATTCATCGAATGTACAAATCATTTTCATACAAATATTTGTGTGAATATTCTCATCCAGAAATTGATCCGTGTATGGCGAGCATAGGACATTTAGTAACCGCAGCATGATTTTTTTTAAATCATCTGTTATGATGGGGTTAGGAAAATAGTCCTTTATAGTACAAAAACAGCAGATAATCACTACTATAAGGGGTTCATTTATACTGTGAGATAGTGAAAGTAATATATCTTATATCATATATATAATAATAAATATACCCAGAAGTAGGATATACAGGGATTGTTACCTGGGAGTCACACATGAAGCTATATGGAGGTTAGAGGGGGAAAAACATTTCTATTAAAGTAATACTGAAAGCTGAGACTTTTTTCTGCATGGATATAATAATTTTATATATAATGCATAATACAGCACTGGTAAACTTTTACCTTATGTAATTGTAATGCCTTCTTTTACCTCCAGTCTATCAGCCTCCACCTTCTCAGGGTTCAGATGCCGATCTTCCCTGCGCAGAGCCCTTAAAGTCATTGTAAATGTTGGATTTTTTTTAAAACAAACTTGTCATACTTACCTGCTCTGTGTAATGATTTTGCACAGAACAGTTCTGGTTCTCCTCTTCTGTACCACCCCTCCCCCACAGGCACTTCTGGTTCCTCCTGCCTTCAGAGTTCCCCTATAAGAAACCGCAAAGTATAGTACAGAGTTCCCCTATAGGAAGCCGCAAAGAATAGTATAGAATTCCCCTATAGGAAGCCACAAAGTATAGTATAGAGTTTCCTACAGGAAGCTGCAAAGTATAGCATAGGGTTCCCCTATAGGAAGCTGCAAATTATAGTATAGAGTTCCCCATAGGAAAATAAAAAAAATCTGCCTTTGGAATCACTTGCTTCCTTCTCTTTCCCAAGACTACATGTCCCATGAGGCATTGCTCATCACGCATTCAAGTTCTCAGGCATTTACTGACATATATAGAAGGTGTACTGAGCTGTATTTTCTGATATGTAAAGAAATAATGCATTCTGTATGCAGCCAACTACTCAACTGACCAACTAATTGATTATGAAAATAAATGACAACTATTTTCTTAATCAATGATGATGATTATTTATTTCAGCCATACATCTCTGTATCTCCTACCACTTCATTTCTTTATTCATGGACCTTAGTCAGAGAGTGAGGAAACAACGAGAACTGTCTTTTATAGGAGTGACAGTGATGAGTGTCCCCACCCCCTCTATTGCTCATTGCCATCTTTCCAACACAAGAAGTCCTGCACTTCCTTATTTAGTCCATGATTTAGTCATGAATAAAGCAGGGCTGAGCCCCACCAGAGGTCAGAGAGTGTGGATGGGGGGAGAACTACCAAGATGAAGACTGGACTGATCCTGAAGACCACCATCATTGGGTTATTGACTCTCCCCTCATTATCACTTTCTGTTTAAGGTTCCAAAGTTTGGGGATGTTATCACATTATTATCAACATGTGAAAGTCTGTGCTCCAATCAAATCATCAGATATAAAATATCCATCTGGTAGAAATATGGTGCAAAAGAAGTAAGGACTATGTAATATACAACTTATATAGGATACAAAAATAAGGAATATACAGTATCAGAATAATGTACAGCATATGTTGCAGGGGTCAGGAGTATGTAATGTACAATATAGAGTACATAGTGCAGGGGTTGGGAGTATGCAATGTACAACATAGCGTGTATAGTGCAGGGGTCAGGAGTATGTAATGTACAATATAGAGTATATAGTGCAGGGGTTGGGAGTATGTAATGTACAATATACATTTTACAGTGTAAGGGTCAGGACTCATAATATTGGTATTCAGTAATCAGTGGAAGCTTAAATGTTTACATGAGACAAGTTGCAGAGGTCCCACACCGCTGCCTCCCATCTCCTGAGACTGCACTCAGTGACTTGGGTCTGAGATATACAGACAAATCCCTCCACCTGGCACAGCCAGCAGACAACAGAACAAGTAACCCTTGGTAAATTATCTGCTAGACATCTCGCTATACCCGGGTATTGGGCAGAACACCCAAAACACATACTTCAGTTCCTAGGTCTAGTAACGCCTATGGTGAAAATGAATATTTTGCTGGCAGCTGAGCCCCAGAATCTCCATAAATCCAGTGTAGATATATAAATTGTGTCTGCAGCACAGAGAAGGAAGATTATCTGAGAGAAAGTGACCAGGGTATTACAGGCTGATATCACGCAGTCCTTGCCCTACTCTGGACCAATCAGTGAGCAGTATGGGTGGAGGAATGTATTTAGTGTTAATGACCCACCTGTGCTGATCTCTGTAGGAGGGTCCTCCTCTATAAATGTCCCCGTTATTCCATCCTCCTCCATAGACTGCTGATCACCCCTCACACACCTCTCTTCTTCTTCTGCTTTAACCTCAAATTCTATATCAATTGGATCTCCACTCTAAATCAAGAAAATGAGTGAGAATATCATCTGTAAAATATAAGCTTTATTATTGTGACATCACATAAATATTGACATATTGTCTCCATGAGTCTGTGTTTTATAACCTCCGTCCCACCAACCTTGTAACAGTGAGGGATGGTGTGACCTTCCTGTGTGGAATTCCGGGAATACAGAGGACGGGGACATCTCTCTGGTGGGTTCCTGATATTAGGTGGCTCCATCACATCCTTGTGTCCTTCTGAAAACTCCTCCATCACTCCATACTCCTCATCCTCCTCTTTATACTCTTCTTTAACATCAGTATTATCATCCCCAAGGTTTGCACTCTGAATATATAATAAAACATTCATTGTAACAAACATGCTGTGTATAAATCAGAACTACCAATAATTGTCAATCATCTACCTGATGATGGTGAGGGATGGTGTGACCTTCCTGTGTGGAATCCCGGAAATACAGAAGACGGGGACATCTCTCTGGTGGGATTCTGTAGCTGGATGATTCCACCATGGTGTCCTGGTACAGAGCTTTGTGTTCTTTTAGAAACTCTGACTCCTCCATCACCCCATCCTCATCATCCTCTTCTTTTATCTCTTTACCCTCAGCTTTAGAATCTCTCAGGTTTCCACTCTAAACATAAAATAAAAATGACATCAATGGTAACAATGCAGATAATGTACAGATCCTAATGATACTATCAGTGATTGTTCCTCATCTACCTGATGATGGTGGGGGATGGTGTGATCTTCCTGTGTGGAATCCCGGGAATACAGAGGATGGGGACATCTCTCTGGTGGGTTCCTGGTATTAGGTGGCTCCGTCATATCCTTGTGTCCTTCTGATAACTCCTCCATCACTCCATACTCCTCATCCTCCTCTTTATACTCTTCTTTAACAACAATATTATCATTCCCGAGGTTTCCACTCTGGATGTGTAATAAAAATATACACTGTAACAAATATGTTGTTTTAAAATAATCACAAGGAATTGTTCCTCATCTACCTGATGATGGTGAGGGATGGGGTGACCTTCCTGTGTGGAATCCCCGGAATACAGAGGACGGGGACATCTCTCTGGTGGGTTGCCATTACTGGATCCATCTGTAGGAAACACAACACTGACTGAATACATTGTTTCTATGTGTTTATCAGATGATGGGGGGTCTAGGTGGAGCCTCTGTACTGCTCTCTCCTTTACAATGAAGTCTCCTCTTACCCGGTGATGTGAGGGGCGGCTGATTGTCCATCATGAGGTCCTTGTAGAGATCCTTGTGTCCTTCTAAATACTCCCCCTCCTCCATGGAGAAATAGACAGTGACATCCTGACACCTTATAGGAACCTGACACACACAATGATACAGTCACCATCCAGACACATCCCTTGTCTGTTACTGGATAATGTCCCAGAATTCCCAGCACCGCTCACCTCTCCTGTCAGCAGCTCCATCATCTTCTTGGTGACTTCTAGAATCTTCTGCATGTTGTGTCTCTCAGGTTTTAGGGAGTCACGTGGAGGCACTGTGATGGTCATGTGATCACCTGACTTCAGAAGAGGAAATCGCTGTATTGAAGAACCAATTAGAATACCATGTTAGAATCCCAGAATCTTTGGAAATTAACTAATCTGTATAACCACAGAGTGGTACTGTGGATTCATAGAAACAATATTAGGGTGCCACATCTCAAAACAAGATTGTGGGAAAGAACAATAAATCGCCAAATATGGACTTTATGGGCACAGTCACACAAAAGGGTACTGTATATCCTGATACCTCCACTTAAAGCAGCCGCCGTTTATAAATGGCGATTCAGGTTAAGTGGTTAAAAAGCAGCCATAACTATAGCTATATATATAGGCTAATTCCCCATGAATGAAAGGGGGAGACAAGCCAGGCAATATATATGTATTGCTTGGCCCTTTCCCCCCCTTTCCTCTCCCCTTTCATTCATGGGGATTTAGCCTATATATAGCTATAGTTATGGCTGCTGTTTAAATGGACTACCTATCTAATATAGTCAACTATCATGTTATCCATGCCCCCACACTTGTAGGTTTGCTCCAGTGTCTGTGGTCGCAGTGACCGAGTCGCTCCTTAACAGTCAATTATCAGTCCCATGTTTGCTGGCCAATGTTGTATGTTGAATATATACATTGATGTGGCATCATATGCTTTCATGCTGGTTTTTTTTTACACATTAGTTGCACTTTTCTCCTGAGGAAGCGTCCTACGCACAACATGCAGAGTGACTGGATGATATCTGCCATTGTACTGTGACTACTTGAACGCACTCTGGGACTTTACCCAATCCATTGATTGGGTTACCACATTTAATACTTCTAGTAGTGTTCTCAATGTACAAGTGTCAGTTCTGCACATCTTACCATTAAGGACTTTTTTCTACATGTGTGATAATCACGTTTTGTTTGTCAATGATGTTTTTTAATGATTATCTAATAAATATATTATTTTTAAGTACCCCTTTGTGTGACTGTGATATAAAGTCCATATTTAGCGATGGGTTGTTCTTTCCCAGAATCCTCCTCTCTGGTCAGGTCTGTGTTTTATTAGTAGAGATAAGAGTGATGTCATGTGGCCTCCCAGAATCCCCCTCACCTCTCCGGTCAGGTCTGTGTTTTATTAATAGAGATAAGAGTGGTGTCATGTGACCTCCCAGAATCCTCCTCACCTCTCCGGTCAGGTCTGTGTTTTATTAATAGAGATAAGAGTGATGTCATGTGACCTCCCAGAATACCCCTCACCTCTTCGGTCAGGTCTGTTTTATTAATAGAGATAAGAGTGATGTCATGTGACATCCCAGAATCCTCCTCACCTCTCCAGTCAGGTCTGTGTTTTATTAATAGAGATAAGAGCGATGTCATGTGACCTCCCAGAATCCTCCTCACCTCTCCGGTCAGGTCTGTGTTTTATTAATAGAGATAAGAGTGATGTCATGTGACCTCCCAGAATCCCCCTCACCTCTTCGGTCAGGTCTGTGTATTATTAATAGAGATAAGAGTGATGTCATGTGACCTCCCAGAATCCTACTCAGTTCTCCAGTCAGGTCTCTCTTTTATTAATAGAGATAAGAGTGATGTCATGTGACCTCCCAGAATCCTCCTCACCTCTCAGGTCAGGTCTGTGTTTTATTAATAGAGATAAGAGTGATGTCATGTGACCCCCCAGAATCATCCTCACCTCTCCGGTTAGCAGGTAGATGATCTCCAGAGTGAGGTTTAGTATCTTCTCAGTCATGTGACTCCGGTCCTCCTCCATCCTCATTGGTGCCATCATTTGATCTATACAGGTCTCCTTGTAGACGGATAACTTTGGGAAATGAAAGTAAGAATTATTTGGATGGTATTGGTCACACAATAATAGGATGTGGATGTGAGGGGGGTAATAGGAATGTTGCTGTACATACTGTATAAGGACTACTGCTCCCCTGGGAAAACATTAAGTTTGGACTGTTTAGTATTTTATAAAATTTTGAGGTCCTGGGACCCTCTTGGCCTGCTGTATCAGAAATTCCCTTTTCTCTGTTGGGTTTGTTTGGTTTCTGAACTGGATTTGATTAGTTTTAGATCTATAGACAAGGAATGATAAATACGACCCTTCCTGTGATTTGTTTGCTCTGAGGCAGTGCTGTGAGGTCAATGTGGGGTCATCATGATGTCCAGGAAGGGGAAATTGCTGACTTTTGGTCGGAGTTGTCGGATAATCAGGATAATTGCCAGAACTCCGGCTGCAAGGCTCCCATCTCCGGCAGCCTGCTGACTGACAGGAGTGATGTCACCGTCACTCTCTGCAGTAAGAGAAGGGATTGGATAGCAGGGGGAGGATTCTGGTTGAGTATGGAACTGTGGGAAGAGTCTGTTCTCTTTCCTCCAATGGCAACCCAGTGTGGGTAAGAGGACAGTGGGGGGAGGGGTTTGGTTGCCAAGTATTATGTAGTATCCAGGACATTGTACAGAGTGGCAGTGGGTACCTGGGGCTCTTAATTCCAGCACTGGGCACTGCCAGAGTATGTGTCATGGGAAGGTAATGTACTGTCTCCTGAAGATATATGGCACTGACCCCTACCTACCTTTTAGTTAATTCTGTGCAAACAAGCCTCCTCTAAGAACGAGTGCCCACCAAGGGGTGAAGGCCCTTCTTTATTCCACTTGGTATTTTGGAAATGTTTATTGACCAGTGAGATGGTAAGAAGGTGAAGTTTGCTTTCCTTTCCTAGCAGGAGTTCTGTAAGGAGGTCTGAAGTAAGTGTGGTTGGGAGGACCATCATAGACCAAGAGCCCCCCTCCCTCCGAACAAACGTGTCTTAATTGATTTTCCATCCATCCCCAGTCACGGTATATAGAAGTCCTCTGTCATGTAATGGAAGGGTACTGTGTATGAGACCGTCACGGGTCACGACCTTAATTCTCGGGGTCCATGGGTGACGGTGAGACATGTTACAGGACCTATGATGTATTATGAACCGTTGGTTTGGGGAGGGGGGTGACAGGAGAATGGGTGTGACCCAACGGTAACCTCCTTTCTCTTGTCTGAGAAGGGTGTCAAGGTATGAGTTGGTCTTAGGAGGGGGACGATAGGTTAGGGAAGAGAATGACGTCTCTCACTGCCACTGT
>BLSH010514811.1:36666-47455 GCA_018402905.1 Glandirana rugosa
AACGAGTCATAAATCATCTTCGTGGGAAAACTAGATTATGTCGGTACTCAGAAAAACCCTTTCTACGTTATTCAAAAAGTGTGGACCTAAACCCCTAGGAGACGGTAAGGAGGAACGTCTAGGAGAGGCCAGGACAGTCCAACCTACCACTTGCAACCACCTGTTAGATCAAAAGGGTGCTTCTACTAAATACTGAGCAAAGGGTCTGAATACTTAGGACCATGTGATATTTCAGTTTTTCTATTTTAATAAATCTGCAAAAATGTCAACAATTATGTGTTTTTCTGTCAATATGGGGTGCTATGTGTACATGGAGGGAAAAAATTAACTTAAATAATTTTAGCAAATGGCTGCAATATAACAAACAGTGAAAGATTTAAGGGGGTCTGAATACTGTCCGTACCCACTGTATATATGTATATTATACACATTTTTTTATTTTTGGTTGAACTAGATGGATTTGTGTCTTTTTTCAACCTGACTATGTAACCTATGCGACACAAGTTTCTATGCGACACAAGTTTACGCAACACGAGCTTGTATGCGACCGAATCTATGCGACATGTGTTGCTTTGCAACCCTGTGTTTTAGCCCACGTGTGTTTTAACAACCATGTTTAACAAACATTTTAACAAACGTGTATTAAGCAAACAAGCGTTTAAGCAAACACATGCTCCAGCAAACATTCATTTAGGTAGACATGCTTTTTCAGCGACCATGCGTTTAAGCCAGTTTGCAAGCATGCCCCTGGTTCAACTGCAACCGGGCCCAAGCAGGATGAGCCAAGCACATATGCATCCAGTGCGGCATCTATGCTGCTTCGGAACAGTAAAAAAAAAAGCTCCAATGCCCAGCCAAGGAAAAAGAAGCCTTTAATAAGGACTCCAGTTATTTATCTGAAGGGTCCTTAACACCTGGGCATTATCAACAGGGCAGGTCAGAGATATACTTCGAGTACTTTCACACTGGGGCGGGCGATTTACCGCTGTTATAACGGCACCGCTATGCAGGCGGGTGCGCGGTGCTTTTAACCCCGACAAGCGCGCTGCGCTACCAAGGCGGCGTGCAGCTGCTTCGGAAGGGCTGCCCATTGTTTTCAATGGACAGGGGTGGTATGTCACCGCTCGCTGCATCACCCCAAAGATATGGCTTGCAGGACTTTTTGTAACGTCCTGCAAGCATACCGCCCCAGTGTGAGAGCACTCAGGCTTTCACATTGGGGTGGATTGGGCTGGACTTTTGAGGCGCTTTACAGGCGCTATTTTTAGCTAAATAGCACCTGTAAAGCACCTCAGTGTGAAAGTAGCCTAAGGGATGTGACTGCTGCATGGACAGCTGGTACTCCCCCCTTTCAAAAAGCTTTCCTGCATAGGATATATTAGAAGTAACAAACAATCTGTCCAGGTGCACCCAGTCAGCATATATCACCCTCTCAAGGAGAGGGTGCAAAGAGAATCTCTGCGCACCTTGTGATATTTTAACGACCCAAGGGAGGAATACGCATTCACAGGACTCTCCACTGGAGGTAACCTGAATGCTGCACGTACCTTATGTGTAAGTGCCTGGATCAGCAGCCTCTGAGATTGAGAGGCAGGTGTCCTTGGGGATTCTTCTGGCTCAGGACACTCTGAAGCATAAGTGTCTGCAAAAGAATCGGCCAGATCCCCTGTAGCTACTTCTCTCCCTCATCAACCCATTCTCACTCCAGAATCAGAGGGCTATGGGAAGGAGACCTGTCACCCTTCTCACCCTGTGTGGTAGAAGCAATCATACCAGCAATCCTGGTTTCTAAGCTCAGTAAGGATGCCGACAGGTCATCTTTAGTAACATACTGTGAGGAAACAGATGAGGGGTCAGCTACCATAACAGACAGCCGCAGTGGCTCAGATAGCCCGGTCGCTTCTATTCTCTCAGGGGAAGCAAAGGCAACAGTGGTCCGACTAGCCTCAGCAAGGGCTGTGGTAACACACCTGTGCCTCTAGCCTTATTACAGGCAGCTTCGCTCCCCCCTGTGCTTCTTGGAAGCCATGGCTACTTAGTGCATGCACTGCTTTGCCCACGTTCCCCGAACCCAGCTTCCTGTCCAGCCTGACTAAGCTCCCACCCCTAGACTCACGTGTCACCAGGAGGATCTTTAGTCTGCTCTCCAGCCCTGTCATGACTTCCTGCAATAGTCCATTCACTTACCTAGTGAAAAGACAAATTAGTACTGGCGCAGGCTCCCCCTGGTGGCAGCTTCACAGGAACTGCAGGCAAGACCAAGCATGACTGTGTCTTTTTAGCTGAGCCCTCTTGTGGTGAGAAAAAAAAGAAGTGCAGGCAAAAGGAAGGAGCATTTAAACAAACTTTTTTCTATGTTTGCAGGAAGCCAGCTGGGTTCAGTAACATTATCCCCATTGGGGATTATTCACCATTTATCGTCACAGGGCCTGGAGAAGACTGCAGGCCCAACCTTCGCCCATCACGGCGGGCTGTCTCACGGACCTTCAAGGACCGGGTACCTATTCTGAGGGTCCACTCCCTTGGACCTGTATAGCACCCTGCAGGCGCACCTCGGTTCAGTGTTTCAGGTTTAACTACACGCAGGATCCAGTGCCATATATGGTCGCTTACAGGCAAAACCTTGCAGTTTCTTCTGTCTTCTTAGCGAGGCCTGGGTACCATTTATCTTAGTTTAATGCTGTTTAAAATGGATTCGGTATGAAGGCTGTCCCTGATTCTAAAAGAACCTGTGTGGGAACCAGCATAGAAGCTCCACAGAGCTGTAGAAGTGACCACCCACCTTCAAGACACTGGCAAACTCTGAAAACAAGGCACTGAAAACTCAAGTGCTCCCATTGTGGGAGGGGTTATATAGGAGGGGGAACTTCCTGTTTGTTTTTTATTTGATTGCCAGTGTCCATTCACCTGTGGGTGGCGCATAGCCCAGTATGTATATGAATATATAGCCTGCTCTGTGTCCCGTGATGTCCGAGAAAGAAAAGTTATCTTCTGTTTAAAAAAATCTGATTAAGTGCATGTATGTTTTATAGGACATTTCTAAAAGCATACAAATGCTTGTAATGATTTCAAAGAGTATAGTGTACACTGTGCATTCACCTGCATTCAGATGAGTTTAGAAAATATATAAATCTGTGCCTCAAGGGGAAGATTAGATAATTGTAACACATGTAAAAGGCATGTGTATTGAAATGCAAGAGAAATTTAACTCACAAGTTTGCTTTAATGCCTTAGCTTTGCTATCATGTCATTGCTATGACTGGCTTTTACAGCAGTCATACGATCAGGAGCCCATCTTGCAGGCTCCTGATTAGAAGTGGTGACTGAAATCTGTTGGTGACAGCTTGGTCCATGTGCTTAGGCTGCCGTGGACACATATAACAGTATCTCACAAAAAGAAGTACACCCCTCACCTTTTTGTAAAATATTTTATTATATCTTTTCACGTGACAACACTGAAGAAATAACACTTTGCTACAATGTAAAGCAGTGAGTGTACAGCTTGTATAACAGTGTAAATTTGCTGTCCCCTGAAAATAACTCACACAGCCATTATTGTCTAAACTGCTGGCAACAAAAGTGAGTACACCCCCAAGAGAAAATGTCCAAATTGGGCCTAATTAGCCATTTTTCCTCCCTGGTGTCATGTGACTCATTAGTATTACAAGGTCTCAGGTGTGAATGGGGAGCAGGTGTGTTAAATTGGGTGTCATCACTCTCACTCTCTCATACTGGTCACTGGAAGTTCAACATGGCACCTCATGGCAAAGAACTCCCTGAGCATCTGAAAAAAAGGGATTTTATTAAAACTTACCGTAAAATCCTTTTCTCTGAGTTCACTGACAGAGGCAGCCCTCTTTGACATGTGGGTTATATGCACATCCTTAACTAGGCAAAAAGAAAGCAAGCTGGCCCCTCCCAGGGGGCCGTCCTCTCTCTCTACCATATAACCCCCCTGCTCTGCTTAGCATATCAGTTCGTAACAAGCTGTACAAACACAACACAGAGGGGCGGGTGCTGCGTCTGTCAGTGAACTCAGAGAAAATGATTTTATGGTAAGTTTTAATAAAATCCCTTTTTTTTCTTACGTTCACTGACAGACGCAGCCCTCTGACACGTGGGGATGTCCCAAAGCTGTGTCAGAAAAGTGGCGTGGGTAAACGACAACAACTGTACCCAACAGAAACCTCTCAGGAGGCGCCAGCCACGCCTACACTGCCGCCTATAAAACTTTACGGCCAAGAGCAGCATCCGAAGATGCTGACACATCAACTTTATAAAACTTGGTAAATGTGTGCACCGAGGCCCAAGTAGCCGCCTTGCACACCTTTGACACCGAGGCCTGGTGTCTGAAAGTCCAGGAAGTGCTAACAGCCCTGGTGGAATGAGCCGTGACTGGAAAAGGGGGTACCTTGTCCCGAACAGAATACGCATGAGTCACGGTCTGTCTGATCCAACGGGAAACAGTAGCTGACGAGGCCGCCAATCCTTTGCGCGGACCGTCCGTCAGTACAAACAACGCGTCAGGCTTCCGAAAAGAGTCAGTAACCGCCAAATACACCCGCAAAGCCCTCACGACATCCAATGAATGTAACTCAAATTCCCTAGGATGTGAGGGATGCGGACACAACGAAGGAAGAAAAATATCTTCATTAATGTGAAAAGAAGAAACCACCTTTGGTAAAAACGAAGGAGACGGGCGCAACACCGCCTTGTCCTTGTGAAGGACCAAGTAAGGAGACTTGCAGGACAACGCTGCCAACTCAGACACCCGCCTAGCGGATGTAATGGCCACCAAGAAAGCCACTTTCTGTGACAGCAATTGTAAGGGAATATCCCTGATCTTCTCATATGGTGGCTTCTGCAGCACAGAAAACACCAAATTCAAATCCCACGGTGCCATAGGCGACCGTACCTGAGGAGCCACATGGCACACACCTTGTACAAATGTACGAATCAACGAATGTGAGGCCAAAGGTCGCTGAAAGAGAATCGCCAGAGCCGAAATCTGACCCTTGAGAGTACTCAAGGCCAAATCTTTATCCAGGCCGTGCTGCAAAAAAGAGAGGACCCTGGACACAACATAAGAGCGGGGGTTTCAACCCCCCGCCTCACACCAAGCAATATAGGCCTTCCAGGTGCGATGATAAATCTTGCGCGAAGTCTGCGGGCCTGCAGGATCATCTGCCATCGCACCACCGAAACGGACAGTCAAAATTTGAAAAATGATCTGACACCCCCACAATGCAGCCCCACCGCCGCCCCACAGAACGCCAGGGAGACCCCAGGAGGACTGTACCCACCGCTACCACACCCCAGGAAGAGCCCAGCTATACTTGCTGTTTTGTGCTCACAGTGCTGCTCCCAGCAGGAGTGCTTAAAGGACCGCCAGGAATAAGCGGCGTCAGTAGTCAGCCACGCTGTCCCAAGCGAAAAGGAAA
Organism: Glandirana rugosa; assembly: GCA_018402905.1. Taxonomy (NCBI): domain Eukaryota; kingdom Metazoa; phylum Chordata; class Amphibia; order Anura; family Ranidae; genus Glandirana; species Glandirana rugosa. Next base: position 42,108 of record BLSH010514811.1, read on the forward strand.
GTAAAACGGCAGCAGCACGTTTTACACTGCTCCAGGGACATCCAATATGGCCGCCGAGATCATCCACAAGAGGCCAAAGCCTGTGTGCAGGCCGCAACTACCGCAAAATGGCCGCCGCTGGCACTAGAGGGAAACCCTCAGTAAAATGGCCGCGGCTACGGCAAAATGGTGGCGATCCGCCGCAAAATGGCGGTATAAAAATGCACAGATGCGGTTTTAAATGGGGTGCAGAGCGGGGGAAGGGAGGTGAGGGAGGGGGGCGAGGACACCCAGGAGGACACAAGCCCAGCAACCACCCTCCACCGGTCGGCCAGAAAAATGCTAAAGTACGCCAAGCACCCCCCTCCACACCTCTGGGGGGGAGAGGGGGTCACTCACCACTCCGATGGGCGTAGCGGGTAGCCACCCGGTCGCAGACCTTCCTCCCCTGCCGGTAAGGGATGCTGCAGGCCAAGGCCCCTGGACAGGAACCGGGTCCAGTCACCGGGCGTAAGTGGGGGTCACCCACTGGACGCCCGCACGGAACAGGCACGATGCGGCGGGTCCCACCACAGCATGGGACTAGCTTGCATCGGTCGGCTGTGCTGGCGAAAGTGCAGGATTCTAGTTATCCCTCTATAGGTGTGTTTTGGGTCGTTATGTTGGAATACTGCCCTGTGGCACTGTCTTTGAAGGGAGGGGATCATGCTCTGCTTCAGTATGTCACAGTACATGTTGGCATTCATGGTTCCCTCAATGAACTGTAGCTCCCCAGTGGCGGCAGCACTCATGCAGCCCCAGACCACTCCCACCACCATGCCTGACTGTAGGCAAGACACACTTCTCTTTGTATGCCTCACCTGGTTGCCGCCACACACACTTGACACCATTTGAACCAAATACATTTATCGTGGTCTCATCAGACCACAGGACATGGTTCCAGTAATCATGTCCTTAGTCAGCTTGTCTTCAGCATACTGTTTGTGGGCTTTCGTGTGCATCGTTAGAAGAGGCTTCCTTCTCGGACGACAGGCATGCAGACCAATTTGATTCAGTGTGCGGCGTATGATCTGAGCACTGACAGACTGACCCCCCACCCCTTCAACCTCTGCAGCAATGCTGGCAGCACTCCTACGTCTATTTCCCAAAGACAGCCTCTGGATATGACGCCGAGCCACGAGCACTCAACTTCTTTGGCCAACCATGGCAAAGCCTGTTCTGAGTGGAACCTGTCCTATTAAACCACTTTATGGTCTTGGCAACCATGCTACAGCTCAGTTTCAGGGTCTTGGCAATCTTCTTATAGGCTAGGCCATCATTATGTAGAGCAACAGTAATTTTTTTCAGATCCTCAGAGTATTCTTTGCCATGAGCTGCCATGTTGAACTTCCAGTGAACGTTATAAGAAAGTATGAGCGATAACACCAAATTTAACACACCTGCTCCCCATTCACACCTGAAACCTTGTAACACTAACGAGTCACATGACAACGGGGAGGGAAAATGGTTAATTGGGCCCAATTTGGACATTTTCCCTTCGGGATGTAGTCACTTTTGTTGCCAGTGGTTTAGACATTAATGGCTGTGTGTTGAGTTATTTTGAGGGGACAACAAAGTTACACTGTTATTCAAGCTGTACACTCAGTATTTGTAGCAAAGTGTCATTTCTTCAGTGTTGTCACATGAAAGGATATAATAAAATATTTACAAAAAGGTGAGGGGTGTACTCACTTTTGTGAGATACTGTATATCTGACTAGCATAAGCAAAATAAAACAGTAATATAAGCAATTAACCCTTTAGAGCTAAAATTCTGGGATTTCAAAAAGTAATATATTCAAAAAAGTAGTCACATTAACCACTTCAATACTGGGCACTTAAACCCCCTTCCTTCCCGGACCAATTTTCGGCTTTCAGCGCTGTTGCAGTATGAATGACAATTGCGCGGTCATGCAACACTGTACCCAAATGAAAATGTTATCATTTTTTTCACATAAATAGAGCTTTCTTTTGGTGGTATTTAATCACCTCTGGGTTTTTTATTTTTTGCGCTACAAATTTAAAAATACCGAAAATTTTTAAAAACAATGCATTTTTCTTTGTTTCTGTTATAAAATTTTGCAAATAAGTAATTTCTCTTCATAAATTTTGACCAAAAATTATACTGCTACATTTCTTTGGTAAAAATAACCCTAATTAGGGTTTATTTGGTGTTGGCGGTGATGGCGGACAGACAGATGTTTTGTGCACTGTGACAGATGTGACGGGAACAGACAGATGTTTTGGGGACTGCGACAGATGTGATGGGGACATAGATGTTTTGGGGACTGTTTTATGGGGACACTGATGTGTATGGGAACAGGGGTATCAGTGGTGCTTGGTGCACTGTGTGGGGGGCGATCTGTGAGAGCTCCCTGTATGAAATCATTTTCATACAGAAAGCCTGTCACATAGCTGCAGCTTCCCCTCCCCTCCCCCCCCCCCCCCGAGCTCTCACTGAGCTTGGCAGGGGGATAACTGACACAGAGACAAGTGTCTCTGTTTACATTGTGACGGCTGTGATTGGACACAGCCGTCACATGATCGGGGGGGCCAATCACGGCGCCCATATCCCGACCTGTGCTCGGCTGGATTCTGTGATCATAATGATCACAGGATCGAGCCGCAGCGCGCCGTGTGGCCATGCTGCGAGCACCAGTTCTGAAGGACGTAAATGAACGTCCAGTCAGAACGGCGTGGCTCCCATCCGGCCGTATATATACAGTGGCCTGGTGGGAGGTGGTTAAGACTGTATTTTAAACTTTCCCATCAAAAACCTTAGCACTTCACAGATTCAATATATTAGACCATTGCAACTTTATTTTGGTTTTGGTTGCTTAATCTCAGTAATTAATTTAGCTCCAAACCCTAAAGGAGGAGATATTAGACTTAATATCCAACTTTTCTCCACGAATACCATAGGTAGAACATTTTTTCAAAACACCTAATTTTGTACACATCCTAAGGCATACACAGATTAACTTTGCCTTATGTATTTCAATGACTAACCATTTGCCCACCGAGCACTTAAACCCCTTCCAACCAGACAAATTTTTAGCTTTCAGTGTTCTCGCATTTTAAATGACAATTACTCAGTCACGCATCACTGTACCTATATGAAAGTTTGTCCTTTTTTTCACACAAATAGAGCTTTATTTTTGTGGTATGTAATCACCACTGGGCTTATGTTTTGCGCTATAAATGAAAACAAAAAAAAAAAAAATTTTGTAAAAAAAAAATTAAAAAAAATGCATTTTTCTTCGTTCCAGTTATAAAATTTTGCAAATTAGTAATTTTTCTTCATAAATTTTGGCCAAAATTTATACCGCTACATACCTCTGATAAAAATTACCCAAATCAGTGTATATTATTTGGTCTTTGTGAAGGTTCGAGTCCACAAACGATGGTGCCAATCACTGAAAATTGATCACACCTCATGTACTGACAAATACCCCCCTCATGACCCTTTTTTGGCAAGTAGCCATTCCAAAGTATTTAGTAAGCGGCATGGCAAGATTTTTGAAGTTGTAATTTTTTACCACAATTCTTTGCAAAATAAAAATTTTTTTTTCTGTCCAAGCCACCCCCCCCCCCCCCCACACACACACACAAAATTGTCATATTAACAGGTTATTTCTCTCACACAGCAAATACATACCACAAATTACACCCCAAAACACATTCTACTACTACTCCTGAGTATGGCGATACCATGTGTTGGACATTTTCACAGCCTGGCCACATACAGAGGCCCAACATGCAGGCATCAGGCATTCTAGGGACATAAATTACACATATAATTTCCTGGCTACCTCTTGCACTTTTGAAGGGCCTGGAGCACACGCCCTTGACAAAGTCATTGTACAATGAAACACGTCGGGAGGAGTCGGGACGTGTGACGTCATTGCATATCGGGATGTGGCGGCCATCTTTGTGGTTGGAAACAAACCCTGAATGTGTTTCAACGCTTCTGAACCAGAAGGGACATGTGAGTGCAATACTTTTTTATTTGAATAAACTTTTTCTATATCGATATACTGCACTATGTTTGGCAATTTGCTTTTAATGGGTAAAAACTGGGAAGAACCTCTATGAAAAGCTGTGGATCGTGTGATGCGCAGGCTGGATCTCCTAACATACACCATAACCGCTGTTTGGCCGCAAGGCTGGTTCAGACTTCTGTGATGGGGGGTCTGGACGATCTGGTAAGAACCAGTGTGCGTGGGTGCTGATGGAGGCTCCTCCTAATTACATGGACTGTGCAGGCTCTTTTTCTGGATCCACTAATTTTAAATGGACAAGCACTTTAGCGGTGACTTACCGGTGATCTTCCCAAGTCTATAAGCATATCTATTTCTCATCTTAGGACACTTGCTTACGGACATTTGTTGAGCGTTGCACCATTTACCTTTTAATCAATACTGTTATGTTCTAATATTTTTGTGCTTAGCTGCTTATGTTATCTTTTGAATCCCTCAGCGCAGTTGCTACAGTTTTTTGAAATGTATTCATCAGTTTAGGCCAAAAAGTATTCTTCTACAAATTTTTGGTAAATAAAATGACACTATGCATTTATTGATTGGTTTGTGCAAAAGTTATTGCGTCTACAAACTATAAGAATTGATTTATGACGTCTTTATTATTTTTTTTTACTAGTAACGTCGGTGATCTGCAATTTTTAGTTTTAATACTTTTTTCGGACCACTTACATTTATACAGCGATCAGATCTAAAAATAGCCACCGATTACTGTATAGATGTCACTGGCAGGGAAGGGGTCAACCTGAAGAGGGAGATCAAAGGGTTAACTGTGTTCCCTCAGCATGTTCTAACTGCGTGGGGGCTGGGCTGGCAGGGGCATGACAGATCTAACCGATGACAGGGATCAGTAGATCATTCTCATGCCGCCTGACAGAACGGGAAACCGTCGTGTTCACATCGGCGGTTCCCCGTTCTTCCTCTGTAGTAGGTGATGGCAGGCAGACAGAGTCCACCCAACCTGCGGCCACACCCAGGGAGCGTTTTTCATTTTGTTGATTCAACATATTTTTTTAACAAAAATGTTTCCTAGCAACAGTTTTCATTACTAGACATTTAAATTGAATATACTGTATATATTCTGGTACAATAATTTTTATAAAGAAAAAAGTATAATGTCATGAGAAACTTTCACCCACAGAGGGGCGTAGTTCAATGAGCATAGCGGTAATATAACATTGATAGGTATTCCCTGTCAACCGAACAACCTTATGGGGCACCCACCCACGGGGTATTCCAACAAGCCAACTGTCCCTTATGGATAGTTACAATATAATGGCGATACGAGTAACTT
>BLSH010514839.1:48422-63688 GCA_018402905.1 Glandirana rugosa
GGGGGGAACGGGGGGGGTTATTTCAAAAATTGGGGAACTAACGGGGGACAGTGGACACTAGTGGCATATTCAAAGTGCCCACTGCGATCGATCGATCTATCAAAAAAGGGGGTAGACTAATGGGCGGCATATAATAAAATATATGGAAAATATCCAAAATTGGATTGGGGGCTAGCGGGCCGCCACTCGGGTCAATCCAAAATCGCACGCAATCCCAGTCGCATTTATGGTCCGTCCCGGTCAATCGCTCCATGAGACTGTGCGTGAGTGTGTAATCCATCCACGATCTATAATAACATTATAGACTAGTCTAGTTATAGACGCTATGTGTGAGTGCGTGTCAGAGTACCTCGCTAACTGGCCCTGCCTGGTATTTACGCTGACCCTAACGCACGCTAAAACCTAACTGGGCTCACCGCCGGGCGATCGGGGGTTAGGTTAAAACCTATAAAAGGTATATAAAATAATATACGGCGGGTAATCAGATGGGGGAAAAAACTATCTAGCTAGCTAGCGTCACCCGTGAAACTTATACGGTGATCACAGGTGACAGGGGGCAATCAAGGGGTTAAAACCTTTATTGGGGGGGCAAGGGGGGGTATTTACACCTAACTAGGCCTACTAGTAACCTACCCTAACACTGATTTAGCATCACAAGGGTCGCAAGTACAGCGATCGGTAAAAATCTGATCGCTGCACTATATGACACTGTGACAGGGGGTGACAGGGAGTGAAGGGGTTAACTGGGGGGTGATCAGAGGGCGATCAAAGGGTTAAATGTGCCTATGTGACCTGGTGTCAGTGTGCTGTTTGTGCAACTCACGTTTTTAGATGTCCTCTCTCCTCTCTGCAATGGAAAAGAAAGCAGAGAGGGGAGATGACATCACTTCCCCTACCTGTGTTTACATTTCACAGGTAGGGGAAGAAATCCCATTCGCTGGACGATCAACATGAATAGACCAAAATCCATTGGTCTATTCATGTTGACTGAACGTTCCGGCAACGAATGGGACCGCCGCGACCGCGCTCTATCTGTGCACGCGATCGCCGCCTTTTTACGGCGATTCGCGCAGAGCTGCCAGACTGCCGCCGTGAAAAGACGGTGCGCGGTCGGGCACCAGTTAAAATTGCACACACTCATGGAATGGCGCCAAACTTTGGTACTTAAAAAAAATTCCTTAGCCGCCGCTTTAAATTTTTTTTTACAGGTTACCTGTTTAGAGTTACAGAGGAGGATTTGGGATAGCATTATTGCTCTCACTCTAACATTCCCAGTGATACCTCATATGTGTGGTTTGAACATCGTTTATTCATCTATTCTCAGATTCAGCTCTTAAATGACACACACCCACTACACCACGGATGGTTATGGGATGACTGGCTGGTCTCCTGGTTAGGCGTTTCCCTGGATTTTTTTGGGGGGGTTTATCCTGCCTCAGCCCAGGGTCAGCAGATCCCTCCATCTCACCATCTTTAAGGACCTACAGGATGTCATTTCTGTATTTCATGCTGATTTTCAAGTAAGAATTGAGGACTTTCACTCCTGTTTCTTATTATGCTTCCACAACTACAATCTCTCATCCTTCCTTACCACATTGTGGGTGGACACTTTACACCTTCACTTCTTCTCAGCAATCCCTTTCATCTTGGTGTATGGGCCCTTATCACTTCATACCTCTCTGGTTATGTGGGATGTATTATGACAAACAGTCACATATATACTATACAATTTATTCATCTATTCTCAGATTCAACTCTTAAATGACAGACAACCCACTACACCACGGATGGTTATGGGATGACTGGCTGGTCTCCTGGTTAGGTGTTTCCCTGGATTTTTTGGGGGGGGTTCAATCTTCCTCAGCCCCGGGTCAGACGCATGGATGTCCATCTTCCCCGCTTCTTACTCTGGGTTTGATCCATCTGATCCAATGAGTACGTACAGGGACCATATGTTTCAAATAGATGTCCCTATCTTTCTGACTTGGGAACTACTGGCTATTATACCATATCTATTACATTTTTAATTTTTTGTCTATAGACACCTCTTGTAAGCTGCACCTGATGAGTGGACCAGCTCCACGAAACGCGTCAAGCTTTATTTAACGTCAAGAGTTACTAGCTAATTATTGCATTATATTTTTATATTTTATACCATCATGTATTTACTTTGATCATGTACCTAAAAAAGATGAATCTGTACATATTTAATCATGTGCGTTGTACATATGTGTTGGCTTTTTATGCATTACACTGTATATATCCTCCATTGGGTGATGAATTGTATTATCTTGTCTAATTATTTAATTATTCTTAATTTATTCAATAAATATTTACAGATTTATAACGGATGACTACATTTTCTCTCATGACAAGCCTCATTTAAAGTCCCATGACCGTCTTTTCTTTGTTGTTGTATATATTGCTGTATGTGCACATACCAAACATGAAACACTGAAAAATGAACAATGGACACATATGTAGCATACAAGGGGGAAACGGTGAGTCTCTTCCAAATGTTTCCATATCAATTTGATGGATAAAAAGTAGATGAATTATAAAAGGAAACAGGGAGACGCCATAAACCCATTGCAAGGGCACGAAACCATCCAATATCAATTCAATTCTGATGCAACGGACAGAATCACAACCCAACACGCCCGGCCCTCAGTCTGAGAATCATCCCAGATCGGGAGTCGGTGCATGTATGACAAGTTGTGGCTAGAGACAAACCAGAATGCAATGGCATATAAAGTCATCATACATACACAGAGAAATCAATTCACGATGAGGGGCTAGCCTGTCAGTGGACTCAGATTAAACTCCCAAGCATTACATTAACTAATAGACCCCTCATTATTTATATATAATATATCAAAAAGATATTCACACAGAGCCAATAGATTGGTTGGGTATGTATGATTTCCATCTCAATATGAGATCCTGCCCACACAAAGTTTGGCCTGAGTCATATGTACATATATATGTATTTTATATCAAAGGTGAACACATATATGACTCCCCAGGGAACACTTAGGGAATCAGATGGCAGAACTAATATACCTCCTAACGAACTAGTGTGTCTCCATATACAGGCTGACATGTCACACGATCTGGATCGCCCAGTAGATCCAGAAAGCAGACGTATCAGCCGAAATACAAAAAGCACACAAAAATGCATAACAGTCCCTCAAATCCTCATACATGAGCGGACATCAGATGCAATCTAGCTCCCCTATTCCGAGGGCTCCAAAGAGGGGATGCTACAAAGAAAAGACAAAGAAGAAACAAAACATCAAAAGATCAACCCCCATCTCCTAAGTAAACATACAAATAGGTGCAGAGGAAGAAGGAAGACAAAAAAAAGAGGATGGATAAAGCAAACATAAATAACTACTCATAGAAGTGGGTAAGATCCCACTCATAGTTTAAACCCAAGGGCATGCGAGTCCCAAAATAAAAAATCCAAAAAACTTATCGTTTACATAGAAGTTTAAAAATATCACCACCCCTTCTGGGCATATTTACTTTCTCTATAATCTGCACCCCTACTTCTGAAATACTGCCCCCATGGACATCTCTAAAGTGGTGTGACTAAAATTAGGAAAAACCTTGAGAAAATTCTGGATGTGGAAGGAAAACACATGCAAGTATACATATAGCACACTGTGGAAAAGCGTTACTATGGCCAGAACCTGGGCCTAGTCACTTTATAAACTGCATTCCTATGCCACAGTCCATTTATCCACAAAATTCTCCTAATTACTGTGCCACAACTGACCGCCTCACAGTAGTAAGTGGATTGAGGGTGCTGGAACCTTAGGTAGATCTACTTTGGTACCATTTGAAGTATTTGACAGAAATGTAATGGTGGTATCCCAGTTTGGTGTTAAAGTGGAGTTCCACCCAAAAGTGGAACTTTCGCTTTAAGGGAAGGTGACCCCCTGACATGCCACAATTGGTATGTCATTTATTGGGGGGGGGGGGACAATAGACCCTGTTTTCACAGGGTCCCAAGTCCACTGCCTCTCCTAGAGCCACGGCTCTGGAAGGAAGTTCACCTTTCCCCCTCTCTCTCTTGGTGATCTTTTGGGACATGTCACAGGTCCCAGAAGATACACCAGCCATTTACAAGGTGCAGCGTGACCCGCGCATGCGCAGTGCGCGCCCGGCTTTGATGCCAAAGCCGGGTGCCCACACTTGCAATGCCGGGCCGCTGAGGGGAGGGGGAGAAGAGCGAGCCCTCGGGCGACCACTTTGCTGGAGCCTGGGACAGGTGAGTGTCCGATTGTTAAAAGTCAGCAGCTACACTTTTTGTAGCTGCTGACTTTTAACTGGGTGGAACTCCGCTTTAAGTGATGGATTGGCTGCTCTTATGAACTGTGGAACTAGAACAGTGGCCTCAGACTGTAGCAATGATGTGTGAGTGTGAAAATTGAAGCACCACACAAAGTTTTAGAGCCTGAAAAGAGATTTTATTACAAAGATGTGGCAGGCGTTACAGCCAGTATCCATTAGTAGGGACTTAAATTTACATTTTAAACCCTGTTGTGAACACAAGGAAACTTAGGATGCTGCTCCAGACAATCATCCATAAGGATAGTTTCACACTGGGGAGGTAGAAGTAAAGTGCTGCTAGTTTTAACAGAGCTTTACCGTTGTTATAGCTTTGGCGCTGCTGTTCGGCGGCAGTGGGGAGCTTTTAACCCCAAGAAGGAGTTAAAAGCATCCTCGCTGTGGTGCTTCCGAAGCGGTGTTCAGCCTCTTTGGAAGCACTGCCCATTCATCTCAATGGCCGGGGCGGTGTAGGAGCGGTGTATACACCGCTCCCGCACTGCCCCAAAGATGCTGCTTGCAGGACTTTTTTCCTGTCCTGCAAGCGCACCGCCCCAGTGTGAAAGCACTCAGACTTTCACAATGGGGGGGGGGGGTTGGGGGGGAGTTTTTCAGGCGCTTTATAAGTACATTTTCTCCATCACTGATGAGGCTGCACTGACGAGCACTGATGAGGTGGCACTGATGATGAGGCACTTATTTGCAGCACTGATGGGCACTGATAAGCAGCACTGACGGGCACTGATAGGTGACACTGATATGCAGCACTGATGAGCACTGATAAGCGGCACTGATGGGCACTCATAGGTGTCACTGGTGGGCACTGATAGGCGGTATTGACAGATTGCACTGTAAGGTGGGCATTCCCTGGTGGTCCTGGGTGGCATCTGAAATGGGCACTGAGTGCCATCCATGTTGGGCATTGTCCGAAATTTTAAAAAAAGTTCAGGATCGAGTTCTGGGTTCCGGTATTTGATCACGCATGTTGAATAGCTGCAGGGCAGCCAATCAACAAGCGTGATTTTCCCTAGAAGCCATCACAGCCATGCCTACTAATGGCATGGCTGTGATTGGCCAGTGCATCATGTGACCCAGCCTCTATATGAGGCTGGAGTCACAGTGCTGCATGTCACATGCTCTCTGGGTAGTGTAGGGAGAGGATGCTGCCTGTGCTGTGAGGGACAGATTGCAGATAGATAGATAGAGAAGTAGAGATTACTACTACTACTGCTTTTAGGGACAGATTGCAGATCTCATCCTGCATTACAGAAAGATCTGACTGGACTAGGTAGAGTCTACAGCTTAGAGGGACAGATTATTGTTCTAAAATCATCTCCTAGTTCTATAGGGTCAGGTTCCTGCTGTTGCTGTAAGGGACAGATTATTGTTCTAAAATCATTTTGCAGCCCTCTACCACTTGCCAGGACTCTTTTACAGTCATTTTTGTGCCAAAAAGTTTGGGTCCCCATTGAATTCAATGGGATTTGGGGTAAAGTTCGGGTCAAGTTTGGTACCAAACCCAGACTTTTTTCCGAAATTCGGCCGAACCCACCGAACCCGAACATTCAATCAACTCTAATGACAACCACTTTCACCTACAGGTAAGCCTATAATCAGGCTTACCTGTAGGTTCCCTGCATATCTCCTAAACCTGCATGGTTTAGGAGATATACAGTGTAATGTAATGTGCCCTTGTCATCGGGCAAATGTGCAGTGAAGAAACAGCCTCCGTGCCGTTCCTTCACTGACATCGTGCCGCAATTGGGGCTCCCGTGCGCATGCGCGGAAGTGACATCATGCGGCTCCAGCAAATCACGCAAATCTGCAGCCCGGAAGGAAGAGGGGCGAAGATGGACGCTTCCTACTGCGGGAACAGTGCAAGCTTCCAATGCAGGTAAGTGGCACATAATAGGCTAGTATGCAATGCATACTAGCCCATTATGCTTTTACATTGCAGGGTAATTTAGAGCAATGAAAAGGAAGTAAAACCCATCAGGGTTTACTTCCTCTTTAAGGCCACTTTCACACTGGCGCAGCAGCGGTAAAGAGCTGCTAGTTTTAGCACTCAGGCTTTCACACTGGCGTGGATTGGGGGGAGATTTTCAGGCACTTTACAGGCGCTGTTTTTAGCGGTAAAGCGTCTGAAATACACACCAGTGGGAAAGTGGCCTAAACAATGATTCACACACCGCAGTGACGGCATGTCCTACCTTTAAGCCTGGTGGCAGAAGAATGGACATGAACAGGGTCAGGGTCCAACCTCAGGAAGCGGCAGGTGCAGTACAGGTGGATGACAGCTCCTCTCCTCACAGTCACAGGCAGGCACAGAAGCTCTCTCTTTTCTTCAGATGTGCCCCAGTCCCTTCCCTTAGTCTCTCTGACCACACTGAAGATGGAGGAGGTGGATGGAGTAGGTCAATGCCACACTGACCTCAGGAAGCAGCAGGCAGGTGACTGTGTGGATGACAGCTCCTCCTCTCCTCACACTCAGTCACGGCGGGCGGGCAGGCAGGCAGCTCTCTTCTGCAGATGTGCTCCCACTGGCCTCCCAGAGTCCCAGCGCCAGAAGCTCCCAGAACCTCTCTGATGATCAGGCATCAGTGTGACCATAACGCTGCAGAAGATGGAAGAGGTGGGTGGAGCTACTTGAGCTAGGCACGGAAGATGGTTCCTCATCCGCTCTGCATGCTGGGGCAGCTGTGGCCTCTGACGTCACTGGTTGCTAGACGCCGAGCGGTAGATGATTCTAGCAAATAGTGCAGTGCACAGGAGGACAGTCAGTGCCACAAGATAAGGGTTGGGGTGGGCGGCGCCACTCCTCTGCTGCCTGAACCAGTGAGTGTGATCAGTGATGTGCATGTGTAACTAAGTGTGTGACAGTGTCAATCAGTGCCATAGCTTTTTCGGCGCCCCCTCACTGCAACATCTTACGGCGCCTGGGTGCGGTGGATCACGTGCACCCGCCCAGGATCGGCCCTGTGAAGTGGGAATTTTAATAGATACTTTTAAATGCAATACTTATCCATGAACTTAATTTTACAAAAATAAGTTATGTATTATTAATTATTATCAGTTATTTTCAAAAACTGATTAATATAAAATAATAATATACAGATAATGTACACACTAAAAAGACAATGTATAGTAAAAATTGTTATGAATAAAAATAGATTCTGGGAATGAAAATACAATTATATAGAATTTTCCCATTCATTTTAAGGATACTGTACTGCAAAACAATTATATAGCACCAGTAGCCAAGTAGTTACAAAATAAGTTGAGACAGTCACTATACGATATTATCTGTATTACTATTATACCCTTTATATTTTCCGTTCTGCCTTATAAACCCAACAAAATCTAAATGTAATTATCTGTGTCAAATTATTTAAACTCAGCTTCCTTTTAGTACTTTCTATTATGAGTTTAATTTCACAAGCTGAAACAGAGCTGTTTAATTAATAGAAGAACACTGATCACAAGTGACCCTTTAAGGAATCTCTAAAGTTTTTCATCAGAAGTATGCTAATTGGGTTTTATGGCTTTTGATCTGTGCTTTTGTGTTTTAATTGGACGTTTAACAAAGTAAGTGTTTCAGAAAATCATTTAAGCTAGCCTATTTGTAGTTAATGTTGTTTTCCACATAGTTTACCAAATTTTTACATCTTTTCTGCTGTTGATGTAAAATTTGTTTTTCTGTGACTTTTTAAGCAAACACTTTAAAAGTCACAAAGTTTTGTGGATTTGTACTTTCAAAAACATACCATGGATACATGCTGTAGCACGTCCACACTTGATTTTGGCTATAAGATATGACAAGTTTTTTTAAACTATTTTGTAATATATATTTTTATGTATGATCCCTTAGAATGCCATCATTATGCAACATAAATTAGGCATACTGATCTATAGCTTCCCAGTTTTCAATTTCTATCCCTCTGAAATAATATAGTAGTATAACATGAACTTTGTTCTACTCTTGTGAAATGTCCTATTAAAAAACAGTCTAGGGGGCGTGTCTGGATGTCGGCGGAGCTGGACGTGCGGGAGAGGAGCTCCTGAAGCCAAGAGTTTAATCCGCAGCCATCCTGCTATTATCGAGGCCGGTGAGCATAGCCGACCCCCCTGCTAGACTCCCTGAGTCCCTGGCTACTCACTAAGGGGTGAATTGTCCGGAGGGGAACCCCACCAGAGGCGGGATTCGAGCCGCTGTAACGGCCTCCACAGCCCGGCTGCCGCCATCTCTAAGGCCGCGGCGGCCTAATCTGACTCCGTTCGGGGCATCGCTCTAGGGAGCCACTTAACTTACAATCCTCCACCTACCTGGGCACCTTCCTACCCCCCGGAGACCGGAGCAGGCACGATACCAGCCGCTCATTCTCGCCGAGGCCTGCTGGATTCCGGAGCTGGCCGCCATCTTGCTCCACCCAGCCTCCTACACAAATCTGTAAGCCGGCTTGGTCTCTCCCCATCCCAAGAACTTACTCCACCTATTACCTACCCCCCCCTGGGGCAGTGAACAGGGGTCCCCTGAAATGATCTTGGGCGTGAATTATACACGGGACAAGCTGGGGCCTAGTGCCGGCGGCCATCTTGGTCCACCCGACAGAGTTTTTCATACTGATCCTGGACTGGTTTGTTTCTCTGTAGTCCTCCCCCTCCCTCTGGGGGGGATCACTGGCCATTTACACTACAGATAAGATCCCTGAGGGGAATGAGACTGACTATTCAGGCATGGTGAAACACGCCCGCTGAGCCCCGTGGAAGCCCGGTCCGGACAGGCTGACTTTAGACATCAGAACACTCATTTTTCTTTTCCGCTCTTGCCATGATGACACATATCGCTCACCTTCCTGATCCTGCTGACCCTCGACAAAGTACAATGCAGCGTTATCTACTTCGCACGCCCCAACTGGACACCCGGACATCTAAAGATAAGAAGGCGGCGGCCCACACTATAGGGAAACACAAGCCCCCCCAGCAACATTGGAAAGTGATGGGGACTCTGATGATAGCATTGCCGTGCCCTTAAACCATCAAGACCCAGCACACAGGTCAAAGCCCTCTACGGCTCCTCCTACAGCCCCGGAGCATACCAACACAACTCTCACTGCTTATGGAGAAACTCCTAGATCTGAGGCCTCTGCCCTTCTGACAGCCTTTCGGACTGAATTTGAATCCTGGGCAGTAAAAATGGAGACCTCCCTCCACAGGGACATGCAAGCTCCTCAGCAGCGAATAGTTGCAACGGAGACCACAGTCTCCGACATAGCAAATACCCAATCCACTCATGAAGCACGCATCACTCTCTTGGAAACGTCCTCCAGAGATCACCTGTACCGTCTGCGACAGCATCGATTACGCATAGATGATGGTGAAAATAGGAGTCGCAGGAACAACATCAGATTACAGGGCATCCCTGAGGCCACCACTGCTGCGGACTTAAGAGTCACTGTTATTACCATTCTCAACCTAGTGCTGAGCAGAGAGACCTCCTCTCCTATAGAGCTGGACAGGGTGCACCGGGTGGGGGGGCCCAGGAGAGACAATAGTGACCGCCCCCGAGATGTTCTCTGCAGGGTGCACCATTTCAACCTTAAGGAAGAAATAATGCGTAAAGCATGGATCCTAGGCTCAGTGGACTTTGATGGCTCTCAGGTTCACTTATACCCTGATCTATCCCGTAACACCCTTTACATGCGCCGGGTAGTTCGCCCCCTACTGGAGATGATACGCCAATCTGGAGCGACCTACACCTGGGGTCACCCTTTTAGTATCAAGGTGTCCAAAGCTAGCAACAAGTTCACTCTGTCCGAGCCGAACCAGCTTCCAGCTTTCTTCCTTTTCCTGGAGCAGGAACCGATCAATGTGGCAAACTGGATGGACCCCCCAGAGGAGAACCCAGGTCTCCAAGGCCGTGGTCCCCTAACACAACGCTGTAGGCGTCCGAGGTCCAGGTCCCCTTCCATGGGCCCTAGGGTACGTCGACCAACTTCTCCAGAAGATTAATTGACTGATCCTAGGTATTCCCGAAACACCTGTCAACATGACTTAACACAGATCCATAAGGTGGCAATTATTTTCTGATTTGTTACACAAGACTACACTGGAAACCCCTCGGGGCTATCTACACAGCCTTCTAAATTGACTGAGGAGACAGACTTTTATTCTTCTGAGGTATGCAGCCTGAATGTCCACTTGATCTTCGCTCTGCTCTTTGCTGGTGCTATTTATTCGGCTGGAGTTCGGGCGAACATCGGACTCCAATGGTGACATCATAATGTGCTTTAAATCTGTGACCTATTGGCTTTAAGTATATCCCCTGGTTCCTGTGTGTCCCGGTCGGATCGCGGCACCGCCCTTAAGATGGGTTTATTACCATGTAAAGGGACCTAGGTGTCCCCTCTAGATGCCCTTATGGCTGGCGGTGGTGCGTTCGGCGGGGGTGGAGGACTGTCACGTACCTGGTGGTAGAGTCTGGCTTATGCGGGGGGCAACCTCTCTTGCGGCCCTGGTTCGAGAACCCCTGGTAGTGTGGACAGGGAGCTCTGGAGCACAGGGGGGCACGAGGGCTGGACAAACTTCAGGTGGTTGGGAGAAGTCCAAGGAAGCTCGTGCAAGACAGGAGAGTAGTGGTTCAGTCCGGGTTGGCAACTGGCAGGCGGTGCGGTACAACGGGATCAGGCAAACGGATGGTCGGGTACAGGCAGGGTCTGCAACGTGCTGGCAACAGAAGTACAGTAGGAGCAGGCAAGCGGATGGTCGTAAACAAACCGGAGTCAGGTGCGGGCAGATATCAACAGGTCCAAGGGAAAAGCCGGGGTCACAGGAACAGGAAATCACACGAAAGTAGTCACCGGGGGTACACAGGTTCAGGGAACGTTGTAGAGCGGACAACACCAGCTGCAGGGCTCTGCTGACTGAAATAGAGCCGCCAGGCGCCATTTCCGGCGCGTGCGCGCGCACGAACGCGCACGGGCGCGCGAACGCGCACAGGCGCGCGCACCACCGCGGAAAGGCAGAAATCGGTCCTTTCCTGACATTGCCCCCCCCCAAGGGGCAGCCTCCGGATGCCCATCTGGGCGCTCTTGGCTGGATTGTTTCTCCAAAAAGTTCTGACCATTTCCTGGGCATGAAAGTTGTTTTCTGGCTCCCATGAGTTCTCCTCAGGGCCGTAACCTTTCCATTTCACCAGAAACTGTATTCCCCCAGCTCTTCTTCTACAATCGAGAATTGCTTCCACCTCGAACTCCTCCTCTCCATCCACTACCACCGGTCCAGGTGGAGCCGATCGTCGTCCAGGAAACAGGTCCTTGGCCATGGCTTTAGGAGGTGGATGTGGAACACTGGATGGATCTTGAGTGAGGATGGCAGGTCGAGTTCATAGGCCACCTTATTAATCCTCTTTTTAATTGGGAATGGTCCTATGAATTTTGGTCCCAGCTTTTTTGATGGACAGGACAGTCGCAGATTAGTGGTTGCCAACCAGACCCGATCGCCAGGCTGGAGGTCCAGCTCTCCGCGTCTCTTCCTGTCGTAAAGCTCCTTGTTACGCTCCTGAGTCTGCGCAAGGGTCTCCTGCAGCATCTTGTTGTTTTCTTCCAAAAACTTTGTGATTTCTTGTGTGGCCAGAATAGAACTTTCCGGGATGGAAACAGGCAGGAATGGGGGATGGTAGCCGAGATTCGCCCAAAACGGAGACTGCTTGGTAGCAGAGTGGATGGAATTGTTGTAGGCGAACTCGGCTAGTGGTAACAAGGAGACCCAGTCATCTTGGGAGTAAGAAGAGTAGCATCGGAGATATTGCTCCAGGGTTTGGTTGGTCCTTTCCGTTTGGCCGTTGGACTGCGGGTGGTAGGCCGACGAAAAGGCTAACTTGATTCCTAAGATGGAGCACAGGGACCTCCAGACTCGGGAAGTAAATTGCACCCCTCTGTCTGATACCACGCCTTTCAGAATGCCATGTAGGCGGATAACTTCCCGGATGAAAACTTTGGCCGTTTCTGTAGCCGAGGGGGTGCCCCCCGAAGATCCAGCTTGGTAAACATGGCAGCGGAGCCGAGGCGCTGAAACAATTCTGGGACCAGAGGCAGGGGGTATCTGTTTTTAACTGTGATCTTGTTAAGATCGCGGTAGTCAATACATGGCCGGAGAGTATGATCTTTCTTTTCCACGAAGAAGATCCCAGCTCCTGCTGGGGACGTGGAAGGCCTGATGAACCCCTTCTGTAAATTCTCCTCGATGTAGACCTTGAGAGCCGCAAGCTCCACTTCGGAGAGCGGGAATATTCTGCCAAAAGGAATCTCGGCTCCATGCAGCAGGTCTATCGGGCAATCATATGGCCGATGCGGAGGTAAAGTGTCTGCTCCCTTTTTACTGAAGACGTCCCAGAAGTCCCGGTACGCTTCGGGAATAGCAAAGCGGGTTTCCTGGTCCGGGTCGGCAACGGAAAAGTTTCCTGATTCACTGCACCTGACTTGATGGCTGACCCGTCAGCCAAACGGATCGACAATGGGCGTTCCTTAGGCCTGAGAGGAACCCGGTGCTGGGCAGCGAAGGACACATCTATGAAGCAACTGCATGCTCCCGAGTCCAGAATAGCCGATACTTCAATGTCCTTATCGGGAAGCTGCAACAGGATGCAGAGGGTCAGGTGCGGCTGAGAACCCGGCCGGGATAGCACCTCCCCTGGGATTGGGGCAGGTTTCTTGCCAGTCTTGGCGGGGCAGCTACTGAGGAGATGCCCTGAGCTGCCGCAGTAGAGGCACAAATTACTGTCCATCCGCCGCCAGCGTTCCTCCGGAGATAAGGATGGGCGGAAAAAGCTAGATTGCCAGGACTCAGGATGGCTTCGTGGAGAGAAGGAGGAGGTTGCCGCTGGGCCGGGACCTGGAAAGGTAGGTGCTTGGGGAGGCATCCAGGAAGGACGCAGGGACACGGTGGCCCTTTCTGCGCTGCGCTCCCGCAAGCGACGGTCTATCTGGATGGCCAGATTAATAAGCGCTTCCAGGGTCTGAGGAACCCCGACACGTGCCAACTCATCCTTGAGTGCTTCGGAAAGTCCCAGTCGGAACTGGTGGCACAGGGCCGCACCATTCCAAGCAGTATCCGCGCTCCAGTACCGGAACTCGGACACGTAATCCTCCACGGGGCGATCACCCTGCTGGAGGGTATGGAGCGTAGACTCCGCTGTGGCTGCCAGGTGTGGGTCTTCATATAGCTGGGCCATAGCCTTGAAGAATCCGTCCACGGTGGAGACCTCAAGGGCCTTTTGCTCCAGAAGCCGATGAGCCCAGGCCTGTGGGTCGTCCTGGAGGAGAGATATTACCAGGCCCACCTTGGTGGTCTCCGAGGAGAACGTGTGGGGCTGGAGAGCAAAATACAAGTAGCAGGCACTGCGGAAGGCCCTGAACTTCCTGCGGTTCCCCGTAAACCGCTCAGGCATAGGTACCTTGGGTTCCATGGGCAGAGTCACTGAGATAGGGGGAGCTGCGTGCCCCCTGCTGGAAGGGTTAGGAGTGGTCAAGTCCTGAACTTTATCCTCCAGGCGTGCATATCCTTCCTGCAGGTTTTGCACTGCGTGGGTTAGTCCAGCGAGGTGCGTGCATAGCTCCTCCATAGGAGAGGGCCCCGGCGCAGACTCTGGCATGCTTGTCCGCTTCTGTCACGTACCTGGTGGTAGAGTCTGGCTTATGCGGGGGGCAACCTCTCTTGCGGCCCTGGTTCGAGAACCCCTGGTAGTGTGGACAGGGAGCTCTGGAGCACAGGGGGGCACGAGGGCTGGACAAACTTCAGGTGGTTGGGAGAAGTCCAAGGAAGCTCGTACAAGACAGGAGAGTAGTGGTTCAGTCCGGGTTGGCAACTGGCAGGCGGTGCGGTACAACGGGATCAGGCAAACGGATGGTCGGGTACAGGCAGGGTCGGCAACGTGCTGGCAACAGAAGTACAGTAGGAGCAGGCAAGCGGATGGTCGTAAACAAGCCGGAGTCAGGTGCGGGCAGATATCAACAGGTCCAAGGGAAAAGCTGGGGTCACAGGAACAGGAAATCACACGAAAGTAGTCACCGGGGGTACACAGGTTCAGGGAACGTTGTAGAGCGGACAACACCAGCTGCAGGGCTCTGCTGACTGAAATAGAGCCGCCAGGCGCCGTTTCCGGCGCGTGCGCGCGCACGTGAGCGAGCGCGCACGCGGGTGCACGCACGGGCGCGCGCGAACGCGCACAGGCGCGCGCACCACCGCGGAAAGGCAGAAATCGGTCCTTTCCTGACAAGGACGGACCGGATGGCGAGAAGCTCCTACTGCCCTCTCTATGTTTTAGGGGGCTACTGGGACCTCTTTTGCACTGATCTCCTCAATGACTCTTCATGACTGTCCTTAAAATCTAATAGGTACACTTTGAGAATACGTGTTTCCATATTGCTATGAGGAATTTTTTGCCCCCCCCCTCCTTTTTTATACACAGGTTCTTCTTCCCTTTCAAAAGTCTATGATATCTATGATCAAGCACAGGGAGACACCTCACCCCTACTAATCTCCTAGAGATACCATAAAGACTTCCCCTCTGGGGGGGAGAGTAGTTCTCGACGTGCCTGTTATCTGCCGAGACCGTTCTCCCTCCTCCAGATCTGTATTTATGTCACTCTCGTGGCGAGAGATAAGTATTATACTGTGTTATTTTTGTTGCTCAAAGTGTAAATTTATACCGTTTTTGCCTGTTCTGGTTCTGGGCTCACGGATTGGCTCTTTCCAATATGTCTACCCACATGGAAATAGGCTAGGCATGTACTGTGCCTTGAACGTGTTTCCAACGCTGACATCTTAGCAACCCTAGGCCCAATAAAAGAAGTCCCCTACCTGATCTCTATTCATTCAGACCTTATCTTTTTTTTTTGAGCATTTGTGTGTGTGTTTAATTGTTAGCACAGACA
>BLSH010514839.1:101106-113190 GCA_018402905.1 Glandirana rugosa
TACCGTTCGGCAAGTCTATACTTCAAACGTTAACGTTTCGTCTCGTTACGGTTAATGGTCGACACCTTCAAATTTGATCTCTACTAAGAGTGATTCCTACTGAATACCGTTCACCTTCTTTCCCCCTCCCCCCAATAGGGTCAGGAGGCATAGAGGAAAACACCCAGACAGACATAAGTCGTGAACGGTGCTCAGTATGTACTTTATTTTATTTCTCAAACCCTGAAATATACTCTGTTAATAATACTTTAATGGAACTTCTTGGAACTTAGTTAATAAAATTATAATAAACACGTTAAATAGTACAGAAACTGGTTCTCTTGTATTTATTGATGATGTGACTGCTGACAAAAGCAGCAGGATGAATTCTGAAGTGTTTCGGGCAATATTATCTGATTAGACATGATAAATTGCACAAATAATATTAAAATAATTGATTCAAGGTTCTTCAAGGTAATTTCATAATAATTGTCTCATATAAAGTCCCAAACTCTTTATTTTATTTCATGTATGACTCGTGGCAAGTGCTGAATACAGACAGACCCACAAAAGGAGATACGGAGGACTGGGATAACCCCCCTCCCCCTTTCTTCCACTTGCCATAAGTCATCCTTAGTGAGAATCATCTCTAGTTTAAACTTCCACAGCTGGTAATTGGCATTGCTCTGCTTTGCAATTGCAAACTTCATATCTGAACGGCTTGCCATCTTGCCATCTGGAAGCAACTTGCATACAGTACTCACAGATTTGCTGTACTCACTGAGTATTCTCTCCAGTGCCTCTGGATGCCTAGGTGCCTGCTGGGTATGCTGGGTGCACTGGGCTCATGACCTGTTATTCAGAGTATTGCAATTAAGTGCTAGAAGCTGCTTGGTTGCAGAGAATACTTTACTTTAATGGAGGAGTATCAGAACATAAACAGGAACTAAGAGGATACAACTACATACAGTTACATAAGGATGGTACTTCCTCTCACTACTTTACCATAGAATACAGACTATAACACTGCCACCTATTTGCATAAATAGGTATAATGTATACATTTCAGTTTATATAACTTGCTGTTGCTTTTCCAACACCTTCATAGATACCCTGCTAAATGTTGACTTTATATTTTCCATTGGATTACACCTGTTCTAAAAAATTCAATAAACAGATTGAAATATTGGAGCCATCGCTATCATGTAGGGCAACTCACGTGCTCCTCCATACCTGATGGCTGACCAGAGAGGTAAAGGAGCAAAAGAAAAGTAAATATTGTGTTGCTGGTAAATTGAGTAAGAGCAGAATCATTAAGTATATTTAATCCCAATCAATAAAATACAAACACTTTTACACGTAAAAATGTAAAGGAGTTACTAATGAATGAATTATTTTAAGTCATTTCAAAAGTCATATTCAATATTTTTAAGTTTGCACCTTTCATTAAAATAATATCTGGTAATCCTTTGTTAGGAAAAAAGAATGCCCCTGAAGGACTTGGCGCTCGTGCATGCGCCCGTGCGCGATTGCGAGCGCCTGCGCGCGCTCCCGTGCGTGCGCACACACCAGAACCGGCGCCAAAGGGCTCCATTTAAGCTCACAATGCCCAGCAGTCAGTGCTGTCCGTTCTACAGCATGTGAGTGTTCCTGAGCGACCTGATTTCCTGAGTATCTGTTCCTGTGACCGGGCTTGACCTTGACCCTGTTGACTTCTGCCTGCACCGAACCCCAGCTTGCCCACGACAACTCTTCTGCATGATCCCTGTGTACTTCTGCTGCCAGCCAGATAATGACACTGCCTGCACCTGACGACTCTTCTGCCTGAACCCTTTGTACCACATTGCCAGCCCATTGCCGACCCAGCCTGCACGACCACCAGCACGAGCTTCACTGGACTTCCCACACCACCACCAGGGATCCTGTCCAGCCCTTGTGCCCCCCTGAGCTCCTGCGCTCCCTGTCTGCTCTACCAGGGAACCTTGAACCAGGGCCGCAAGAGTGGTTGCTTCCTGCATAAAACAGACTCCACCACCAGATGCGTGACAGTAATGGACAGCCATGTCCGAGTCTGCGCAGGGAGCACCCTCTGGATGAACTTTGTGTCCTTCTGGCCGGCCTCACACGGGCGGTCCAGAGCCTGCAAGAACAGGTTCAGGAGCTCGCTACGCCTGCGGCTTCCGGAGCTGGTCAGACCGCAGGTCGCACCATTGCGGCCTTGACATCTGAGCCTAAGGTCCCCCTGACTGACAAGTTTGCTGGAGACCATCGCAAGTTTAAAGCTTTCCGGAACGCATGTGAGCTGTATTTTGGCCTCCAGCCCCATACCTTCTTACTTGAGGCCACAAAGGTGGGACTTGTTATTTCCCTACTGCAGGAGGAGCCCCAGTCCTGGGCTCATAGACTTTGGGAGCAGAGAGCCCCAGAAGTCACCACCCTAGCCGCATTCTTCCAAGCAATGGCCCAGCTTTATGAGGATACCCACCAAGCCGCTACAGCTGAAGCTGTACTACATGCCCTCCAGCAGGGCCATTGGTCCATGGAGGACTATGTGGCGGATTTCCGGAGGTGGAGTGCAGACAAGGCCTGGAATGACGCTGCACTTTGTTACCAATTTCGCCTGGGCCTGTCTGAGTCCCTCAAGGACGAGCTAGCTCGCATAGGGGTGCCCAACACCCTGGAAGCCCTCATCAACCCGGCAATCCAAATCGACCGGCGTTACTGGGAACGCAGCGCCGAAAGAGCCTTGGGACCCTTGCATTCCACCTCGATGCTGCCCCATGTCCAAAGATACCCACGTCCGGCTTTTTTCCCATCAAAGACCTTTTCCTCCTCTCCTGTGGATCAACCAGAGCCCATGCAAATAGGGCTTCTGCGCCCCTTCTCTGACCCCTGAAGAGAGGCAACGGAGGTTCTCCCTGAATCTGTGCCTGTATTGTGGGGAACCGGGGCATGTAGTGAGATTCTGCCCGGCCAAGCGCGGTAAGTGCCTGCCAATTTCCTCAGCGGATGGATCCCCCATCAAATCCAGCACAGTCACCCATGAAACAGCTCCTCTCCTCGACACCACAGCTGACGGCCATCAGACGTTGCTTCTTCTGGACACCATAGCATCTCCATTGTTCCCCATCATTCTGGGCCTGCCCTGGCTCCGGGCACATGACCCCAGTATTGACCAGACCACCGCAACTGTCAACTTTCGGTCCAACTACTGTCGCAGCACTGTTTTAAGCATCCCAACGACGCTACTCCCACTCTGCTCAGCCTAAACCCGGATCCTGACCCTGATGTCCAGCTAGTTGTGCCCTCAGTCTATCACAACTTTCTAGACGTTTTCAGCAAGAAGAGGGAGGAGCAACTACCACCTCACAGGCCGTACGATAGTCCCATTGAGCTCCTACCTGGAGCGAAAGTACCCTTTGGGAAGATCTATCCCTTGTCTGAACCAGAGTTGGCAGCCCTCAAGGCCTATCTGGATGACAACCTGGATAAAGGCTTCATCAGACCCTCCACGTCACCTGCAGGGGCTGGCATCTTCTTGGTGGAGAAGAAGGATTGGTCTCTGCGATCTTGCATAGATTACAGAGAACTCAACCAAATTACGGTCAAGAACCGTTATCCCCTGCCCTTGGTTCCGGAATTGTTCAAAAGACTGGGCTCTGCTGTCATCTTCACTAAACTGGATCTCTGTGGGGCATACAACTTGGTCCGTATCTGGGAAGGCGACGAGTGGAAAACCGCTTTTCGTACTACTTTTAGGCACTACGAGTACTTAGTCATGCCCTTCGGGCTGTGCAACACCCCTGCTATAAGGGAAATAGAGGGTCGGCATAACCAATCTTCCATATTGTAGGTTAGAGTTATTCCTTTTGTTTTATGCTTTAAAAGAATATTGTGTTTAAAAGATAAGAATTCATGTTTACCCAAAAGGGGAATTTTGCTAAGACGTAACACCTATTCTCAAAATAAGCTTGCGGTTAAGCCGAGTCTAGTTTCGCCTCTTGAGAAGGAGAAGATGTATAACTGTTGTTTATGGAGGTGTTAAATGTGGTCAATATGTATTAACCCGCTACAGATGTGTTGTTACTGAGCAGATAGAAAATATAATCTATGTTTAATCATGAAATTGATACTCTGTAATGATTGGCCCATAAGGAGGCTTATATACTTTTGATTATACTATATAACATGTGAACCCACAATAAACCAATGTAATCTTGCTACCCTCTAAGTTTTGTCAGTGTCTTGATTACCCGGCCGGCCGAAGAGTTTTCCACACACCCCGAACCAACACACTCAGAACCAGAACCTTAGAACCCTTACATGTGGTACCAGAAAGTGGGACATCATGCCTCAGGTGAGTGAAATTTTTCTATACAAATATATTATTTTGTGTAGTAATAATTTACTTGTCCTGAGCCGATGATCTTGACTTAATATAGAGTAATAAACTATCTCAAGGGAGTTAGGCTGGCTCACCTGGGGTAGAAGGAAAGGTTCTTAAGGAAAAATAGAATAGAGTAATAGAGAAATTATAAATTATCTTGAGGAAGCTAGGTGGGCTTACCTGGGGTAATATGTCTGTCTAAGGGACCAGAAGGACCCCTTATAGTAACAGATAAAAAAAGGGAGGATATAAACTATCTTGAGGAAGCTAGGTTGGCTTACCTGGGGTAGGAAATTAGTTGACGGCATTAAGGGACCGAAGTGACCCCTTATAACTGGACAACCGGTACAAAAGGGTGTGTGGAACCTCTTATAATTATTAGGTCATATTTGAGAAATATATGTACATTTATTGAAATATTTTGAAAAAGTCCTATTTATGAATTCTGCAGAGTGTAAAACCGGTTTATTATTGATCTGTTATACTGGACACAGTACTTATTTGGTTGCTACGGTACAGGGTGGATACCGCTGTATAATCGGAAAAGGTGCACGATTTTCGAGCGGTACCCCCCCCAGTACACGTATTGAGATTTAATGTGCATGCAACAATGGATTTTCAAGAAGAAACTCTGTTGGGTGTTAAGTCAAGGACATTGTAGCTTGGTCAATTGTATGTTGTATGTCCTAAGTCTACTTCACGTATTTCCGGAAAAGATCTTTTGTTAAGATAAATATTGTTATAGGAAATACATTTGGGAAGGATGCTGCTGAATAGTGTTGAGCGAACCCGGACTGTAAAGTTCGGGTCCGTACCGAACTTTGGGGTGTCCGGGACCCGGACCCGAACCCGGACTTTTAAAAAAAGTCCGGGTTCGGGTCCGGGGTTCTGGTAATTTTACCAAAAGTTCTGAAAATTGCTGTAAAAAAGTCCAGGAAAGCAATAGAGGTCTGCAAAAGGAAGGGAAATGGGGGTAAGGGTGGGGCAAGTGCCCTAGAAAGAAATGGGGACAGGGAAATAACTAAAAGCATTTTTAAAAAAATAAAAACATAAAAAAATCAAAAATGGAGGTGGATGTGGACCATCTTCAAACTGGGTCTGAAAAGTATTAATTAACGGTAGAAGCCATATAACTGTTCTAAAATCATCCTCAAACTGTGTCAAAAAAGTATAAATAAGCCGGGAGAACCCATATCACTGTTCTGCAAACATCTGGAAACTGTGTGTGTCACTTTAACTAAAACCGAGACAAACTGAACTACTGTTCTGCAAACATCTGGAAACTGTGTGTAACACTTATACAAAAACCTGGGCGAACCCATATCACTGTTCTGCAAACATCTGGAAACTGTGTGTGTCACTTTAACTAAAACCGGGACAAACTGAACTACTGTTCTGCAAACATCTGGAAACTGTGTGTGTCATTTTAACTAAAACCGGGACAAATTGAACTACTGTTCTGCAAACATCTGGAAACTGTGTGTGTCACTTTAACTAAAACCGGGACAAACTGAACTACTGTTCTGCAAACATCTGGAAACTGTGTGTAACACTTTAACAAAAACCGGGGCGAACCCATATCACTGTTCTGCAAACATCTGGAAACTGTGTGTGACACTTTAACTAAAATCCGGGACAAACTGTTCTGCAAACATCTGGAAACTGTGTGTGAAACTACAGCATAGAGAAGAACAGGGATATGGTTTTGCTCTGCTATAGTTTCACATAGAGTTTTGATATGATATCACTGTTCTAAAATCATCTAATAATCTAATCTAAAATAATCAATCACTGTTTGCAGAACAGTTTGTCCCGGATTTTTATGTTTTTATTTTTTTAAAAATGCTTTTAGTTATTTCCCTGTCCCCATTTCTTTGTAGGGCACTTGTCCCACCCTTACCCCCATTTCCTTCCTTTTGCAGACCTCTAGGACTTTCCAGGACTTTTTTACAGCCATTTTTGTGCCTAAAAGTTCGGGTCCCCATTGATTTCAATTGGGTCCGGGGTCCGGGACAAAGTTCGGGTTCTGTCCGGACCCGAACCCGCACTTTGTCCCGAAGTTCGGCCGAACTAGCAGAACCCAGACTTCCAGAAGTTCGCTCAACTCTACTGCTGAAGGTGAGCAGGATCAGTCTTCCCCTTATGATTGTATAAGAGGCACCTGTGGCAACAATTGGGTCAAGCCCTTTTGGCAAAATGTACAAACTCAAGCCCATCAAATGCAATTATCAGGCATAGGTCCCTGGAGACCATGTTCACAAGAACAATGGGAGGAGGTAAAGAAAATTTGTGGGACTCACCCCCGACACAATTACCTCCCGGGTGTCTGGAATAATGATTATATGATGAAATGTTGTAAAAAGTGGGACAAAGGCTTAAAAGAATATAGAGATAGGTTTTCAAACAAATGGTAATACACTATGTGAGGATAAGATGACAGAGGAGGATAAGATGACAGAGGAAAATCTTACACTCCCACTGATAAATATAGGAGAGACAGAGGTACAGGTTCCAATACCAGTAGGGATGATTTAAAATCAATATGCCAAAAACCCAGCAAGGACCCCAGAGCCGCAGCTAGTTTCCTGCATAGATACAGAAAACCTACAAGGGGATACCACCATTCATACTATGTTGGGATGTAGACAAGCCCCTGGAGAGGATTTTTACAGTTTTGTTAAAAGATTACATAAGGCATATTTGGCATCGGGCATAAATTTATCTGAGCTATTTGTTTCTACTAGCATGTCTAATGGGGACCCAAAAATAACTCAATTGTTAAAGCTTATTAACCTTGAGTGGGCAAGTTCTTCGCCCAAAGCCTTCATAGAAGATGTCCAGAAGAGAACGGCCTTGGATATTTTTAATACAAAGAGTGGAGTTTTTTTCTCTCATGCCCCCTACCGCTGATAGTAATGACCAAAATAGAAACCTAGTGATCCCGGGAGAGGGAGGATGTTTCCATTGTAGAGAACTAGACCGCTAGAAATCGAACTGTCCCTACAGGCCTAATCAAATTACACACAGAGGGACTTATGGTCCAAGTAGGGGAAGACCATGGAACAGAGGATTTATGGGGAGAAGGGGTAAAGGACAAATACAAGGGTCACATAGGGGTAATATGAGTAGAAGTTTCCCCCCAAGGATTGAAATGAGGCAGTCAAACCAAGGGGACCTATTACAAATGGACTGGCCAGCACAAAGAGGATGAGGAAACAGGACTCAGACACAGGTCACAAACAACAATAATCCATTCAATAACCAAAATAGACAATAGGGATGCCCTGAGCTGAGCATGTCCCACCTTTAGTATTGCATTTTGTATCAAGAACTTGGCAAACTTTTCCCCAAATCATTTTAAAGGTCTGCAGGGAAGGAACCAACTGTGTTTCTTGCTGACACCGCAGTTAGTATCAGTTAAATAATCCAAATTTTATTACAGCAGAGTGTACTGAGGGTTGCTCAATGGGAATAAACGGGACTGATGTGACACACAAAGTTACCCCTCCACTGGAGGTGATCACCATGGAAAATGAAGTGTTGACAACACTAGCCTTTGCGGTTCTGACAACCTGCCCGACCCCTCTTATGGGTAGAGATCTGATGTCCAAATTATAAATTGTAATCATCTTTGACAAGGAGGGAAACATTATAACACGTTCCCCAGTATGTGAACTATCCAACCCCAACTATCAAGATTGGACAGGACATTTTATGTTGTTGCCAGCAAACCTTGAAAACCACCCCATTTGGGCAGAATCCAAGACCTCTGTGGGTCTCCTTAACTACCTCCCCTTACACTCCATCACTAGACCCACAATGTAGACCACATTTTCAGAGACAATATACACTAACAGAAGAGAAAATACAAGGGATAACACCTCTCATAGAGGAGTATTTGAGGGAGAAAATTTAAGGCCCGCTGTGAGTCCATGGAATACCCCCATTAACCCTGTAAGAAAGGCCAATGGCACTTGGAGACTGGTACAGGACCTGAGGGGGGTCAATAAAATAGTGATACCCTTGCCACCTTTAGTTGCTGATATCACTGCAGTTTTTACAGCAATCCCTTCCACTTCCAAATGCTACACAGTAGTGGACCTTTCAAATGCTTTCTTTAGCATACCGGTGGATCGGGAGGCTCAGCTCATTTTTGCTTTCCAGTGGGGAAAGGGACAGTCAACATGGACAAGGCTCCCACAAGGCTTTGTGGACAGCCCAGCCACCTTTTCAATGGTGTTAAAAAGGTCATTAGATGACTGGGAACCAAAGGAGGGATCCATTGTTGCAGTATGTAGGCAAGCCTACGCCTATGTAGTGAGAACCAAGAAAACTGTGAGGTAGACTCTAGGCACTTGTTAGACCGTCTCTCCTCGGAAGGTCATTGGCGTCTTGGAAAAAGATCCAGTGGTGCAGGATTGAGGTGGAGTATTTGGGGTGTATCATTGCGTAAGGAGAAAGGAAAGTATCCCCAGCCAGAGTAAGAGCACTAGCCTCCCTCACGCCGCCCGCCACAAAGCAGGCTCTTCTATCATTCTTGGGTTCGATTGTCTATTGCAGACAGTGGATTCCTGATTGTTCCCACTTCGACTCCATTCTGAGGCAGGCCACACTGATAACTTCCCCAAAGACGGTGGAATGGACTGAGTCTATGATACAAGCTTTTAAGTATCTTATCACCGCATTAACAATTGCCCCTGGTTTGGGCTTGCCTTCCTATGAAAAAACATTTACACTCTACTGTGTTGTCTCTGGAAACGCCTTTGCCTCTGTATTGGCACAGGATCATGGGGGAAAACAGAGACCGGTGGCCTACCTTTCAAAAAAGGCTTCCAAACCAAGTACAAGGAATGCCTGACTGTTTACAAGCAATGGCGGCCAGTGCAATGACGATCAAAGAGGCTAACAAAATCATATTAGGGATACCCCTTACCCTATATACAACACAAAGTGTGACATTGCTTCAAAACATGTCAACACAACACATGACAGCACAACGCATGAGTGGATATGAGATAGTATTATTAAACACAGCAAACCTGACAGTCAAGTCTTGCCCTGAGACCACCCCAATACTTGAAATGCTACACTCTCTGCTAAAAATGTCCCAGGATAGGACTGACCCCATGCCCATGCATGATTGTACCAAAACACTACAAGAAACTACCTCACCTAGGAAAGACCTAAAGGACACACCAACAGAAGGGTATTTGGATGTCTTTGTGGATGGTAGCTGTGCCAGACCATTGGATCATACCTTTCGGACGGGATATGCTGTAGTAATGTTACTTGATATTGTCATTGAAGCAAAACCCTTGATGGCTAACTCTGCCCAACGAGTGGAGCTGGTAGCACTTATTAGAGCATGCCAACTTTTTGAAGGACAAGATGTTAATATCTAAATAGACAGTAGGTACGCCTTCTCTTCCCTACCACAGGAGAGACAGCGGGGATCACTGCAAGGGCACTCATGAATAATTGGATTTGTAGGTTTGGGTTGCCACAAATAATATCTTCAGATCAGGGCCCCGCTTTTAACTCAAAACTCATTCAGTAACTAACTAAAATTCTTGGTATCCAATGGAAACTCCACATAGCCTATCATCCCTAAAGTGCAGGAGTAGTTGAAAGAATGAACCGCAACATTAAAGATAAGTTATGAAATTTCAATGGGTAGACCAATACAAAAGAAAGTGTCCATACCAGGGGAAGAAATGAATCTTTATTCCCAACAGGAGGAACGTGTAAAACAACTGGTAAGTTCATTAACTGAAAATTACGACAAGGTTGCTGTCACCTTTTCTCCTCTTTTCACAGAGCCTACACATCCATTTCTGCCAGGAGACCGTGTCCTGGTTAAGCAACTTGCTGCAAGGAAACAGACGGGACCAATCTTTCAAGGACCATTTGAAGTACTAAAGGTGACCAGAACAGCTGTCTGACTGACCAGAGTCCGCAATGGATCCATGCATCACGGTTGAAGAAATCCCAGATGCCCCCTCAACCGCCGTCAGGACCCCAACCGAAGAATTCAAAAAACTTGGTCCCTGATTTTATGTTGGCTCAATGTGAGAGATGGTTAAACGGATATCGACACCCGAGACAGAATGATGACCCCAGTGAGGATGGAGAGATATTGGTTGCTAATGCTTTCTTTTTGAGTCTCCTTAAATCCTTACCACCTGAAGAACAGGAGCAGAATAATCCAAACCCTATTTATGAAGGATTAAAACCCGCCAGGTGGTATGGCGAGTGATCTATGTTCTGGATAGAACATTGATCAAAGGAGGGGTTATAAGGGAAATAGAGGGTCGGCATAACCAATCTTCCATATTGTAGGTTAGAGTTATTCCTTTTGTTTTATGCTTTAAAAGAATATTGTGTTTAAAAGATAAGAATTCATGTTTACCCAAAAGGGGAATTTTGCTAAGACGCAACACCTATTCTCAAAATAAGCTTGCGGTTAAGCCGAGTCTAGTTTCGCCTCTTGAGAAGGAGAAGATGTATAACTGTTGTTTATGGAGGTGTTAAATGTGGTCAATATGTATTAACCCGCTACAGATGTGTTGTTACTAAGCAGATGGAAAATATAATCTTTGTTTAATCATGAAATTGATACTCTGTAATGATTGGCCCATAAGGAGGCGTATATGCTTTTGATTATACTATATAACATGTGAACCCACAATAAACCAATGTAATCTTGCTACACTCTAAGTTTTGTCAGTGTCTTGATTACCCGGCCGGCCGAAGAGTTTTCCACACACCCCGAACCAACACACTCAGAACTAGAACCTTAGAACCAAACAAGAACTCTTACACCTGCCACCTTTCAGCACTTTGTAAATGATGTATTCCGGGACTATTTGGACTTGTTTGTCATCATGACATTTTGATCTTCTCTTCCTCCCTTGAGGAGCACCGCAGACACATCTCCTTAGTTCTGAGTCGCCTTCGACAACACGGGCTATACGCCAAGACAGAGAAATGCTCCTTCAAACAGTCCAGCATTCACTTCCTCGGGCTAGTCATCTCTGTCACAGGCATCAACATGGATCCACAAAAGGTCTCTACTATCTTGGACTGGCTGGTGCCATCTGATAAAAAAGGGGTCCAACGTTTTGTGGGCTTTGCAAATTTTTATAGACGATTCATCAAGGGGTTCTCCTCTATCATCACCCCAATCACTCAACTCACAAAACAAAATTACCGCTTTCACTGGTCCACCGAAGCCCAGGCAGCTTTCCAGATTTTCCCCTATCCTGAAACATCCCAATCCAGCACTGCCTTACATCCTGGAAGTGGACGCATCTGAGGTTGCTGTGGGGGCTATCCTTTCACAAAGGCAAAGCTCCAAAGCTTTGCTCCATCCGGTGGCTTTCTTTTCCCGCAAGTTGTCTGCACTGGAAAGGAATTACGACGTGGGAGACAGGGAACTCTTGGTCATTAAGTCAGCTCTGGAGGAATGGCGGTACCTGCTTGAGGGGGCCACACACCCCATCCTCATATACACCGACCATAAAAATCTGCAGTACCTGAGAACAGCTAAAAGATTGAAACCACGGCAAGTCCGCTGGTCTCTCTTCTTCTCCAGGTTTCAGTTCCACTTAACCTATAGGCTGGGGTCAAAAAAACATCAAACCGGACGCCCTCTCCCGGATGTTCAGTGAACCCGGAGATTCCACGCCATTGTCAGGAAAGGACCGATCTCTGCCTTT
>BLSH010514839.1:128294-142472 GCA_018402905.1 Glandirana rugosa
TTACTAAATACCTTGGAGTGTCTACTTTCCAAGAAGGGGTCATTTGGGGGGTATTTGTACTTTCCTGGCTTGTTAGGGTCTCAAGAAATGAGATAGGCCGTCAGTAAATCAAGTGTGATCAATTTTCTGTGATTGGCACCATAACTTGTAGACTCTATAACTTTCACAAAGACCAAATAATATCCACTAATTTGTTTTTTTTTTACCAAAGATAGGTAGCAGTATAAATTTTGGCCAAAATTTATGAAGAAAAATTACTAATTTGCAAAATTTTATAACAGAAACGAAGAAAAATTCATTTTTTACAAAATTTTCGGTCTTTTTTTAATTATAGCGCAAAAAATAAAAAACCCAGCGATGATTAAATACCACCAAAAGAAAGCTCTATTTGTGTGAAAAAAAGGACGCAAATTTCATATGGGTACAGTGTTGCATGACTGAGTAATTGTCATTCAAAGTGTGAGAGCGCTGAAAGCTGAAAATTGGTCTGGTTGTTAAGGGGGTTTAAGTGCCCAGTTGTCAAGTGGTTAATACACACAGAAATTGAACAATAAATCTTTTATTATTATTACCTTCCTTAAATCATAACTATTTCCCGGCTAACTGTGCAACAACTTGGTACTTGTAAACTCCATGTATTTTGTAGGTGAGCATGGTCTACCGGATTGGCTGTATCAAACGCCAGGTTCCATAACACGGCCCCCAGCCGCAATTACACTGACCCGGGGACAATTAGTTACCATCCGATACAGCCCCAAGACAATTTACGCCATACTGACGTCACATCTACTAGCAGGTACCCATACCCCAGATGGGCCCCACCAATAATTCTCCACCAACCATATTTATTACCATGCCCACGTTCAAAAACCTGCGGCCCCTGCCACAAACTATAACCCATATCAACCTACAGTGAGCACAATCATACTCCATCCAACCCACCAAGGCCAACAAGAGAAATCCCCACCACCAGTACCTGATAGTAAACTAACATTACCAGCTACCACTAGGGGAGGGAGGGCGGGAAATGCTTCCTCACTGGGTGCCTGCTCCAACTGACCTCATCCAGCCACCCCCTACTGACCAAACTCGAAATTTATCCCCACCTTGCCACACCTAGTTCCTCCCTGCCTCTGTCCTATCGTCAAAGACCCCTAAACTGCCCGACGACAGCCTGGACTGCACACACAGTCATGGAGGCCCTCCACTTAATGCTGTGCATAACTTTCCAGGCCTGTTCTTGACTGTTGTATTGCAGCCACTCTCCTGGCTGTCTATGTGCAACTACCCATACCAACTTAACCCCCTTATGAAAATAAGACACAACACCTCCATTGGAGTTAAATGGCCGCAACGGCCTTTTATTAATACACACAAAAATTGAACAATAAATCTTTTATTATTATTACCTTCCTTAAAACATAACTATTTCCCGGCTAACTGTGCAACAACTTGGTACTTGTAAACTCCATGTATTTTGTAGGTGAGCATGGTCTACCGGATTGGCTGTATCAAACGCCAGGTTCCATAACACGGCCCCCAGCCGCAATTACACCGGTCCGGGGACAATTAGTTACCATGCGATACAGCCCCAAGACAATTTACGCCATACTGACGTCACATCTACTAGCAGGTACCCATACCCAAGATGGGCCCCACCAATAATTCTCCACCAACCATATTTATTACCATGCCCACCTTCAAAAACCTGCGACCCCTGCCACCAACGCACGAGTGAGAAGCCT
Source organism: Glandirana rugosa (assembly GCA_018402905.1). NCBI lineage: Eukaryota > Metazoa > Chordata > Amphibia > Anura > Ranidae > Glandirana > Glandirana rugosa. The sequence continues at coordinate 130,040 of BLSH010514839.1, forward strand.
CACACTCGGGCGGCCCGCCACAACCTAAAAACCCTCTGAATACCATCCTCCAAGCCCAGGAACCACATATCAGTTCCAACTGCATTCAAATGAACTCCATCCCCTCTCAAATAGAGCCTATTGTCCCCTTCCAATTACCGATGACGTACCACTAAGCCACCGTTGCGAGCAAAAAATGTTGCCACTTCCTTGTTCACCTTAATCCGTGCCTTATTGAGCCTCTCAACTGAGCGTGCTAGACGCCAAGAAGATCTGGCCTCCATGTCAGACCAGACCACAATGGTGTCCGGGAAGAATGACCTGAGCCTAAGAAAATCCAACTTTACATCCCGGATCAACTCCCGTGATGCCCGAATCCCCAGGTCATTGCCCCCTACATGTAACACTAAAATATCTGGGGGTCTATCCAGTTTGACATAGCGATGGACCTCTGGCAACACCCGAGACCACAGCATACCAGGGACCCCTATCCACCTCACACGGGCTGCGCTCCGAGGGATACCCAACTGTCTGCCCTCAGGTCTCACCGCAGCCCTCTTTGCGCCCCAAGCCACATAGGCGTGGCCAATTATCCAGACCAAACATTCTTTATCTGAAAAACACAAGGTGTTCGGTATTGAGAAACACAAATAACGCAAATGGACTGGCCACCAACAAAGACAAACAGAGAAAACAGCACAGTGCGTCACAACATGGAAAAAACACAAAAACAGGACAACACAGGTAAGCTCACAACAAATGAGAGCGTACATAGAAACGGAATCGCTGAGATTCCCACCGCCCGATGCGCTGTAAAACTCGCTCACCCAAACCCCAACCAGCGGCCTCCGTGGCCGCCCCAATCCTGAATGAATGCGAGGCAAAATCCATTGGATTAAAACCAGCTGCTGCCAAGCACTTCCTGAACACCGCAATAAACTGGAACCGCGACAACGCTGAACCATCGGCGTGTGTCAACAACGGTCCCGGCCCTGCCCTCCTGATCTTCAACCATTCGATCACCGCCGTGACTGGGCAAGCCGAAGAATGTGGCACCCGTCCAAGTTCGATAGTACTCCCCCTGCCCATCTGATCCGTTTTGGATCTCCGGATAAGCAAAGAGATCCTATCCCCCCGAACCAGGACGTCCGAGGCCCTCAAGCCTCCCCCACATTTTGTAGAAGGACTCACCAGCTCGCCCACTCTCAAGGCCCCGAAAAAAGCCAACACAAAGGCCGTCTTAAAGAGGACCGACTCAAAGGACGTAGTGCACACCTGCGGCAAACGCTCCAACAATACCCCCAGTATTTCAAACGACACAGGCCGGCGAGAATCCGCCGACCGCCTCCCTTTCCGGTAACCCCTCAGAGCTTTCTTCACCCAGAAAGATTTAGTAACATCTGTCCAGCCCACCAGCTGAAACAGGAATGCCAATCCCGCCATTTTCCGATTCAGCGACGCGACGGAGACTCCTTCCTCGCAGTTCTTCCCAATGAAATACAAAAGGATGTGTAACCGATCCTCCTCCTGAAAACAACCCCCCACTAAACTCACCAAGTCATGCCATTCCCTCCAAACCTTTTCGTATGCTGTCCAAGTGGATGGACAAACCGACTGCTGAATCAAACCTGCTGCAGTGGCAAGGCGACGTTCCACAGATGACTGGGGCATGGAATTCCAAGCTGCTCCGCTTCCGGCGCCAACTGACGGAATCTTTCCCACTGTAATCGAGAAAGAGCATCACCTACAGAATTATTGTATTGTATGGTATTGATCGCATTCACCACCCCCAAATTATCGCAATGAAAACGAATCCGCTTGTTCCGAAATTCCAGCCCCCAAATCTCAACTGCCAACACAATGGGGGAGAATTCAAGCAGAACCAAGTTGCGAATGAAGTCCGAATTACTCCACGACTCCGGCCAACGGGCAGCGCTCCAACGGCCCCCAAAGTATGCAGCATAACCCACCGAACCCGCCGCATCCGTATAAAGAGCCAAATCCAAATTGGACACTGGTGGTTTCATCCACAGCGAATGGCCATTGTACTTGTCCAAGAATGCCTCCCAAACCACTAAGTCCTCCCGAAGCTCCCTGCACAACCTGACAAAATGATGCGGCAATTTGATCCCTGCTGTTGCCGCCACAAGCCTGCGGCAGAAAATACGCACCATGGGCATAATTTGACAAGCAAAGTTCAGCTTGCCCAACAGGGACTGCAGGGATCGTAACTGCAGTTTCTTACAATGACGGGCTTCACAAATTGTCTCCCTGAGGTCATCTAATTTATCGACAGGTAACCTACATTCCATTCTGACCGTATCAATAATGATACCCAAAAATTTCAACTCTACCGTAGGACCCTCTGTTTTTTCGGGCGCCAGTGGCACCCCAAAAACCTCGAACACATGCTGTACTGTGGCTAACAGGATGTGGCATGTCCGGTCCCCAGGAGGGCCCATAACCAAGAAATCATCCAAATAATGGATGACGGATGCTAAACCTGACACGTCCTTCACCACCCACTCAAGGAATTAACTAAACCTTTCAAAGAAAGAACAAGAAATGGCACATCCCATGGGCAGGCAGCGATCTATGAAATAATTCCCTTGCCAAACGCAGCCCAACAGCCGCATACTGCGCGGGTGGACGAGCAGCAACCGAAAGGCTGCCTCTATGTCCGTTTTCGCCCTTGCCCAACCTGCACACCCAGGTAACAGCATCATCGAACGAGGCATAGGACACCACACAGAGGGCAGGATCAATGGCCCCATTAACGAACCCCCTTTAGGATAGGGCAGGTGATGAATCAGCCGGAATTTATTGGGTTCCTTCTTGGGGACTACCCCCAAAGGAGAAACCACTAAATCGTCAATCGGCGTGACGGCATACGGGCCTGCCATCCTTCCCAAGGACACTTCTTTCTCCAATTTGTCAGAAACAACCTCAGGATGCAATTTTGCAGACTGTAAGTTTGCTCCCATCGGCGGGATACCGGCCAATGAGCAGAGAATCGAGAAACCCTCCTTGAACCCCTTCAACAGAAACTGCGCCGCCGCCCTATCAGGATACCTACTGAGAAACGGTGCCAGTCTTTCCAACCGTACCGGCGTTCTCCCCTTTTCCAGCGTCGGCCGACTTACCCTTTCCCTGCTGGAAACACTTCGACAAGGGATGTGTACCTCCGCATCTGGAGCATGCATGTTTGTAACGACAGGAACCCCCGAATCGGCAAGTCCCTTTGTTATATTGCCAGCAATACCCCTTTCTCTGTGCGGCCGACGATGCTGAGGCTGATGCACCCCCGACCCCCCCCTTGAAAGGGTTGAGAAACAACCTACGCCTGTGTCATTAGCTTCATCCATAAGCTTATGTCCTTCTGGTCCCATCGCAGTGAGGGTCGAACCGCCTTGCGCTGCCTAAATTGCTCGTCATAGCGCTACACCCCCATACACCCTCTGGGCCTCACTAATGGAGTCCAGATAACAAAAAAGGGGCGAGCAGTTCTCCGGCGCCTTCTCCCCTATCACGCTGGCCAAAATATTAAAAGCCTGTAGCCAGTTCCCAAAAGTCCGCGAAATCAGGCGGTAACGGCGTTTCTCCTCCTCCTCCTTTTTGCTCTCGTCCGGCTTCACTTTATCCAGATTAAACTTTTCCAGCGGTAACAGGGAAAATATCTCCACGTATTCCCCTTTCCATATCCCCTCCCGCACCTCAGGTTTGAGATGCGCCCCTAGGGGGACCTCGAAGCAAACATAGACTTCGCCTCTCGCCGAGTCAGATAAACGCACCCCATCAGTGGCCTCCCCTGCATTTTTTGCCTCCCCAGCCGACTTGGGGTCCGCTGCTGCCACGGCCACCTCCGAGTTGACTGGAACCCTCGACTCCGCCCTACCAGAACTAGATGTTGCCCCCGCAGGGGGACCTGTCACCGTCGTAAATCCAGCTTTGGACGCTCCTTGATCCCCCGCTGAAATCCAGGCCGACGCCGGAGACACTACCTGCGAGGACGAAGCGCTTGCCACACTGCGTTCCAACAGCTCCCGACATCCCGACAACCAATTCTGAAGAACCTGCGCCAGCACCCCTTCCTGACCCGACACCCCCGCTGCGGTCACGGCTGGTCATGGGGGATTCCCCCCTTCACCCCCCTCAGGTCCCTGCTGCCCCATCAACCGAGTCAAGCCCTTGTCCCCCAACCCACTGGACAAGACAGATGTACTACCAGTACTGACACTGACAGGGGACAAGACAGGTAGAGAAACAGACAATTGCTGAGACTTACCAGGCTGACCCGGTGGTTCCACCCGCACAGCCGTTCCTCCAGAGCCACATCACCTGCTGCTGCTGCATCCTCCTCCTCCTCCTGGGACTCTGTATATTCGTCTGAGCATGAAAGCTCCCCTTCCGAGCGTTCCCCGTCCTCGTTACTTCGGATGGCCAACGAAGTGTCCAGGCCGCCAGCTCCTGCTGAACGCCTGTTGGTGTCCGAACGGTCCACTCCCACGTTCCTTCGGATAGCCAACGAAGGGATCAGGCCACCGGCTCCAGCCGAACACCCGTAGGTGACGTCATCAGCCGCCGCCTCGCGGCCCACGCGGCCATCGCGTACCGTCCTCCCTCGCCGAGCACTCCAGCGGCCACTCCCGGCCGCAAAAGCCGCCTGCTGCTCCGGCTCCACGGACGGCGATGGCACCACCGGTTCTCCCACGCCGAGCCGCAACATCAGCATGGGAGGGAGTCCCTGCTGAGCCGGCCGCATGATCCGGTCCCCCCATGGAAGGGGAACGGGAGACCACATGGACTAATGATCTCCCTCCCCGGTCCCGCCCGAGCAGAGGATTCCTCCCAGCCCCAGCGGTGACATGAGGGGCCTGTCTCTTGGCCTTTGGGGCTGAAGGGTCCCTGACGGGGCTCCTAGTGCGGCGGCCTGACCTGGGGGTAAATCTAAAGGACAAAATCTAAAGAGCATTCTATAGTGTGTATCCAGCTATAGAGAAGGATGTGCAAAGATGTTACTATGATGCAATAGACCGATGAGAGGACATGAGAACATTTAAGTACAATGCAATAAACCAACAGGAGGATGCAACAACACGTTACTGCGATACACCAGTAGTCTCCAAAACTGTGGCCTGGAGCCCGATGTGGCCCTTTTCCTGCCTTTATCTGACCCGTGGGGCACAATTCCTCACAAGATCTTGTTACCATGATGAGAAACTAATAGGAAGACACTGGAACATGTCACTATGATGAGAACAACCAATAGGAGGACACAAGAACATGTGAGTATGATGTTGTAGACCAGGGGTCTCCAAATGTTCTAAAGAAAGGGACAGTTTACTGTCCTCCAGACTTGGGGGCCGAACTGTGCCCAGTGGGAGTAAATAAGGCCCGATGTGGTATTGTTGGGAGGAATAGTGCCCCTTTTTTGTTGTCAGTGGAAGGGATTCTGTCCCCATCATTTGTGTCAGTGGAAGGAAAAGTGCCCCGTTGTTGGTGTCAGTGGCAGGAATTATGCCCCATTGTTGGTGTCATTGGCAGGAATAATGCCTCAAGGGTCCGGAAAGACAAGCAAAGGGCCCCAGGGCCACAGTTTGGAGACCACTGTTGTACATAAAAACAAAGACAGAGGAACATATTACTATGATCCAATAGTCCAAAAGGAAGATGCACACACATGTTACTATGATACAACAGACCAATAGAAAGATGTCAGAACTTCTAATTTTGCTGTGGTATATACCAATAGATTGAAGTGAGAACATTTAAGCATGATGCGAAAAACCAAAAGGAAGATGTGAGAGCACTTTAACTGAGTTAACTAGTTTTAGAAAAGTTTTAAAAAAGTGTGGGAACTCATCCAAGATGATCCCCCAACACTACTACTACTACCACATTGTGCATCACGCTCAACCGGCAGTGACATTCCATCTTTAATGAGCTGCCGGTGAGATAGGCTGTACTGTGGCGTTTAGATTATCAGGACTTGTATCCTATATTAGGCGCAGATCCTATATCTGGCACCCCCTGAAAACAAACGCAGTTGCAGCGAAGTGGTGCAGGTTTTTAGGGATTAAATCAGATGGCGAGGAAGCAATATAATGCTTCCTTGCCACCTGTCAAACACTGTAAAGTGATCCACTGTGGTTCACTCTCCAGAGGGCAACACTAGTGTACCCTAATCTACAGCAATGCCCCTCACGGGCCAATCAATGCAGCCCCACCAGTGCCCATAAATTCAGCTTCACCAGCGCCCATCAATGCAGCCTCACCAGTGCCCATCAGCTCAGCCTCACCAGTGATTCATCAGTGCCCATCAGCTCAGCCTCACCAGTGCCCATAAATACAGCCTCATCAGTGCCCATATATGCAGCCTGATCAGTGCCCATCAATGCAGCCTGGTCAGTACCCATCTATGCAGCCTGACCAGTGCCCATCAATGCAACGTGATCAAAGCCCATCAGTTCAGTCTTATCAGTGCCCATCTATACAGCTTAATCAGTGCCCATCAATGCAGCCTCACCAGTGCCCATCAGCTCAGCCTCACCGGTGCCCATCAATGCAGCCTGACCAGTGGCCATTAATGTAGCCTGATCAGTGCCCATCAGCTCAGCCTCACCAGTGCCCATCAATACAGCCTTATCAGTGCCCATTAATGCAGCCTCACCAATGCCCATCAATGCAGCCTGATTAGTGCCCATCAGCTCAGCCTCACCAGTGCCCATCAATACAGCCTCACCAGTGCCCATCTATGCAGCCTCACCAGTGCTCAACAGCTCAGACTCACCAGTGCCCAACAATGCAGCCTGATTAGTGCCCATCAGCTCAGCCTCACCAGTGCCCATCTATGCAGCTTAATCAGTGCCCATCAATGCAGGCTCACCAGTGCCTATTAATGGGTGGCAGCAGGGGGGCCTCCTCAGATGTGTCACTGAGCACCAACAGCTGGGCAACTAGGGCTGCAGGAAACTGGGGGGGAGGGCGAGGTAGAGTGGGCGGGGACTCCCAATCCTGTCCACTGATAAGCTAATCCAACGCAGTGCAGCTCTTTAGAAAAAAAATGTTTCCAGGTCCCTGTGTTCAGCTGGGGTCGGGGGACAGTAAGCAGACTATTTCTTCTTTTTCGGCGTCAGGTGGATTAATCCGCCGCAGCGTGCTACACAGTGCTTGCGCTATATCCTTACTCTAGAGCCAGCCAGGAGCGCCGCGGTTGATTAATCTGCCTAGAGCCAAAAAAGAAAAAATAGTCCGCTTTCTGTCCCCTGGCGCCAGCTGAACACAGGGGACCTGGAAACGTTTTTTTCTAAAGAGCTGCACAGCGGGGGATTAGCTTATTAGTGGACAGGATTGGGAGTCCTCGCCCGCTCTACCTTGCCCACCCCCCCCCCCGCCTTGGTAAGCCAATGCCAGTCCTGCGGGACACAGCTGCTAACGGCAATCGAGTTCCTGCTGTGCAAAAAGTGCAGGAACTCCGTTCCCATGCATTCCCGCAGGAATTGAGCCCTGGATTTAGGGGATATAGGGGAAGCATCTGCTTTCCCAAGCTAACCCCATCTGCTCTTCACCCTGCCTCAGACTCACTCTTCACACTATGACAAGAACGTGTCACTATGATGCAATAAACCAATGGGAGGATGCAGAAACATTTCACTATGATGCGATAGACCAATGAGATGTGAAAAACATGTTACTATGATGTGACAAACCAATAGAAGGGCAATGAAAGATTTTATTATGATGCAATAGATTTATAGGAGGATGACAGAACATGTAACTGTGATGAAATACTGTATAAGGATATAAGAATATACTACTATGATTAAAAATACCAATAGGTAGATACTGGGATATATTAGCATGATGTGACAGACCAATAGGAGAGCACAAATATCTGTTACTCTAACGTGATAGACCAATAGGAGAACCCTGGGACATGTTACCATGATGCAATACACCAATAGTAGAACATATTGTCTATGGCAGCGGTTCTCAACCCGTGGGTCGTGACACCCTGGGGGATCGATTGCCGATTTCCAGGGGGTCGAGGCGTCTCGCAGCACGTCTTGCTGCAATCCACAGGGTCGGCAACCCGCTATATGCCTTTAAGAGCGCAGCTCGGCGCTCGGATGACTAACCCCATCTATCCTCATCCCCTCCTCCCCTCAAGACTGACGTCATTCTCAGCTTGCCCTCTGCAATTGCGAGATGTAGAGGAGAGATACGGTGAGTCATCTGAGCGCCAAGCAGCGCTCTTAAAGACATATAGAACTGCAATTCTCTTATAAAACACAGTATCCACTCCTGTGCATAGCCACCTCTGTATACCCCCTTGTGCATAGCCACCTCTATATCCCCCCCCCATGTATAGCCACCTCTGTATCCCCCCCCTTGTATAGCCACCTCTGTATCCCTCCCTGTGCATAGCCACCTCTGTATCCCTCCCTGTGCATAGCCACCCCTGTATCCCCTGTGCATACCCACCCCTGTATCCCCTGTGCAAAGCCACCTCTGTATCCCCCTGTGCAAAGCCACCTCTGTATCCCCCTGTGCACAGCAACCTCTGTACCCCCTGTGCATAGCCACCTCTGAATCCCCTGTGCATAGCCACCTTTGTACCCTCTGTGCATAGCCACGTCTGTTCCCCCTGTGTAGAGCCACCTCTGTACCCCCTGTGTACAGCCACCTCTGTACCCCCTGTGTATAGCCACCTTGGTACCCTCTGTGCATAGCCATCTCTGTATATCCTGTGCATAGCCATCTTTCTAACCTCTGTGTATAGCCACCTCTGTATCCCCTGTGCATAGCCACCTCTGTACGTTTTGTGCATAGACACCTCTGTACCCCCTGTGTATAGCCACCTCTGTACCCTCTGTGCATAGCCACATCTCAATCCCCTGTGCATAGCCACTTCTGTACCCCCTAGAAAAAGACAAGAAAAAAGGAAGGAGCACGCACCTAGTGTATTACCAAAAAAAGAGATTTATTTAAAAAATGATAAAGGAGGGTACTCATATTAAGTCAGGGGTTGAGACGTGGTAAAAACACAACTTAGGCAGGATAAGACAGGGTAAAAGCTGACGCATTTCGGGGGCGCACCACCATCCTCAGAGCTTTGCTGCCCTGGACTGTCAGACCCGAAGATAAATGTGTTACTGCACAGATGCAGCCGATTCAAACAATTAGCCACCAATCAAACAATTGTTAAAATTAGTCAATCAATTGGTCAATTAAGAGCTAATGATCACAGGGATGCGCAATTAATAAAGAAGAATTTTAAAAGAATTTTAAAAGCTTGAGCGTATAATCAAAAAAAAAAAAGTCACTAGTAATTATATGTATATGAAATTAATATAATGGGTGGCATAATAAACCGCAATAAAAAATGACAGACATGACCAAAGACAAATGCAAATGCAAATGTTAGTACATAAAAAATGTCATCGTTTACCTCCAGCGCTAATAGAGAAAAGAGACCGCTGACACTGGAAGCCAGGGCCGCCTGATGACAAGCCAACGTGCCCCCGATCGTCTCCATTCCAGGGAGAGGGCGCCATGGGGACAAAAGGAAAAGGAAGGGGAGGGGGAAAGCGGCGGTGGGACGCTGGGATGCTGAGGACTGGGGGGAAGTGAATGAAGCGGCTGGACCCAGACATTCTAAAACCTCACATCCGACCGGAAGTGACGTGCTGGTGCACCCAAGGCGACAAATGCACAGGAAGCAGGTCCTGAGCGGGGAACGGTCTGACAATACCAGGGGAAAGTACAACAGTTACTAAAACCAATACATATTACCAACTAGACAACAATATTATAATATTAAAATATTATAAATGCGGGATCACATATCTACTAGTAGTAAATCCCTGATAAAATTAGGTGAATGAATGAATAGATCCCTAATATAACCCTAATATTAATTGATAAACAGATAGATAAATACATCTCTATGATCATAATGATCTATTGCAAACACTTGGATTGGCGTTAGACGCCGAGAAGGCTTTTGATGGTGCACTGGGGATACCTATCAGCTATAACAGCTCTATACACAAAGCCTTAGGCATGGGTCTTTACTAGTGTTGAGCGAACCCGGACTGTAACGTTCGGGTCTGTACCGAACTTTCGGGTGTCCGGGACCCGGAACTGAACACGGACATTTTCAAAAAACGTTCGGGTTCGGGTTCTGGGTTCTGGTAGTTGATCACGCATGTTGAATAGCTGAAGGACAGCCAATCAACAAGCGTTTCACTGGTTTGCCCTTAGAAGCCATCACAGCCATGCCTACTAATGGCATGGCTGTGATTGGCCAGTGCATCATGTGACCCAGCCTCTTTATAAGCTGGAGTCACAGTGCTGCATGTCACATGCTCTTGGGTTAGTGTAGGGAGAGGAAGCTGCCGGCGTGAGGGAGAGATTACAGACATTTTAACATCTGATCCTGCATACTGAGATTACTACTGCTGTTGCTCTGAGGGACAGATAGCAGAAATTTGAGATTTCACATACTGCTGCTTTGAGTTGCAGATTGCAGATCAAACTCTGCATAAAACAATGATCGCTACGATCGTGCACAACGATCATATTGTTGGAGTAATTTGAGGTTTCACATACTGCTGCTTTGAGTGACACATTGCAGATCAAACCCTGCCTAACACAACAATCGTTACGATCGTACACAACGATCAGATTGTGCAATCGTATTCAACGATCAGATTGTGGGAGTAATTTGAGATTTCCCATACTGCTGCTTTGAGCGATCTGACTGCACTAGGTAGAGGCTTCTGCTTAGAGGGACAGATTACTGTTCAAAAATCATTGCCTACTCCTATAGGGCCAGCTGTTGCTGTAAGTGACACATTATTGTTCAAAAATCATCTCCTAGTTCTAAAGGGAGAGTTTCCAGCTGTTGCTTAGAGGGACAGATTATTGTTCAAAAACCATTGCCTACTCCTATAGGGCCAGGTTCCAGCTGTTGCTGTAGGTGACAGATTATTTATTGTTCAAAAATCATCTCCTAGTTCTAAAGGGAGAGCTTCCAGCTGTTGGTGCGAGCAGTGCATTTTTTGCACCAAAATAAAAAGTCCGGCTACGTTGGTGTTTTCCAAAAAAAAGGTATTAATTGGTATTAATAAATACTTACATAGGGCTACATAGTACATTTGCGGGCCAAATGAGGAGAGCAAATAAGGGACATGGTCATGGTGCTGCTGGTGACGCTGGTGCTGCTGGTGTTGGTGGTGTTGGTGAACCTCCTGTTGGAAGGAGAGGATGTGGTCGAACTGTGCCAGCTACACGCACAAGGGAAACACCTTCCTCAGGTAGCCAACAGAACCTTCACCAGTATATGGTAGGCCAGAATGCCCCTCAATGATTGGTGAGGCCAAAACAAGTGCAGGCGATAATAGATTGGGTAGCTGACAATGCCTCCAGTTCCTTCACATTGTCTCCCACCCGGTCCCTTGATGAAAGCTCAGAGTTGGTACCTGAACCCCATGGCCATCTGTCTTTCACCTCAGCCCCTTGTAAATTAGCCAAGCAGTCTGAGCCCCAAGTCCTGCAAGAGACTCTTATGCTTTTTGATGACTCTCCTGGTGTGCTTTCCGTGGGCCATCCACATAGTGCTGCCCCAGAAGTGGAAGACATTGATAGCACCGATGCCCAACCACTTCTGTTGCAGGATGAGGACATGGAAACACCAGCGCAGCACATTTCTGATGATGACGAAACACAGGTGCCAACTGCTGCAGCTTGCCTCAGTGTGCAGACTGACAAGGAGGGCAGTGGTGAAGGGTGTGTGGAAGATGATGGGGAGGATGATGAGGTCCTAGACCCCACATGGAATGAGGGTCATGCGAGTGACGTGTGGAGTTTGGAGGAAGGGGTGGTGGTCGCACAGGGGCACCAGCACAGCAAAAGAGGAAGCAGGTTGCAAAAGCGGAACGAGCGTCCCCTAGACAGTATGCCTGCTACTACCCACCGCACCCAGGGACCTAGCACACCAAAGGCAGCTCAAAGGCATTCCCCTGTGTGGCAGTTCTTCAGACAATGTGCTGACGACAAGACACGAGTGGTTTGCAAGCTGTGCAATGATAGCCTGAGCCGGGGCATAAATGTTCTCAACCTGAGCACAACCCCCATGACCAGGCATCTAAATTCAAGGCACAAGCTGCATTGGAATAATTACCTCAAAATCCAAGAAAGGTCTCGGCCTCCTCCTGCTTCCTCTTCTGCTGCTGCCACGGCCTTTTCCTCCACCTCTACAGTGACAGTGTCAACTGCCACCCAGCAAACAGACGATAGCAACGCCACCATGTCCTCCACCATCCCCAAGCATTTCCACATGGTCCCATGGAAACTTACAGCTGTCCATCTCCCAAACACTGGAGAGAACTGTGAAGTACCCCCCTACCCACCCGCGATCCCTGGCCCTGAATGCCAGCATTTCAAAATT
>BLSH010514839.1:144213-156906 GCA_018402905.1 Glandirana rugosa
AGCCCAAGCCTCCCAGGCTTGCTTGAAACCTTTTTTCAGGCCCAAGCCGTTGCTTGCAACGGGCTTGCAATAGGGCCTGGGGTATGGTTTAACTTCAATTACCCCTGGACTTGAAAATCCGTGTTTTTACCGACATTGTTTCAGGACCGTTCACGATCTCCCGACGTTTTCCTTCATTTTACCCCCATTCTCATCCCGTTCACGGGATGTTTTTTTACCCCTATCCCTTTTATCAAATTTTAGTTTATTTATTTTAGCAGAATAAACATTTAGACCGGACTCACACAGCCATTCGTATACTTGTTTTTTTTTTAATAGGCCTCAATATTTTGGGGGCTACCCCAATTATAAACAAACAAAAAAAAAATACAGTGTTGGCTACCTCCTCCTCCTCGATCACCGCCACTTCCACCTACACTGCCATGGTCACGGCCTAGTCAACATCTAGGCTCCTACTCCACATCCACCCCCCCTTCCCATTTTATTTATTTGATTTTAAACTATTTTCCCTATCCCCATTTTTTTGTAGGGCACTTGCCCTACTCTTACCCCCATTTTACTTCCTTTTGCAGCCCTCTAGCACTTGCCAGGACTTTGTTACAGCCATTTTTGTGCCTAAAAGTTCAGGTCCCCATTAACTTCAATTTGGTATGGGGTCCGGGATAACGTTCGGGCAACGTTCGTTGCCGAACCCGGACTTTTTTCCAAAGTTCGTTCGGACCCTCCGAACCCGAACGTCCAGGTGTTTGCTCAACTCTAGTCTTTACGTTAGCAGCCCTTTCCAACACTTTCTTTATTACGAACGGAACAAGACAGGGGTGCCCCCTGTCACCCCTGATCTTCTCTCTAGTAATGGAGCCATTCGCGGAATCCATCAGAACATCTCCTTCTATATGGCATCTCCATAGCAGGCAAACACCATAAAATCAGCCTGTTTGCCGACTATGTTATTTTGACACTTACAGAAGTTACTAAATCCCTGGCTGGGGTGGGTGCGACGATCAAGGCCTTCAGTGCCACCTCATTCTATAAAATAAATATAACTAAAATCAGCAAAGAAACCCCTACTAAATTAGAGTCACTATTCCTGTGCAAGTGGGACGCGAATAAGATTCAGTATCTAGGTATACAACTGACCAATAAAACATCACAATTATATTATGTAAACTATAAACCACTTTTGAAAATGGTACATAACGAGCTAACGCAACTAGGTATATTTGAATTATCCTGTCTAGGTCGTATAGCCACCTTTAAAATGGTAACCCTACCTAAAATCCTATACCTTTTTAGAACCCTACCAATACCCCTGCCCAACTGTTTCTTTACAACCCTTGATACGCACCTACAGACATTTATCTGGAAAGGAACTAAATCTAGGATTTCCTTCTCAATCCTGACTAAGAACAAATCAAGGGGTGGGATGGGAGCCCCATTAATAAAGAACTACTATAGAGCAGCTTTACTGGACCAACTAGGATCATGGACAGCCCCGACCCCATCCAATCAATGGACCGGAATAGAACAGGCTCTACTGAAAGGTAAAAACCTACAAGCTCTACTAATAGCGGCATCTATGAACTTACCTGTATACTTACAAGAACATCCCTCCATTAAAGCATCATTAGCAGCATGGAAAGACCTATTATCAGTAAAAAATTAACAGCTAAATATACCAGTAAGAGATCTCCCACTACAAACTCTTGAATTTTTGATCCCAGACTTCTCCGTTAAACGGTGGTTAGACAAAGGACATACTACAGTAGTGGACATCTTACAGAACCCCGCGCATGCAGACATATTTAAAATATCCCAGGTTAGGCATTTAATGGGATCCTTCCTGGCAGAAAGGGTCTCAGGGGATACAAAAACATGGGAACTATACCATAACAAAGACATAACACAAAGTAACATTTCCAACTTTTACGAAATGCTTCAGGGAGAAAAGAAACTGACCAAAACGACGGGTTTACTAAAATGGGAGCAGGAATTAGGCCGAACTTTTTCTGAACAAGAATGAGCTGATGCAGTGAAGTACAGTTTAGGGGCCACACATAACGTGTCCCACTGGGAGAATGTCTACAAGATTATATACAGGTGGCACCTAACGCCGGCTAGGATTTCTCCTGACTGTTGGAGGAATTGTGGTCAGCCTGGTCATCTAACACATGTGTTGTGGCACTGTAAGTCTATTAAAAGCTTTTGGCACTCTATCTTCAAGCTGATATCATCCATCATGGGTATGATCACCCAGCCATCCCTTGCCATGGCTCTACTTGGTCTATCTATTTCTAAATTTCCTAAAAACATTCAAATAATAATAGTACATATTCTCTTTGCAGCTAGGCTGACCATAATGCGCCAGTGGAAAAAAGAGTCTGCTCCTACTTTGGAAGAGGTTATCTCCAGAGTGAGGCTACAATGCTCATACGAGTACGCATATGCTAATCCCTAATCAGGAAGGGATGGGTCTATACTTATGTAAACAATTGGAAGCAGTGAGGAATAGTAGTAGTAGTAAAAATTTTGTTTTTTATTGTGGAAGTTTGCATCACACCAGAGGGGTTATAGCTAACTCTATAATTGAATAGGTATACGGGTCTGATCTGTACTGTTAGATTAGTAATAAGCCAACAATTATGTTAACCAACCCATTGAGTTACAAGTCAGCTAAAGCATAGACTTCTGTACTGAGAAAACTATATGCTTGCATTATGTTTAAGTGAAGACTTTCAAACTGTATAATTTGTGAATGCTAATTTTCAATAAAAATTAAAAGTTAAAAAAATAAAATAAAAGACCGAATTCAGAGAGTAGTGGTTAATGATTCTTACTCTGAATGGCCTAAGGTTATCAGTGGTGTACCCCAAGGTTCAGTGTTGGGACCCTTACTTTTTAATATATATATAAACGATAAAGGGTCTGGGATTAAAAGTAAAATTTCAGTGTATCTAGATGGCACCAAGCTATGCAGTGCAATAACATTCTTACAAGATGTCTCCAACATACAAGCCAACCTCAATGCACTGTTTAATTGGGCAACCAGTGTTAATGTTCGCAGCAAATTTCAATTTGGTTTTAGTCTTAGTCTTTTGACTAAAATGCCATTTTAGTTTTAGTCCCATTTTAGTCATCTGCAATTGTTTTAGTTTTAGTCATATTTAGTCGACTAAATCTGCAGTATATTTTAGACTAAACCCCGCTGACGTTGACGTAACGCGTACGGGTGGTGGAGCCGTGATCTGACATCACCCGCTGCTATTCTACAGTGCCATTAGATTATCAATATCTTACTGTTTTATCCAAGATAAAGCCTTTGTAAGTGCAATTCTTTAATAAATTTATATTAACTTTTTTTATGTGTTCTTGTGTGATATCCAAGCTTTTGGCTGTGATCCTGTGTCGCTCTGGTTTGCCCTAAACTGGGATGGAGCTGGGACAAGTGCTGGTCTTACCTCCTGATCACACAGTTGTTTCTCTGTGACCTCTGGGAGAGGATTCTCTGGCGTTGATCCTGCGCTGTTCTTGGTGTGCAATACCCCTGAGTGGGGGACAAGCACTTCTGACCTTCTGGTAACAGTTAGGTGAGCCCACATTTTTTCTATTGGTGAAGGGATCTGTCACCTGGATTCATATGTGCTGCAGATTTCCTACTCTCTCACATGCAACTCTTCCTCTAAAGCGGTGTTCCGGGCTTTTCATTGACATTTGATGCGTTTTATTGACTGTTAAGCATATATGAATTTATGTATTCTGGGCTTACACACATTTTTTTACATGGATATTTGATGCATTTATGGATTTTATGTATTTTTATGAATTTTATAATATTTGCACTGCATTAATTTCAATTAATTTGTATGGGCTGTGTGATTAACCCTTTGGTGTTCAGCTGGCATTAATTTTAGTGCAATTAGGGTATCTGATTGACTTTTATTATTGGGCTACACACTTTTCTGGCCTGCTTTAGCAGATCTTCCAACCCTGGTTACCTATTTAGGAGACCCTGCACCACCAAATTGAGGACATGTGCCAGGCATGGCACTCTAGCTGGCTTGGCGTGAACCACCTCTGGGCCTGCCCGTGCAGAGCTGCAAGAATCTCATCTCTGGTGTGTTTCCTGACCCCTAGACATACCAGCTGAAGGACTGCATGGCACCTTTTAGCCTGACTCATTGAATAGCCCCTTGAACACTTAGAGGGTACTTGTGGTTCATAGGACAATTCAGCAGAGGAGGGCACAGAGGAGGAGGAGGAGGGGGTAGAGCTGACAAATAGCGCATCATCACCACTAGCTGTATAGAGACATGGGGGCACAACAAGCTGCAGCACTGAGCCCTGTCCTGCATCCTTCTGAGTTGCAAACAGAGTTACCCAGTGTGCTGTGAACAATATATATCTTCCCTGACCATGCTTGGTGGACCACGTGTCAGCAGTAATGTGGACTTTGCCGCTGACTGCCTTGCCCAACGATGCCACAACATTGCCTTCCGTGTGATGGTAAAGAGCTGGAATGGCCTTACGTGAAAAGAGATAGCAACTGGGAACCTGCCATTGTGGTACAGCACATTCTGAAAATTCACAGAAGGGGTCAGAATCCACTAGACAGAAAGGCAGAAGTTGCAGGCTCTGATGAAGAGGGTTCGCCCTGGAAACGCGTCAGCCTTGTCTTATGGATAACATCCAGTTCCTCTGCTGAGGTCCTGTCATCGTTTCCATTGGATGCATTTTTAAATTTCAAAAGTTTCATTATCAGCTCCGCTTGAGAGTATATGGATTTTATATTTACAATTTATTAAACTTTTTAATGGTACGGCACAAGGTCGGTGCGCCTCTCTTGTTTGTCTTTTCTTTGCTTTAGTGTGTCTGGATTCCCATGATCCGGAAGAGGGCAGCAAGACCTATATGTGCGAATTATCATCATCTATATTGTGACTATCATCAAATTAAGTGCCCCTGCCACACTGTGCACCATCGGTTAGAGATTCTTTGAGTGCAGGAGTGTATTGGTTTGGAGAAGTTGCATGCCTGCATTTAGGCACTGGGCATGTGGGTGGCAGTGACTGTAATTTTTTTTCTGCTGCAGCAGATGGAGCAGAGAAATTTGCCGGCTATAGTCTACAACTGGTGGTGTGCTGCTGGCAGATGTGCTGCAAGGACCTTGGACACCCTATACATTCATCACTGTCAGCGGAGGCTGCTGAGAGGTCATGAGGTATAGCGGGGGCAGACTGAGGTGAGTAAAAAGGACTAACAGATTTGCGCCCCTTTTGTGTGGCTTTCAGGTGCTCTTGCCAACAGGTTGAGTGGTGGGAGGTTAAAGCGGAGTTCCACACTTTTTTTGTTTATTAAAAGTCAGCAGCTACAAAAAGTGTAGCTGCTGACTTTTAATAAACAGTAACTTACCTGTCTCCCGGTCCAGCGACGGCTGCTCCCTAAGCCTCGCTCATCACCCCCCTCCTCCCGATGGCCCCGCCATTCCTAGTGTGGGCACCGGGCCCGGCTTCACGGCCGGGCACCCACTGCGCATGTGCGAGTCGCGCTGCACATTCCTAGTGGCCAGGCAATCTTCTGGGACCTGTGACGTGTCCCAGAAGATTGCCAGGAGGGAGGGGCTGCCTAGGAGGAGAGGAGGAGTCGCCTAGGCGGCCCTGAGGTGGAAGGTGGAAGAGGGACAGGAAGTCCCTCTGAAACCTGGGGACACACTCCCCCCCAAAAAAATTACATGCCAAATGTGGCATGTAAGGGGGCGAGGAGTGCTTAAAGCGGAAGTTCCATTTTTGGGTGAAACTTCGCTTTTAATGCCTTGACAAGCATGTGGTACCCAAATGGCTGGTGTTTGTGCCACACTTGATGTGCTTGAGACAAAGTTTGCAAATTGCAACAGTGTGCTAAAAAAGGCCCAGACAGCTGAGCTGTGGGAAGTGGTCCGGAAGATAACAGCTCCACAATGTGATGGAATAGTGTAGCTGCTTTCTACTCTTCCATGGTGACTGCCACATTGGGGTTGTGCCTCACCCTCACTTTCCTACTCTGCTCCACCTGGCACCTCATCATCATCATCTACTCCATCCTCATTACCACTGAAGAAAAGTTGTCAATACGCTGCGGCTGTCGAATAGGACTGCCAATTTGTGTGCCAGTGTTCTCCCCTCTCTATAGACAAGGGAAGCAAGGACAGGCTCCTCTAAGTGTAATATCTCAAACCAGTTTATTAAAACCAAGATTGTGCACTCACATGAGGTAGAAGATATTTAGGCCTATCAAAACATGAACTGGTGCTTCCATGATGCTGGTGGAGATAATGCAGGGCTTGCACTTACAGCGTGCCGTCATCTGAGCATGTGGCTGTGGTTGAACCCATGGGGCCAGGATGGAAGGACCGGAGCTGTGTATGATGTTGGAGTGCAGCGTGACATGCACCCGCCAGAAGTGGCAAACAAAGGAAGTGATGCAACGCATTTCAGAGCATGTGCAGCAGTCCATGGTGAAGCTGCATCACTCCTTTCTCAAACTCTGGCAGCTCCAGGGGACTGAACATTAGTCTCTGCTTGGGTGACAGAGGATGAGGAGGATGAGGATGGTTTTGTAAGCCAGTCCACCACCTCCTCTGCATGCTATGACTGGATAGCATGGGCAACATCACTAAACAGAGAAAATGATGCCTTGCCTAAGGATTGACAATGTCCACCGTTGCCTGTGGACACATACGCTGCTGGCCCCATCACAGTGCCATGGGAACATATGCTTCTTGTTGTCCTCCCAGACATGATGGGGGGTTGCTTATTAACAAATTGTTACTAAAGATGTTGAAATGTGTACATGGATGCACTTTAATCAATAAAAAGTGGTGTTTGGTGCACTTTAACTTAAGTACGCACTACACAGACACACTCCACTGATACACTATAATATGCTGCAGTAAATCTGCACTGACGCATTGCAATATACTGCGTCAAACATGCAGTAATGCACAGAAATATATTGCATTAAACGTGTACTAACGCACTGAAATATGTGGCGTTAAACTTGCAGTAAAGCAATGAAATATATGGCATTGAACGTACAGTAACGCACTGAAATATACAGCTTTAGCCACTTGCTGACCGCCCGCCGCAGCGTGACGGCGGCAAGGTGGCTCGTTATCGCGAAACGCTGTCACCTTACGGCGGCCGCGATAACTAGTATTGTGAGTGCGCGCCGCCGGAGGCGCGCTTGCGCTCTCACTGTGTTCGGGGGGGGCAGGGAGTGGGTAGTGTGGACTCGATCACCGCCGACTACCCGCGAGGCCCCCCCCCGCAGTGAGAGAACGGAGGTCCGTGTAAGTATACACGGATCTCCGTTCTCATAGAGGGGGAAGGGCAGTGATCACAGGCTTCTTGTATATGGAAGCCGTGATCATCCCTTTTCCCCAGCCAGGCCAGCCCACATACAGTTAGAACACGTCCAGGGAACACAAGTAACCCTTAGAGCGACCCCTGTAGGTTAACCCCTTCACTGCCAATGGCATTTACACAGTAATCAGTGCATTTTTATACCACTGATCGCTGTATATATGCCAATGGCCCCAAAAAAGTGTCAAAATGGTCCGACATGTCCGCTGCAATATTGTGGTACTGCTAAAAATCGCAGCTCGCCGCCAAAAAAAAAAATAAATAAATAAAAACCACAGAAATTAATTCTCATCATTTCTAAACGCGGCAACTTTTGCGCAAACCAATCAATAGACGCTGATTGCAATTTTTTTTACCAAAAATATGAGGAAGAATATAAATTGGCCGAAACCGATGAAAAATGTTTTTTTATATTTTTTTTTGGATTTGTATTTTAGCAAAAAGTAAGAAATTTGTTTTTTTTTGCAAAATTGTCGCTCTTCCTTTGTTTATAGCGGCAATCAGAAATGATGCAGAGATGATCAAATACCACCAATAGAAAGCTCTATTTGTGGGAAAAAAGGACGCAAATTTTGTTTGGGTACAACGTCGTACGACCGCGCAATTGTCAGTTAAAGTGATGCAGTGCCGAATCGCAAAAAGTGCTCTGGTCCTAAAGTGGGAAATCCTTCCAGGGCTGAAGTGGTTAAACTTGCAGTAACGCAATGAAATATACTAAGTTAAATGTACACTTGCAGTAACACACTGAAATATAGTGTGTTAAACGTGCACTAACGCACAAAAATGAGCTGCATTAAACGGCATGTAACGCACTGAAATATACAGCGTTAAACTTGCAGTAATGCACTGAACTATACTGCGTTAAACAGAAGGTAACACACTGAAATATACGGCGTTAAACTTGCAATAACGCACTGAAATATAAGGCGGTAAACTTGCATTAATGCACTGCAATATAGG
Source organism: Glandirana rugosa (assembly GCA_018402905.1). Lineage (NCBI taxonomy): Eukaryota > Metazoa > Chordata > Amphibia > Anura > Ranidae > Glandirana > Glandirana rugosa. The sequence continues at coordinate 152,568 of BLSH010514839.1, forward strand.
GCAGCTTGCAGTAGCACACGGAACTATACTGCGTTAAATGGAAGGTAACACACTGAAATATACGGCGTTACACTTGCAGTAATGCACTGAACTATACTTCATTAAATGGAAGGAAACGCACTGAAACATACAGTGTTAAACTTGCAGTAACACACTGAACTATACTGCATTAAACGGAAGGTAACATACTGAAATATAGGGCGTTAAACTTGCAGTAATGCACTGAAATATATGGCATTAAACTTGCAGTAACGCAATGAAATATATGGTGTTAAACTCGCAGTAATGCAACGAAATATACTACACTAAACGTGCACTAATGTACTGAAATATACGTGCCTCAAAACAGAGGTACCCTTGAGATTCTCATGCCTATGTAGGTCAAGAGAGTGGTGCTGCTTCCCTAGCAATCGAAATGTTCCAAAAAGATAGGCCCACAGGGAATTTAATACAGCACCACTACCCCAGAAAGGTATGACACAATAGTAAAAGTTATGTCGTTTATTGCATCCAAATATTAAAAGAGTATCACTTAGAACAACTGACCCTTGGGTCTAGACAATATACATTACACATTGACAAAACACATAATATTGAACCACTATGACATATTATATCAGTGTAAGAGCTATCAAACCATCAGGTATAAAGTGTATCCTGATATACAAGGCTTGGCTCCATATCCAACATTTTTCGAAGTTAAAAAATTTCCTTTTAACTTCTTCCTCAGGGAAGACACTGTATAATGTGGTTCTGAAAGATAACAGCAAGCATAAATATCTAGCAAGAGTTATTCAATTTCATAGTATCAAAATGTATCATTTTTCACAGTAGTTGTAATGGCATAACACATACATCCATACAGAGAAGATCTATGGGTGTGAGTCTGTCTCCCCCATGCGCTGATACTATATATATATATATATATACGTGCTTCACCCTCACTTTCCTCCTCTGCTCTATCTAGCACCCAAGTCACATCAGTGACCTCATCATCATCATCTACTCCATCCTCATTACCACTGGAGAAAACATGGAAATACGCTGTGGCTGGGAAACATGACTGCCAATTTGTGCACCAGTGTTCTCCCCTCTCTGTAGACAAGGGAAGAAAGGACAGGCACCTCTAAGTGTAATATTTCCCACCAGTTTATTAAAACCAACAGATCGTGCACTCACATGATCTAGAAGATAATTAGGGCTATCAAAACATGAACTGGTGCTTCAATGGTGCTGGTGGAGATGATTCAGGGCTTGCAATTACAGGGTGCCATCAGCTGAGCATGTGGCTGCAGTTGAACCCACGGGGCCAGGATGGGAGGACCGGAGCTGTGTTTGATGTTGGAACGCAGTGTGGCATGCACCCACCAGAAGTGGCAACCAAAGGAAGTGATGCAACACATTTCAGAGCATGTGCAGCAGTCCGTGGTGAACCTGCATCACTCCTTTCTCAATCTCTGGCACCTGCAGTGGACTGCGCACTAGTCTCTGCTTGGGTGATGGGGGATGAGGAGGATGAGAAGGATGAGGATGGTTTAGTAATGCAGTCCACCACCTCCTCTGCATGCTTTGGCTGGATAGCACAGACAACATCACTAAACAGAGGAAACGATGCCCTGCCTGAGGACTGACCATGTCCATCTTTGCCTGTGGACACATACGCTGCTGGCCCCCTCACAGCGCCATGGGAACGTCTGCCTCTCCATGTTGTCCTCCAAGACAATGTGGGGGTGCTTATTAACAAAATGTAACAAAGATGTGGAAATGTGTACGTGGTGCATGCTAATAAATAAAAAGTGATGTTTGGTGCACTTTAACTTAAGTATGCACTACACAGACACACTCCACTGATACACTATAATACACATTGCAATATACTGCATCAAACGTGCAGTAACGCACAGAAAAATACTCAGTTAAACGTGTACTAACGCACTGAAATATATGGCGTTAATATTAAACTTGCAGTAACTCACTGATATATACAGCATTAAACTTACAGTAATGCACTGAAATATATTGTGTTAAACGGGCACTAACTCACAGAAATAAATAGCGTTAAATGGCACATAACACACTGAAATATACAGCGTTAAACTTGCAGTAATGCACTGAACTATACTGTGTTAAACGTAATGTAACATACTGAAATATACGGCGTTAAACTTGCAGTAACATACTGAAATATACAGCGTTAAACTTGCAGTAAGGTAATGAAATATGATATGCTTAACGTGCACTAACGCACTGATTTATACGTTGTTAAACTTGCAGTAATGCACTGAAATATACTGTGTTAACCACTTCAGCCCCAGAATGGATTTACCCCCTTAATTACCAGGCCATTTTTTGCGATACGGCACTGCTTTACTTTTTTAACTGACAATTGTGCAGGGGTGCAATGCTGTACCCAAATAAAATTGATGTTCTTTTTTTCCCCACAAATAGAGCTTTCTTTTGGTGGTATTTGATTTTCATTTTTTGCACTATAAACAAAAAAAGACAGACAATTTTGATAAAAGAAACACTGGGGTTTATTTACTAAATCTAGAGAGAGCAAAATTAGTCACAATTCTGCAGAGAAACCAATCAGCTTCTAACCTCAGCTTAATTAATTAAGCTTTAGCAAAAAAACTGGAAGCTGATTGGTTTCTCTGCAGAATTGTGGCTAATTTTGCCGTCTCTAGATTTATTAAAAAAAAACAATATTTTTTACTTTTTGCCATGATATATATCCACAAAAAAACAAATTTATTCATCAGTTTAGGCCAATATGTATTCTTCCATATATTTTTGGTAAAGAAAATTGCAATAAGCGTATATTGATTGGTTTGCACAAAAGTTATAGCATCTATAAAATAGGGGATAGATTTATGGCATATTTATTATTTTTATTTATTTTTTTACTAGAAATGGCGCTGATCAGTGATTTTTAGTGGGACTGCTACATTACGGCAGACAGATCAGACACTTTCGACACTTTTTTGGGACCAGTGACATTATTACAGTTATACAGAGCTACAAATAAGCACTGATCACTGTATAAATGACACTGGCAGGGAAGGGGTTAACACCAGGGGAAAATCAAAGAGTTAAGTGTGTCATAAGGAGGTGCTTTATAACTGTGGGGGAAGTGGACTGACTGGCAGTACAGAGAGATTGCTGTTCCTGATCACTAGGAACAGCCGATTACACTGTACTCCCCTGTCAGAATGGGCATCTGATTTGTTTACATAGGCAGATCTCCATTCTGCCACTCTGTGGAGTGATCGTGGGTGGCCGGTGGACATCGCGGCCGCCGGACCCACGCATTGGCTCCCCAGCTGTGCAGCAGTGTCTTGTGCACGAAACAACGTAGGGGGCTCATCATTTCACGCAATAGGGCCGCCCTTCTGCAGTATATCTGCGGTGGGCAGTCCTTAAGTGGTTTAACAGCACGTAACGCACTGAAATATACGCCGTTAAACTTGCAGTAACGCAATTAAATATACTATGTTAGACGGTCACTACACTCACACTGGCTGAACTTTCCCTAGATTCACATTAATGTAAAGGTGAATGGTGGTCACTACACTCACACTGACTTAACTATCCTTAGATTCACACTAATATAAAGATGGATGGAGGTCATACTACACTCACACTAACTGAACTATCCCTAGATTCACACTAATATAAAGTTGAATGGTGGTCACTCACTACACTCACACTAACTGAACTATCCCTAGATTCACATTAATAAAGGAGAAAAATAACCCATGGGTAGAGTTGAGCGAACCTCTGGAAGTTCGGGTTCTGCTGGTCCGTCCGAACTTCGGGACAAAGTCCGGGTCCGGGTCCGGACGGAGCCCGAACGATCGCACGGACAACGAACCCCATTGAAATCAATGGGGACCCGAACTTTTATGCACAAAAATGGCTGTAACAAAGTCCTGGAAAGCCCTAGAGGGCTGCAAAAGGAAGTAAAATGGGGGTAAGGGTAGGGCAAGTGCCCTACAAAAAAATGGGGACAGGGAAATAACTGTAAATATTTAAAAAAAAATAAAAACATAAAAAAAGCAAAAATGGAGGTGAATGTGGATCATCTTCAAACTGTGTCTGAAAAGTATTAATTAACGGTAGAAGCCATATAACTGTTCTAAAATCATCTTCAAACTAGGGCAAGTGCCCTACAAATAAATGGGGATAGGGAAAATAAATTAAAATCAAGTAAAAAAACGGGAAGGGGGGTGGATGTGGAGTAGGAGCCTAGAGGTTGACTAGGCCATGACCGAGGCAGTGTAGGTGGAAGTGGCGGTGGTAGAGGAGTAGGAGGAGGTAGCCAACATGGTTTTTTTTT
>BLSH010514839.1:161563-171976 GCA_018402905.1 Glandirana rugosa
CGTCGGGGGGGTATGCCTCTCGTCGGTTAGTCGAGAGGTGACGAGTCCAGACGTCTGACTGGGTGCCGTGGTGGCTAGTCACGATACGTGCGGAGGTTCCCACACGCTAGCGCCCAATAGGACTCCTGTAGTTATCTGTGGGTCAGTCCTATTACTTGGGGGACGTGCCGGTAATAAACAGTTATCCGGTCCGTCTTTCACCAATTCGAACCGAGTTTACAAGTCATAAACGACTACTGGAGTTATTTAATACAAAATATGTATAAATATACACGAAAAGACCGGGGACAAGGGTGGAGTGAGTTTCAGGGTACCCATCCGGACCGAACCCGAACGATTTTTGAAATGTCCGGGTCCGGGTCCGTGCCACGGACACCCTAAAGTTCGGTACCGACCCGAACGTTACAGTCCGGGTTCGCTCAACACTACCCATGGGACTTTGAGTGAGGTGGGAACAGGGGCCAGAAAAGCACATATAAATATGTATAAAACATAATTTATTGAGGTCATCAGCAAATACTGAACATTTGAGCCAAGCTTAACCACTTTCTGCCTGGCCTATTGACAAATAATGGCCGTGCAGGGGGTTCATTATCCTGACTGGGTGTCTATTGATGTCCTCAGGATAACCCGCGATCGCACACCCTTGGAGGCGTGCATAGCACTGATCGGTGGTGCCGTGGGTCAGTCTGCAGACCTGAGCAGTGGAGAGCTGATTGGCTGCTCTCCGTATGGGGGGGCTGCACTGAACGTTTATCAGTGCAGCCCCCTCAGGATCACCACACTGGACCACTAGGGAGCCGACCAGGACCACCAGGGAGCCCCCCAAGGACAGCATAAGGAGGCCACCCAGGACCACCAGGGAGACGATCAGGAGGCCATCCAGGGACCACCAGGGAGTCCACACTAGACCACCAGGTAAAATGCACTGTAGGGATGGCACTGTGCCCATATGTGATGCCTGTCAGTGCCATCCCTAACAGTGCTATATGCACCAGTGACCATCAGTGCCATGTACCAGTGCCCACCTGTGCCCATCTGTGCCACCTATCAGTGCCCACCTGTGCCACCTATCAGTGCCCACCATTTCCACCTATCAGTGCCCAGCAGTGCCACCTATCAGTGCCCATCAGTGCCCAGTGCCGCATATCAGTGCCACCTATCAGTGCCCGTCATTTTTGTTTATTAGTGCCGTCTATCAGTGCCCATCAGCGTTGCATATATGTGCCCCATCATCAGTGCAACCTTATCAGTGCCACCTCATCAGTGCCAATCTGTACTGCCTCATCAGTGCTCGTCAGTCTAGCTTCATCAGTGCCCATCAGTGTAGCCACATCAGTGCCCGTCAGTGATGAAGAAAATGTACTTATACAAAGTTTTGTGACAGAAACAAAGAAAAACTTTTTTTTTTCCAAATTTTCAGTCTTTTTTTATTTGTAGCGCAAAAAATAAAAAATGCAGAGGTGATCAAATACCACCAAAAGAAAGCTCTATTTGTGGGAACAAAATGATAAAAATTTTGTTTGGGTACAGCTTCGCACGGCCGCGCAATTGTCATTCGAAGCGCAACAGCACTAAAAGCTGAAAATTGGTCTGGGCGGTTTTAAAGAGGAAGTAAACCCAGATTGGGTTTACTTCCTCAATATAACCCTGTAAAGTAGAAGCATAATGGGCTACTATGCATCACATAGTAGCCCATTATGTGCTACTTATATGGAAACGAAGCCTGCGGTGTCCAGCGCTGTCCCCTGTGCTGGCCGCGTCCATCTTCTGCCCCTCTTCCTTCCTGGGCCGCGACTCCGGCTCTGTGACTGGCCGGAGTCACGGGAGCCACCAGTCATGGCACAGGGTCAGTGGAGAACTGGCACGGAGGCCGTTTCTTCACTGCGCATGTGCCGACATGACGTTGGCACATGAAAAACACTGCATATCTCCTGAACTGTACAGGTTTGGGAGATATGCAGTGCACCTACAGGTAAGCTTTATTTTGTAGGTTAAAGTGGTTGTCACAGGTTGACAACCACATTAAGTGCCTGGTATTGAAGTGGTTAATGAAAGAGACATACAATCCAAAATGTGTCATAACGTTGATACATTGATAAAATTTGTAAAATGTACAAAATGTATCTATACAGGCATCCATAACTCAATGCATTTCGCAAGTCTGTGCTTGCAGGAGTAGATCTTAAGGCGCAGTATATCTATGAAACAAGGTAACAATTGGAAATGTCACAAAAAAAATCTATTTGAGAGCAGGAGCCCATATGCAACAGCCCCATACTCACAAAAATAGCTTGGCCAAGGTTTCAAGACAGGTGTTGTCCCCCAAATTACCTTTAGTCTGCGATACTCAGACATATACATTCAAATTTTCATTACAGCTGTCAATCCTGGATTTGTGGGACACCCTTTGGATACACTTTTTCCAGCCATGCCCACCCTCCTCCTGCTTCCCTGGTGCCATGCTGCTTGCTCCATCTCTTCAGCTCCCGTGGGAGACATATTCCGCAGCCGCTCCCTTTTTGGGGGACCACACCTGTCTTGGAACCGTGGCCAAGCTATTTTTGTGAGTATGGGGCTGTTGCATATGGGCTCCTGCTCTCAAATAGATGCTTTTTGTGACATTTCCAATTGTTATTTTGTTTCATAGATATACTGCACCTTAAGATCTATTCCTGGGAGTTATGGATGCCTATATAGATATATTTTGAACATTTTACAATTTTTAACAATGTATCAAAGTTTTGACACATTTTGGATTGTATGTCTCTTTCATTAAACTTGGCTCAAATGTTCATGTATTTGCTAATGAACTTAATAAATTATGTTTTATACATATTTATACGTGCTTTTCTGGTACCCGTTCCCACCTCACTCAAAGTCCCATGGGCTTTTTTCTCCTTTATTGACAATTATTAGGGATGGAGGTGTGTTACAGGTAGCATCAGACCTGTCCTCTCTTTTCTAGATTCTCACTAATGTATAGATGAATGGCGATCACTCACTGCACTCATACAGACTGAATGATCCCTAGATTCACACTGATGTAAAAATGAATGATGGTCACTACACTTACACTGACTGAACTATTCCTAGATTCACACTAAACTGATATTCTACACTGACAATAGAATCACAATAGCACACTAACTGTCTAGTAGCACTGAACAGAGCCCTGTTCTATCTCTCTCCACACCAATATCACACTAAAAATGGCCACCATTGAAAGAATACTTTTATAGTGTGGGATGGGATTAAGAGCAATGAGCAATGATTGGTTATCATGATAGCATCCAAATGGCTCTGAGAGGGCTCTGTGCCCTGATTGGGTAAAACTTCCATTGCTTCAGCCAATCAGGGCTTTCAATGCACTGTGCAACGGCACAGTGCATTGTGGTCATTCAGCGGACCGAACAAACAGTCGAAGACCCCGATAATTTGGATGTTCGGTGAACGTGCAAACAACCAATGTTAGGCCCGAACTCATGCTGGGTCCGAACCGTCTCCCCACCCCTAATAAGAAGTTTTTCTCTCCATACATTGTACACCTGCATAATCTGAACTTGGAGCTCTGGAACCATCAGAGGATATAGCAGTGGGATAGGTCCCCCAAAAAGACCTGCAAGCTCAGCAGACTCTCCTTGCTAAATGGTAAGGAAGTCCATCTTGTCTGGTGAGTGTGGAGTGTTCTTCACTAGGTGGATATACACAGACACCATTTTGGAAACCGAGCACAACAGCACTTTGTTACACAGAAAAAAGACTTTGTTTTGCACAGTTATCACTTTATGCCCTCTATTTGTCACTTTACATCATACATTGATTACTTTGTACTATTTTTAGCACATGGTTATCTATTTTTTTATGTTTTTTATATTGGTAGGCATAGCAATAGATTCACAGTATATACCAGCACAGCAGTGGCACTTTATAACAGTTTAAGGTGGAGCAAGTGTTGTCTATAGTTTATCCATTCACAATGAAGTAGGTTTATTTATGTTTATTTATGTTTTTAAAAAGTTTTGGCAGAGCTCAGTGGCAGTGCCAGGGGATGGTTGCTTATGTTTGAGTGCAAGCAGCATATTTAAATAGCATTTATCAAACATGTCATTGATGGCTAACTCTGAGCTAACGAGATGGAGGGGCCATGCCCTCATAGCAGAGATGTGAAGCTGCTTAAATCTGCATACGCACTCCCTGTCATGTTCTATTTTTCAGGGCCTTTCTATGTAAGAAACAAACCACAAAATGGAAAATTTCCTATCAAATACTTACCATAATTTTCCTTTCCTGATGGACTCCATGGCAGCCTACGTGTGGGTTTTATCCTGCCTCCTCTCCAGTGCTATAGGACCCATTACCATAAATTTGAACCTCCGCCCAGAGACTATGTTCTTTAATTAGCCGTCTCTAGAACCACTGGTGGGAACTCCTGCTGCCATGGAGTTCATCAGGAAAGGAAAATTACGGTAAGTATTTGATAGGAAATTTTCCGTTTTCCTGACAGACTCCATGACAGCTTACATGTGGGAAATAACTAGCTAAAGAAACCACATGGGCAGGATCCTGAACAAAAAAAGGATTTAATTTGCTCCGTCAACTGACAGGATTCTTAAACCAAAATTCACAGATGACAGAAAAGCAGGTTCCATACAATAATGTGCCATGAAAGTATTAATAGAGGACCAGGAGGCCTCCTTGCAAATGACATCTAGAACCATGTGCTGGGCCGCTGCCCATGATGTGGAAACCCCACAGGTCTAATATGCTGTCACCGCCTCCGGAGGAGCCAGCCCCTTTGTCCTGTAAGCCCACTGGATAGCTTGGATGATCCAGGATGCGATAGTTCTTGATGAGGCCCATTCCCCTCTATTCTTTCAGTATGGAGGTCAAAGAGACGATCTGACCGTCTGAACGGGGCCGATGCCTGAAGATGCTCCCTTAGTGTCTCGTCCACGTCCAGGGGATGTGCTTCAGAGGCCTCTGGAGATTTGAAGGTAGGAAGTCGATCTCCTGGTTCTCATGAAAGACTGACGTGACCTTAGGGTTTGAGTCAAGCATGGGAATGGGTATTACCTGGTCTGGGAAGAAAGTCAGGAATGGCTCCTTGTCACCGAGGACCCTGATCTCTGAAATTCTCTTGGCAGAGGTGACAGCCACAAGGAATGCATTCTTGACTGAGAGATCCTTTATTGATGTTGCACTGAATTCCATGAGAGCATCTAACAAAAGAGGCAGGTCCCACTTCGGAAACCTTGGGCTCCTCTGAGGTCTGATTCTTGTCGCCTCTCTGAAGAACTGTCGGACGAGGGGGTGATTTGCCCATGAGAAACCTGAGAAGGCTGACAGGGCCGATACCTGGACCCTCAAGGAGGCCACTGACAGTGACAAATCTAGGCCAGTCTGTAGAAAGTCCAAAATTTCTTGAACCCCTGGGTCCCTAAAAGATCTTCCCCTGGAGGATGTAAAGTCCATGAATCTCACCCAAATTCTTCCATATACCCTGTTCGTGCTTGCCCTTCTTGAATTCATGTGAGTGGAAATGACTTTTAGTGTACAACCTAGGGTTTGAAGCCTCTCCCTCTCAAGCACTAGGCCATCAGAAGTAGACGTGCTGGGCACAGCTGGAATACTATCCCTTGTGACAGGAGATCTGGTCTGAGGGGGAGAGGAATCGGATCCCGGAAGCTGTGCTGAGGTAGTAGGGGGAACCAGGGCCTGTTGGGCCAGTATGGTGCTATCACTACCACCTTGATGGCTTCTGCCCAGAGTCTCTGAAGGAACCTGAGTATGATTGGAATGAGGGGAAAGGCATAAACTCTGCTGAAGTTCCATGCTCTGTTAGAGCATCTACCCTGAAGGCTTGGCTGCAGCGACCCCGTGTGAAAAACCTCTGGAGATTGCATGGGGAAGCGAATAGGTCAACCTCGGGGAGGATCCCCAATGACAAGATCCACTTGAATGTCCACTAGTTGTTGTCCGGACGAGTACGGGACAAGAAATCTGCCAGGATGTTCTGGACCCCGGGGACATAGGCTTCTGAGATGTCTGCCAGATTCTTCCTAGCCCACGTCATGTTCGGCTCTATTTCCTAGAGAAGATAAGAACTCCAGTCCCCCCCTGCCTCTTCACGTAGGAGACTGTTGTGGCATTGTCCATTCTCAATAGAACGGATTCCCTCTCTATCAGAGGGCAAAAAGCTCTGAGAGTGTGGATAGCTGCCCGAAGCTCCAAGACATTTGACACTGGGATGAAGGGACCAAGGCTTCATTCCCCCTAGGCGATCTCCGACTTGCAATGCGCCCCCCAACCTGACTTGCTGGGGTCGGTTGTAATAGTGACCCAGGACACCGGGGCAATCGAGTGGCATCTGAGCAGGTTCCTGCGCTGTAGCCACCAGAAGAGGCTGTCCCTCATCCTCACGCCAAAGGGCCCACTTGACCATGGGGGCTGATGAGACCATGGTGCCTATTATCCTGAGGCATTGGGGGGCCTTCAGCCATTAGGAAGTCAATTCCAGTTGCACTCTGTCCCGTATTATGGGAATTTTCTCCAGAGGCAGAGAGATGGTGCTCTCGAGTGTGCCAAACTGAGCGCCTAGGTAGATCAAGCACTGCGTTGGATCCAGATTGCTCTTTTCTAAGTTCAGTAACCAACCAAATTCTGGGAGTGTGGAAATAACTTGAGTCCTGTGCTGAAGTAACTGCTCTCTGTTTTGGGCCAACAAGAGAAGGTCATCTAGATAGTGATGTAGCCGAATCCCCCTTGTTTGATGAGGGCAACTACGGCTAGGAGAACATTTGAAAAGACTTGAGGCGAAGTCGACAGCCCAAAAGGGAGGCACGTAAGCTGAAAATGTTCCTGCCCGATTATGAACCGGAGATATTTCTGGTAATCCTCTGCCACTGGCACATGAAAATAGGTGTCTCTTAAGTCTATGGAGACTATCCAAATGAACAATTGAATGGCTTGTTGGATTGTAGACAGGGTCTCCATCTTGAATTTTTCAATTTTAATGAGCATGTTTAAATATGTAAGGTCTATTAATGGGCGCCAAGAGCCATTTTCTTTTGAACTAAAAAGAGGGGGGAGTACATGCCTTGGAACTCTTCAGCTTTGGGCACTGGAACCGCAGCCCCTTGAGCCACTAGTGACTTCACATATGATAGCAGCACCAGCTTCTTCTCCTCTGAGCGAGGTAGGTCCATGGGGACAAACCTTAGAAGCGGAGTGTTCACAAAAGACCAGGTGTGACCTGAAAGAGATTGCCTTCGCGGTCCAGTAGTCCGAGATTGAAGCCGCTCAGACATGTCGAAAGTTGAGCAATCGTGCACCTACCCGACATGTCTGAACGGGCCCAATCTCAAAAAGACTTGGTGGAGTGATGTCCGGCCAGGGTTGTATTCTTGGCTGGCCTCTGGGAGGAAGCTCGACCCTTCTTTCAGCCTCTTCTGAAATATCTGTCCGGTCTGTAGAAGCGAGCATCCATCGCCCGCTCTGAGCTTCGTCTCTTTGACTGTGGTCTCTTCTGGCCAAAAAAACGTCTGTCCTGGGGCAGGAATCCCGACTCCATTTTATTGCCAAACAAAGAGGACCCCTCAAAGGGGATCCTACACCATGCCTGCTTAGACACATGATCTGCTAGCCAAGGGCACAGCCATAAGGCCCGTTTGGCAGTAACTGAAGAGAGCATGGTGGATGATGTCAATGGAGGCCTCCCCCAAGAAGACCAATGCAAGCTTCAATTCCTGTATGGCCGAGCCACTAGCCACTTCTTCTGAGACCCTTCTAAGGACTGAGTCCATGTTCTCCGTCCATATTTCCATGGCCTTGGACATAGCTGCCAAGGCCAGGGCTGGTTTGCAGGCCATTCCTGCCATCACATAGATCCTTCTGAGGTCTCCGTCAATCCTCCTTTCTAAACCGTCCTTGAAGGACACGGCATCTTCTAGGGGGAGGGTGACGTGTTTTGCCAGCCTCATTACAGCCGTGTCGACCAACAGGGCAGCCTCTAGGTGTTTGACGTCATCATTCTTAAAAGGATAGAGCCTTGAGGTTTCACTTGATAGGGAGGTTCTTTTATCTACCTTGCCCCATTCTTCCAGGACAATATTCTCCATGTTCGGTCAGGAGCATGAAGCGGAGTGCTCCTTTCCCAAGTCCTTGAAAAACTTCCTTTGTTTGGCAGGAGGAGTTACCTGTTCCTCCCACTTCAATGCTTCCTTGATTGCTATAATCAGGGGCGAGACCAGAGGGAAGTCAAAGCCCTCCAAGAATTTGTCTCCCTCCACTTCACTATCGGAGGATTCTGAAGAAGCATAGCAAGGTTGAGAGGGACCCGGGCCCTCATGCACATCTCCAGCTGGAGAGGTTGACCTGGTCGTGGTCTGGCTTGGCATGCAGGTCGTTCCCAACCCCTTCAGGAACTGCTGCACCACACGTCTTATGAGAGACTCCATCTGCTGAGTACCAGTCTCTTTCCTCAGCCGCCCGGGCAAAACATGGCTTGCACAGCGATCTGCCCTCCAGGACTTAGGTCCCACATCCCCAGTAGTCCCTGTGGCCAGAGCGGGTGTCATGGCGGTGGGAGTGGTGTCTGGAGGAGGAATTGGAACTTCTCCTCTGGTGTTGGCTTTTAGATGAAGAGTCATGGCATCTAGAGCTAGGGGATGAATCCCGACATTGCAGCCTGGCAAGGTCCCATGTCTGGCATTCCATCGTGGAAGGGCTGCAAACAAGAGAAAGAAGAAAGAAGAAAATACACTGTTAGAAGAGAAGAGCTTGATCGGCCAAACTCAACTTCCCCTACACATACCTTATATGTGAGGGCTGACCGCAGGGAGGCGGTGACCAGTCCATGCTGTGCAGAGAGCAGGGGGGGGGGGACCTGTCCCAACTAACCACTGAGGAAGCAAGCACAAAAAAGAGCAGCATTAGGGATGCACTTCCCCTTTAAGAAGACTTCACCATGCCTGCCCTCCCCTCCAGCCACCACAAGGGGGCTACCTTGAAATAGGTCTATAGAGGCTCCGGGAAGCTGCTGCACCACCTGCAGGACTTCCCATCTGAGCAGGCTGACAGGCATTTAAATAAGCCTGAATATTGAAAGTGCAGCGCTACAACTAATCCTGATAAGTACAAAAGTCCATATGATAAAAAATCCAGCAGAGTAATAGTCTCCTCAGTCAGGTATCTGCAGGCACGTCAAACAGTGTGTATCATGATAGTGCAGAGATCCCATCCACCGCTGACAGCACAAGCCACTCACCTCATTGATCCTACCCATACGGATTACACAGCCTCATCAACCTCCAATACCCCAAGGGAACCGTTTAAGTTATATGGCATGGAACACCACAAACCACAGAGTCCACATATATAAAAGAAGGGGTAAGAAATCTAGTGCTCTCCGTATATCATTTATTAGATAAAAAGTTTTTTGTGACCAAGTGCAAGCGTTCAAGCAGGGGTATATACATCCACACATTCCTCTAAGATGGCCGCCGGTAACGTCACATGTGGCTCCTCCCCCCTCGTACACGTTACGTCCTGCCTGTGGGCTTCGACTTCGTCAGCAAGGGGTTTAAATAAGCTGCCCCAGTGACGTCAGCACCACTCCTCTACAGTGCATGCGCCGTACAGTCGCTCGCACGTCGCCTGCGTGTCCGCCGGGTCCCGGAGTTACGACGCATGCGCGAAAACCAAGCCTTGATTCCAATCGAAGGCCCCATGCATGCGCAGCATGATCATGGCTGGTACCCGGAAGAACTGCGGCGGACTTGAACGCAGGAACGCTCCAGGTGCCATGGGTGACAAGGTAACTAGCACCAGGGAAAAAACAGAGGGGACAGACACCATATAAATACAAAGGCCAGTCCTACTAGACCATCTTCAGACCTTGCCAGTCAGTTGGAGGGGACCGTTCATTCTTGGATATATATCAGGCCACCCAAACAATACTGGGGTTATTCCGCCTGATCGCCACTCACCCACCCATGGCTGGGCCCTGGGCTTCACCTGACACATCTGCTTTCCAGAATGCCTGCATCCAGCCTGAATATACTGGGAATTAAACATGTAGTTTGGGACGCTCCTCATCTTGAGCACCTGTCTTCGCTGTGCAGGTAAGCATATAGGGTCCAAAAAAGGAGGACAGAAAAGGAACACAGTCTCTGGGCGGAGGTGCAAATTTATAGCATTGGAGAGGAGGTGGGGTAAAAACCACACGTAGGCTGCCATCGAGTCTGTCAGGAAACTATGTTTTCAATTATACTGATACAGACATCTCTTCTTAATTATACACTTCTTGGGAGTGAGTCATCTTCAATTGCAGTGAACAAGTGACCTTTTACTTTAAGTCAGCAATTTTTTATGAATTTATGTTATGTTTATAAAAAATGAATATACACTATG
>BLSH010514859.1:36432-46621 GCA_018402905.1 Glandirana rugosa
GGCGTGGTACCGCCTAGCTATCAGTTTGACATAGCAATTCCCGGAATAGTCCCGGTGGGGTTCCTTCCGGGTATAGATGTATACGACTAATTGTTCGTTTTTATGTCAAACACCATCCGACACTTCGATACCATTAATGTAATTACAAAGAATAACAAATGACAAAAAGAGTACAATAACTTCACAACAAAAAAGATGACTAGGGGGGTCGAGGCGACGGTCCACTGACCAAAGGAGAGGGCCCTAGAGTACTGAATCCTCCCCTGTGGTAGTGGAGTTCCGTGTACCTCGACCTTTTGGATACTTAGTAACCTTTGTAAACCTCCCGGGGAAATAAGTGGCAGTGCGGAGAAAGTCTCTGAACTAGACGGTAGGGAGGATCCCAGTGGGGGGAAGAGTGGGTATAGGGGGGGAGAGGGGAGGGGAGGATAGAGGGATGGGGAAGGGAGAGAACGAGGGTAGAGGAGGGATGGCAGATCAAGTCTCTGAAAGAGGCGTGACGGTGAATAAAGGGGCCCTCCAAATGTTTCCAATGATTCATAGGTTTTCCAGCTCCATGTGCCTTGAGGTGATGGTGTCCCCTCCTAAGTCATGAGATCCCGGGAGAGGAAACCAGTCACCTGGCAGCGGAGCTGGGGGGATCAGTAGAAAAAACAACACTTCAATAACATGAGAAAAACAGTAAACAATAAGAAACATTAATGTAATTACCATAGCTTCACAGCCTACCACAAACTGTATTTTTGCTTGTTAATCAGCATATGTAGATATGGGCCTTCCTTGGGGTGGCCCTGATAAGGCCCTTAACGATACAGTTTGACTATCGATCCGCCATGGTGCGGGCAAAGTTAGGAGTGAGCAGGTGGACCTCAGCAGGTTAAGTAGCGATTGACAAGTGTCGGTGATTCTAGGCTCAGGCTTAGTGCTGTGGGATCAGAGATGTCCCTGATCCGGCATGCTTTGGGAGATGATCCGATGGGCCGAAGCATACTCTCTTGTATGGGGGTTTCGTCGGGCTACCAGCCTTGTTGGTCAGGAGGGATGATTTTTTGGGTAGATTCAGGGTGGAGGCCTCCGACTGTGGAGTCTGATCCATATCCGGTTGCAGTGAATTATTGATATACATCTCTGCTTCCACTGGTGTGTCAAATGAGAGTTTTTCTCCCTGTGGCGTCTGGAAATAAAGTATGGCTGGGTAGGCCAGACTGAATCTGATGTTGAGGTCGTGGAGAGTAGAGCAGACAGGTGAGAATGCCTTTCTTCTCTGCATGATTTCTATGGAATAGTCCGCAAAGATCAGTAGAGAATGGCCTTCAAATGTCAGGGAGCGGGATTTCCTGAAGTTTTGCAGGATGGCCTGCTTGTCCGCATAGTTTAAATATTTCACTATGACCGCTCTGGGTTTTGCTCATGTGTCTGAAGGTTGGCCCAGCCTGTGAGCTCTTTCCACCGTGCAAGGGGTGCGGAGCCCCAGTAGTTCAGGTATGGCTACTGCACAGATTTTAGAGAGAGAGTGAGGAGAGTATGACTCAGGGAGGCCTATGATTCGAAGGTTGTTCCTCCTGGCCCTGTTCTCTAAATCTATTACCTTGTCTTGGAGCTCTTTTTGTATTGTAGTGAGTTTTGCGACTGATGCGACTAGGGCTGTAGTATCGTCCTCAATGTTGGATATTCTGTCCTCCGTTTGCTCCAATCTGGATGCCTGCACCTGTATCTCCTTATGAAGGTGTTCTATCCCTCCCTGCACAGCCGTTTTGACCGCATCCGCGATGATAGGCTTCATAAGCTCCGCGACCGCCTGTGCAATATCAGCTGGAGAGGATGGGTCAGTTGTTAAGGCGCCCTTTTGCTGCTGGTGTTGTGAGGTGGCAGAATTGTCCATGTGCTGGAGCGTGGACAGTGCTATTAGCTTAGCAGCATATGACATTGTTTGTGCCTGAGGCTGTGGGGCGGCGGCCATGTTGGCTGCGGCGTGCGTCTTCTCACTCCCTTGGGACGGCTGAGATGCGATCGTTCGTTGCCCGGATCGCTCTACAAAACGATCCATGTACTCTCCTGGGGTTTGGAGGGGATCAGGAGGGGGGCTTACCACCGAGAATCACCACGATTCGCTGCTGTTTAAGGCTGTATCTGTGGCAGGGGAGCGGAGCTGATGCCTCCTAGCTCCTCTCCATGCGGCGCCGGAACCGGAAGTGAGGGGTCAAGGGTTTTAATAGCCTGTCTGATCTCTGCCTCAGTGAATTCTTTTTCCATATATTCTACATGTTCCTGCGTTAAGTTGGGAAGTGAGATGTCTCCAAAGAGGTCATCTGCTAGGCTTCGGGGGAACTTCTCCGGTTTACCGTATAATGAGGAATAGAACCGTTTAAACTCATTCACTATCAATTGTGGATTCTGAGTCGAGTGACCATTGGTTAATTTAAGCTTCGGTAGGGCTGATGTAAAGGGGTGGGGTGTCAACCTCCTGGCCAAAAGGGTGGTAGGCTTGTCTGCCATGGTGTAATATTTGTGTTTTGACCGTCTTATCCGCTTTTCCGCCTGGGTTGTAAGGCTCACGTTTAGAGCTAGTCTGGCTGCATCAATTTGTTGTCTATTATCTACCTGGGGTGACTTTTTGTTCTGAGAGTAAGTTGTGCAGTTCCCTCTCCTGCTGTTCGATTGTGCTATTGTGTGAACATTTAGCCCTGGCCGCTATTTGGATTAATATATAGAGTTGAGCGAAAACCTGGATGTTCAGGTTCGGTGGGTTCGGCCGAACTTCGCGAAAAAGTTCAGTTTCGGTACCGAACTTGACCCGAACTTTACCCCGAACCCCTTTGAAGTCAATGGGGACCCAAACTTTTTGGCACAAAAATGACTGTAAAAAAGTCCTGGAAAGTGCTAAAGGGCTGCAAAAGGAAGTAAAATGATTTTAGAACAATAATCTGTCCCTTACAGCAACAGCAGGAACCTGACCCTATAGGAGTAGGCGATGATTTTAGAACAATAATCTGTCCCTTACAGCAACAGCAGGAACCTGACCCTATAGAACTATAAGATAATTTTAGAACAATAATCTGTCCCTCTAAGCAGTAGACTCTACCTAGTCCTGTCAAATCATTCTGTAATGCAGGATGAGATGTTATTAGATCTGCAATCTCTCCCTAAAAGCAGTAGTAGTAATCTCTACCTAGTCCACAATCAGATCATTCTGTAATGCAGGATGAGATGTTATTATATCTGCAATCTGTTCCTCACAGCGCCGACAGCATCCTCTCCCTACACTAGCCAGAGAGCATGTGACATGCAGCACTAAGTGACTCCAGCTTATAAAGAGGCTGGGTCACATGATGCACTGGCCAATCACAGCCATGCCATAGGTAGGCATGGCTGTGATGGCTTCTAAGGGCAAACCAGTGAAACGCTTGTTGATTGGCTGCCCTGCAGCTATTCAACATGCGTGATCAAATACCCAAAATCAAACTTTTTTTAAAATGTCCGGGTTCGGGTCCGGGTCATGGACACCCCAAAGTTCGGTACGGACTCAAACTTTACAGTTCGGGTTCACTCAACTCTATTAATATCCCCCAAATAGTAGCCTTGTGGGCTGCCCAATTTATTACTGGGGAAGTGTCTGTGGAGGAGTTTTCCTTGAAGAAGTTTTTAAGTGCTACCTCCCCTTCCGTAAAAATTACAGGATCATTTAGCAGAGATATGTTGAGTCGCCACGGAGAGGGGGACGGTTTTTTCCATAGATCGCGTAAAGATACCCTGACCGAAGAGTGATCCAACCATGGACATATTAGTATTTTGGTAGAAGTTATGTATGGCACTAGCGATGTATTTAGGAAGATATGGTCTATCCGCGAATATGTACCATGTACATGCGAGTAATGCGTATAATCCCTGGCAGAGGGGTTATCTTCACACCATGCGTCTACTAGGTCACAACTGTGTATCAGCCTCGCTAGTCTGCAACTATTTTTGGGTACGTGCTTGAGAATAGATTTCTTTGGGGATGATTTGTCCAGCATTTGGTCTAAGGGTAGATTACTGTCTCCGCTTAGTATCACCTTTCCCTGAGATTTTGGGAGCAGTATAGCTAACATGTTTTGAAAGAAGGCTATCTGGCCCGAATTGGGAGTATAATAAGATATAAGCGATACCATATGATCATTAATTCTGCCCACCGCCATTATATATCTACCCTCTTTGTCTTTAATGATGGTAACAGGTGTGAAAGGGACCTTACGTGAAAAGCAAATTGCTACTCCACTTTTTTTCTCATTGCCCGAGGACAAGAAAAACTGTGCATATCGTGCACTGAGGTATGTGGGGGCCGAGGTTTTGGTGAAATGTGTCTCCTGTAACATTAGGACATCCACCCTCTGTTTGTAGTAGGATAGGAAGGCCTTCGCTCTTTTAGAGGGGGAATTTAATCCCTGCACATTATGTGTTCCAATAGAGTAGAGTACTCAGTGGAGAATGTGGCAGACATTGTGGTATGGCAGAACACACTCACCTGGAATCTTGCAGCTTGGCAGCAGGTTCCCTGTGCTGGGTTGGCTATGCAGTCGGGGACCCATGTGCAGGCCGGGAAGTCCGGGGCCGGAGGTCAGGATCAAGAGAAGAAATGAGGAAAAAAGAAAGAAAGTAAATAAGTTGAGGATAAGGCAAAACATTAAGCCTGTTAAATTTAACAATACTCTAAACATATTATAGCTGCAACAATGGGCCAAAGCCCTCCCCGGGCCTATGTCCCGGGGTTGAAAATGTGAAGTTGCTACCATCTAGGGATAGAAGCAAAGTCTGGGGAGGCTGCGGGTCCACCGCAGTTCTGCCCATATTATCAGTAGTCATCAAGGAAAACTAGTTGCTCATTCGTAACTTCCCCCCCCATAGCTTCCCCACCATAGAGTTCAACAGTAGTCCTTTGATAACAAACAGGGGGGGCGTAGTAGTAATCATCCTGGGCCTCCATGAAGACTGTAAACAAAGTGAACCAAGAATAACAAAAAAGGATAATAAAAAAAGGGGGGGAATGGGGCACAATGAACAAGGCCATCATGGAATAGTCAAGCTGTGAGGGGGTGCCACTCGTGTTTGCCCCCCCTTCACTCATCCTAGCCGAGGTCAGGATAATCTGCCCTCTGCAATCCATGGGACAGGCTTACGGCAGTAGGGGCCTCGGGAAAATCTGCCCCGAGGCAGGCAAAGTCCCAACAAGTTAGACAATCATCCCTCTAGTAAGAGGGTAAGCACATCCCAATCCCAATCCTGGCCCTGGTAGGACATTGCGAGGACCAAATCGGTGACACCGGACAGTCCCTAGAGTTCAAGGCTGTAGAAGGTTGTGGGTCCTTATTTATAATGCCCAGCTCCAGCAACCGATTCTCTCCATCATGGTATGTGGAAAAGGCATGGTTTTTACCTCGAAATGTGAAGGATAATCGGAATGGAAATGACCAGCGATACTTCACTGTCAATTCATAGCTGTTGCAAGAGGGGTTTTAGATTCTGTTGCTTCTGAATCGTGGACAGTGCCATGTCCGCGAAGAGCTGGATGGGAGTTCCATATGACAGGTGCTGTCGGTTCCTCGAAGCCATCATCAATTTCTCCTTGATCCGATATTAGTGGGGTTTCACTATTTTATTGCGTGGTAGGCCATCGGATCTAGGCACTGTCAGAGCCCTGTGGATACGGTCCACCTCAATTTGGTGTGGTAAAATGTCCGGTAGCAGGTCCTTCATGAGGTTCTGCATGGCCCTCTCAAGATCTGTGTGGGTTTCCGGAAGGCCCCTGATCCATTTATTGTAACGGCGGAACCTATTTTTGAGATCCTCTATTTTAGCGTTAGCCTCCTCCAGCCTTTCCTGTAGTTCGGTCACAAATCTTTCGTTTTGGTTAACTTTGGCAATCGTGGAATCAATTTTGATCTCAATTGTTTCAAGACGTTGGCCAAAACTTTGTATGTCCTGTAAGATGTCATTGGTAATAATAGTGCATGCCTTTGAAAGTTCTTGCTGAAGCATAACAGAGAAGCGGGTCAATAACGCTGCATCACCCGTGTATGGGACAGTTTGCTGCGGGGGGCCCTCTGCTGCACAGTTGGGCTGGCTGAATAAGGATTCGGCTAATTCAGCCATGTTCCTGTCCATAGAAGAGGCAGGAGAGCTCGCTGCTGCATGGATATGCAGCGGTGTTCTAGGTGACGGTGGCAGGGATTGTGAATCTCCCAGGGGATCCTCATCTCTTTCCACTGTAGGACTGTGAGGAGAAGGAGTCCCTTATTTCAGCCCCGGCAGAGGAATCTGTTACCTGCAGTGAGGCATGCTGCATGTTCTGTTGATTGCCTCATGTTTTCTTCTTCCCCGTCGCCATCTTGGGAGAGAGAAGCTGTCCAGGGGGGGAAGGGCGTGCCGCTCCTTGAGTAGTATCTCTCTTGTATGGCCATTTTCTACTTTTTGCCCTGTCCCGTATGGCATGTCCGACTCCCTGTGTGGCGTTGTGTAGTCCTCCTAATGCTTTTTATCGCTTGGGTTCACCGGCGGTGTGTGGAGCACGGTCTCTACATGTCCGATCCCGTGTCCGTGCGCATGCACACTCTAATCACCAATCTTAACTCTGTTTTTCACCTAGGGGTCTTAGTCTAACTTATGTCCTTTCAACCACATTTGCTCCTATGTGTCTAGTCACCAATGATCATGGGTCTATTCATCTACGGTATTAGTACCATTCATCACATATTGGGACATCTACACAATTCTAATCTTTTTGAAATGAAACAAACAAGATGTGCTTTAACTGCAGACTTCCAGCTTTAATTTGAGGGTATTTACATCCAAATCAGGTGACTGGTGTAGGAATTGCAACAGTTTGTATATGTGCCTCCCACTTTTTAAGGGACCAAAAGTAATGGGACAGATTAACAATCATAAATCAAACTTTCACTTTTTAATACTTGGTTGCAAATCCTTTGCAGTCAATTACAGCCTGAAGTCTGGAAAGCATAGACATCACCAGACGCTGGGTTTCATCCCTGGTGATGCTCTGCCAGGCCTCTACTGCAACTGTCTTCAGTTCTTGCTTGTTCTTGGGGCATTTTCCCATCAGTTTTGTCTTCAGCAAGTGAAATGCATGCTCAATCGGATTCAGGTCAGGTGATTGACTTGGCCATTGCATAACATTCCACTTCTTTCCCTTAAAAAACTCTTTGGTTGCTTTCGCAGTATGCTTCGGATCATTGTTCATCTGCACTGTGAAGCGCCGTCTAATGAGTTCTAAAGCATTTGGCTGAATATGAGCAGATAATATTGCCCGAAACACTTCAGAATTCATCCTGCTGCTTTTGTCAGCAGTCACATCATCAATAAATACAAGAGAACCAGTTCCATTGGCAGCCATACATGCCCACGCCATGACACTACCACCACCATGTTTCAACGATGAGGTGGTATGCTTTGGATCATGAGCAGTTCCTTTCCTTCTCCATACTCTTCTCTTCCCATCACTCTGGTACAAGTTGATCTTGGTCTCATCTGTCCATAGGATGTTGTTCCAGAACTGTGAAGGCTTTTTTAGATGTTGTTTGGCAAACTCTAATTTGGCCTTCCTGTTTTTGAGGCTCACCAATGGTTTACATCTTGTGATGAACCCTCTGTATTCACTGTGGTGAAGTCTTCTCTTGATTGTTGACTTTGACACACATACACCTACCTCCTGGAGAGTGTTCTTGATCTGGCCAACTGTTGTGAAGGGTGTTTTCTTCACCAGGGAAAGAATTCTTCGGTCATCCACCACAGTTGATTTCCATGGTCTTCCGGGTATTTTGGTGTTGCTGAGCTCCCCGCTGCGTTCTTTCTTTTTAAGGATGTTCCAAACAGTTGATTTGGCCACACCTAATGTTTTTGCTATCTCTCTGATGGATTTGTTTTGTTTTTTCACCCTAATGATGGCTTGCTTCACTGATAGTGACAGCTCTTTGGATCTCATATTGAGAGTTGACAGCAACAGATTCCAAATGCAAATAGCACACTTGAAATGAACTCTGGACCTTTTATCTGCTCCTTGTAAATGGGATAATGAGGGAATAACACACACCTGGCCATGGAACAGCTGAGCAGCCAATTGTGCCATTACTTTTGGTCCCTTAAAAAGTGGGAGGCACATATACAAACTGTTGTAATTCCTACACCGTTCACCTAATTTGGAAGTAAATACCCTCAAATTAAAGCTGAAAGTCTGCAGTTAAAGCACATCTTGTTCGTTTCATTTCAAATCTATTGTGGTGGTGTATAGAGCCAAAAAGATTAGAATTGTGTCGATGTCCCAATATTTATGGACCTGACTGTATATTATTTGTAGACACTTTTGGAGACACAGCTGTGCACCATCAGACATCTGTGTGGCTTCATGCACAGATGTCTATTGAAATCACACCTAAAATCGGCAAAAGTAGTGCAGGAACTACTTTGCAAATCAGTGCGGCACTGAAAAGCCAGTGTCGCAAAGATTGGAACAGTGCCATTGCTGCCAATAGGCTGTGACTTGTCATGTGATTTGATCTCTAAAATCGCACGACAAATCACTCCAATGTAAACCTAGGCTGAAAGTCCCAAAACGGTCCTTTTTTATTGCAAGAATCAGGGATGGAGGCACCTGTTTTCAGACGCTTCTTATAACCACTTGCTTACTGGGCACTTAAACCCCCCTCCTGCCCAGACCAATTTTCGGCTTTCAGAGCTGTCACATTTTGAATGACAATTGCGCGGTCGTGCGACATTGTACCCAAATAGAGCTTTCTTTTGGTGGTATTTGATCCCCTCTGCAGTTTTTATTTTTTGCGTTATAAACAAAGAACGACAATTTTGAAAAAAGAACAATATTTTTTACTTTTGCTATAATACAGATCTAAAAAAAAAAAAATATATATTCATAGGGTTTGGCCAATTTATATTCTTCTATATAGTTTTGGTAAAAAAAGATCCTAATCGCCGTATATTGATTGGTTTGCACAAAAGTTATCGTGTCTACAAACTATGGGAATTGATTTTACAAACTATGGGAATTGATTTATGGCGTTTTTATTATTTATTTTTTTTACTAATAATGGCGGCGATCTGCAATTTTTATCGGGACTTTGATATTGGGGCGGACATGTCGGACATTTTTTACACTTTTTTGGGACCAATGACATTTATACAGCGATCAGAAATTTAAATAGCCACTGATTACTGTATAAATGTCATTGGCAATGAAGGGGTTAACACTAAGGGGGCAGTGAAGGGGTTAACTGTGTTCCCTGCATGGGTTCTAACTGTGTGGGGACGGGGCTGGCCAGGACATAACAGATCTAACTGATCCCAGTGACAGGGATCAGTAGATCTGTCATGTTACCTGTCACAGAACGGAGAACCGCAGTGTTTTCATTGGCGGTTCCCCGTTTGCAGCTCTGACAGGCGATCACGGGTCTCAAGTGGACATCGAGTCTGCCCAACCCGTGGGCATGCCCACGCAGCGTGCGGCGCGCGCCGGGAGCGTGCACAGGATACGACATCCATGGACGTCGTCCCGGAAATTCAGATCCGCACTGGAGCCGTACTTTGGCAATAGCGCGGATCTGAAGCGCAGCACCTGGAGAGACAAAAACTTGGGGACATGAGATTATGGATAGATAGATCCCATCCTCCTCAATGCATACAGCAACCGGTGGTAGATCCCCCCGGCCAGTAAATGAACAAATGAATTATGAAAATGATAACTAGTGTTGAGCGAACCCGGACTGTAACGTTCGGGTCCGTACCGAACTTTAGGGTGTCCGTGGCACGGACCCGGACCCGGATATTTCAAAAATCGTTCGGGTTCGGTCCGGGGTTCTGCTATTTTACTCCACGTGTTGAGAAGCTGCAGGGCAGCCAATCAACAAGCGTTTCACTGGTTTGCCCTTAGAAGCCATCACAGCCATGCCTACTAATGGCATGGCTGTGATTGGCCGGTGCATCATGTGACCCAGCCTCTTTATAAGCTGGAGTCACAGTGCTGCAGTCACATGCTCCTTGGGTTAGTGTAGGGAAAGGTAGCTGACGGCGTGAGGGACAGATTTTAGCCATTTTAAGACCTGATCCTGCATCCTGAGATAGATTACTTTACTACTGCTGTCTGTGCTGTTGCTCTGAGGACAGATAGCAGAAATTAGAGATTTCACATACC
>BLSH010514859.1:53014-75365 GCA_018402905.1 Glandirana rugosa
GCATGGTCGTAAATCATCTGATTAAGAGCCGAAGTGAGAGGTTTATTTAGGGTAGTTTCGTATGTTTTGTAGTATATTGATGTGAATCCGTCCGGTCCGGGGCTTTTGCCTGTTTTCATGTCCGTAATGGCTAGAGTGACTTCTTCATTTGGGATAGGTTTGTTTAAATAGTATGTGCCCATAGGGGAAAGCGTAGGGAGTTTACTGTCAATGAGGGATTTTTGGATAATTTGTTCCCTATTGTCTGTGCAGCCTTTTGGTTTGTTCTGCGTTGGTAGGTTATAGAGTTTTGTGTAAAAGTCATGGAATTGCTGAGCTATAGCTTCTGAATCGTATGAGGGTTTACCCTGTTTATCACGGATGGAGGGAATGTTTCCTAAATGTTGTGAGTCTTTTAATGCTCTTGCGAGATATTTGCCACTCTTGTCTCCAGATTCTTACTATATCGATTTTTTGAATAATAGTGATCTTCTGTAGTTGTGATCTAAAATATTTTGCAGTTCTTTTCTTTTATCTAGTAGCTCTTGTTCTACAGCGAGTGACAGTGACTGCTTATGTTGTGATTCTAGTACATTAATTTTTGATATGATATTATTCAGGTGTTTTTCCATCTTCCTCTTTTTCCTGGCACCTATTTTAATGAATTCTCCCCTGATGACACTCTTATGAGCCTCCCAGACTGTCATTGGTGAGATATCTGGGGAATTGTTCAAATTGAAATAGTCGACAATAGAGGAGTAAATGCGTTTTTGAGTTTTCTGTTCAGTTAGCAGTGCCGCATTTACCTTCCAATTGAATTTCTTCTGTGAGTCCTTGCGTGATAAAAATGACACCGATATGGGGGCATGGTCTGAGAGTGTGATTGTGCCTATCTCTGCGCCATTCACATCAGGGAAGTCTCTTTGGGTGATACTGTATATATGTGGTCTATCCTGGTATATCTCTTGTGCATAGTGGAATAGTAGGTGAAATCTTTAGAGGTAGGGTGTAAGGTTCTCCAAGTATCTATTAAGGTTAGGGATTGTAAAATTACCTTAATTCTTTTAAGGACTTTATATGCCGTACAAGTTTTCCCAGAGGATGTGTCCTGAGAAGGATTAAGGGGTATATTAAAGTCTCCTCCCATGATTATACAGCCCCTGGCAAAGCTCTTTATTCATCTATAACATGTCGACAGAAGGATACGCGTTCCAAAATGCCCTGCCAACTTGTGGTCATGGCAAAGTTCCAACACCGCGGGGCGTTGCTCTGCTGGAATGAAAAGCTGCTGACCGTGCCACCAAAGGCCATCCTTCTCCAACAATCTGGGGTCCCGGGAGCTGGTAGCACTAGCGAGGGACCGTCTAATCTGAGCCAGGAGGTCCTCCTGGGACAATAAGAATTTCCTTGACGGAAGAATAGTGTCTGGGACAGCACAGTTGCCGGAATCATTAAACATCCTCGAAAGGGCATCAGGTTTGACATTCTTCGACCCGGGCCTTTATGTTAGATGCAAGAGAAACCTCGGAAAGAAAAGTGCCCAACGAGCTTGACGTGGTTTCAGCCTTTTGGCCGTTCTCAGATACTCAAGGTTTTTGTGATCAGTATATATTAAAATAGGGTGTGTGGCTCTTTCCAACAAGTATCGCCATTCCTCGAGTGCTGCCTAGATGGCCAAAAGCTCTCTATCCCCCACGTCATAATTCCTCTCCAGGGAAGACAGTTTCCGAAAGAAGAACGCAACAGGGTGAAGCAGAGCCTTGGGACCCTGTCTTTGGGAAAAAACTGCCCCCACTGCAATTTCAGAAGCGTCCACCTCCAGGACATAGGGCAGGGCCGAGTCAGGGTGCTTTAGAATAGGTGCTGCTGTGAACAGGCCTTTAAGAGTCTGAAAAGCTACTTCTGCCTCTGTGGACCACTGAAAGCGTGTGTTCTGTTTTGTGAGCTGCGTGATGGGCGCAATGATGGCCGAGAATCCCTTTATGAATTTTCTATAAAAATTTGCGAAGCCCACGAAACGTTGGACCCCTTTCCTGTCTGACGGTGCCGGCCAGTCAAGGATAGTGGAGACCTTCTGGGGGTCCATTGTAATTCTGGTCACGGAGAGCACTAATCCCAAGAAGTGGATACTGGTTTGTTCGAAAGCGCACTTCTCCGCTTTGGCATAGAGCCCATGCTGTCAAAGACGGCCCAAGACCTTTGTGACATGCACTCTGTGTTCCTCAAGGGAGGACGAGAAGATCAAGATGTCATCTAGGTATATAATCACAAATAAATCCAAGAAGTCCCGAAAGGCATCATTTACGAAGTGCTGAAATTTAGCGGGGGCATTACACAGACCAAAGGGCATGACTAGATACTCGTAATGCCAGAAACGAGTACGGAAGGTGATCTTCCATTCATCGCCTTCTATGATGCGGACTAGGTTGTAAGCAACCCGTAGATCTAGTTTAGAAAAGATGATGGCAGATCCCAGTCTTTGGAACAGTTCAGGAACCAAGGGTAAGGGGTAACGGTTCTTGACCGTTATCTGGATTAATTCCCGGTAGTCTATACAGGGTCGTAGAGAATGATCCTTCTTCTCTACGAAAAAGATACCTGCTCCTGCGGGGGATGTGGAGGGTCGGATAAATCCTTTTCCTAAATTGTCATTGAGATAGGCCTTGAGGGCCGCCAACTCTAGCTCTGACAGAGGATAAATCCTTCCGAACAGCACCTCCGCTCCGGGTAGCAGCTCGATTGGACAGTCGTAGGGGCAGTGAGGCGGGAGTTTCTCAGCCCCCTTTTTACTGAACACATCCAGGTATTCATGGTAAATGGACGGAACAGCCAGACAGGTCTCGGTGTCAGAGTCCATGTCCAGACAACCCAATGTGGGCGCAACTCCCTGGACCTGTGTTAGGCAATGTTGCCTGCAGTATGGGGATCAGAACTGGATGGTCCCGGTAGTCCAATCTATGTCGGGACTGTGGGCCCGAAGCCAGGGTAGGCCCAAGATGATGGGGAACAGAGGGGATGCGATCACATCCAACAAAAGGAGTTCCAGGTGGCCATCAGCGGTGGTGGCAGGTAGTGGGACGGTCTCCTGGGTCACCACACCCGACTTGGGCGATCCGTCTGCCAGGCGGATGGTGAAATTGTGGGTCTTCGGCCGAAGGGGAATCTGTTGTGCAGCTGCAAAGTTCTCATCCAGGAAGCAGCTACACGCTCCAGAATCAATAATGGCTGCCACTTGGATACTCCTTCCTGGAAGCTGCAGAGAGAGCACAAGGTGAGAGACAGGGTGATGAATGCTGGACACATCACTGAAGGAGGCTGGCAAACACTTACCGCGCTTAGCGGGACAGGATCTCCCCATGTGACCGGGTTCTCCGCAGTAAAGGCACAGACTCAATGTGAACCTCCACTGCCTCTCTTCAGGGGTCAGAGACGGGCGTAGGAGCCCTATTTGCATGGGCCCAGCAGTGTCTTGTGGAGAGGAGGAGGAGGTTGCTGAGGTAAACTGAGTTGGCCTTGGGTAGGCAGGGAGTCGGGGAAGCATCCAGTTGGGCCGTGAGAGACCCAGAGCCTTTTCAGCACGGCGCTCATGGAGTTGCCGGTCAATCTGTATTGCCAGATTGATGAGGAAACCCAACGTAGCGGGCACCCCCACCCGAGCCAGCTCATCCTTGAGAGGGTCAGTTAATCCAAGGCGGAACTGATAGCATAAAGCGGCATCATTCCACACTGTGTCAGCGCCCCAGCGTCTGAACTCCGCTACATAATCCTCCGCGGAGCGGCGGCCCTGCTGAAGGGCATGCAGTGCGGCCTCTGCTGTGGCTACCTGATGCGGATCTTCATACAATCAGGCCATGGCTTGAAAAAACAGAGCTGCAGAAGATACTTCGGGGCTCTCTGATCCCACAAACGGTGGGCCCAGGCCTGGGGCTCTTCCTGCAGTAAGTAGATAATCAACCCCACCTTAGTAGCCTCTAAAGAAAATGTGCGAGGCTGGAGGCCAAAATAGAGCTCACAGGAGTTGCGGAAAGCCGAGAACTTTCGGCGGTCTCCCGAAAACTTGTCCGGCAGGGGGACCTTGGGCTCTGATGGGAGGGCCACAATGGTGCGGGCAGCGGCCTGAGTGCCTCCAGAAGTGGTGGGTGCTGAGAGCTCCAAGACCCATTCTTCCAACCGGGTGTAGCCATCTTGAAGGCTCTTGACTGCCTGTGTCAGGCCGGCTTGATGAACACACAGCTCATCCATCGCAGAGGGTGCTCCCTGCGCAGACTGAGACATGGCTGTCCGTTGCTGTCATGCACCTGATGGTGGAGTCTGTCTTGTGCAGGAAGCAACCACTCTTACGACCCTGGTTCGCGAACCCCTGATAGAGCAGACAGAGGGTTCCAGAGCACAGAGGGGCAGGAGGGCTGGACTGGAACACTGGTGGCAAGATAGGTCCGTCAGAGGCTCGTGCAGGTGTAGAGTAGTGAGGCAGGCTGAAGTCGGCAACTGGCTGGCAAGCGGTACAGAAGGATCTGGCAAAAGGGTCGTCAGGTGCAGGCAGGGTCATTAACGAGCAGGCAGTGAGGTACAAAGGGATCAGGCATAAGAATGGTCGTGGGCAAGCTGGGGGTCAGTGCAGGTGGAAGTCAATCAAAGGTCAAACAAGCCGGGTCTCAGGAACAGGTCAGGATACAGATTCAAAGGATAGGTAGCTCTCCAGATACATTCCAACGCTGTAGAACAGACAGCACTTGCTGACAGGAACAGGAAGTTCAAATAGAGCTGCCCAGCACTGCCCCCTCCGGAAGTGTGAGGAAACCACAATCAAATGCAAACAAGGTCTCAGGACAGTCTTCTTCTAACAAAGCTTGTTATTCCTTGTGAGGAATTCGGTGATGCTCTGCACCGCAGGTACGGCACTCTCAGGTACCACATTGGGAAGGAAGGAGGGGTGGTAGCCAAGGTTCGCCCAGAATGGTGACTGGTTGGTGGCAGAATGGACCGAGTTGTTGTAGGCAAACTCGGCTACCGGCAGCAAAGAGAGCCAATCGTCCTGGGTGAACGAGGAATAGCAGCGCAGATACTGCTCCAGGGTCTGGTTTGTTCTCTCCGTCTGGCCATTGGTTTGAGGATGATAGGCGGAAGAGAAGGCCAATTCAATTCCAAAGGTTAAGCACAGTGCCTTCCAGACCCTGGATGTAAACTGTACCCCTCGATCGGATACAAAAAGTCTCTGCCATCTGGACTGCTGTGGGGGTTCCCTTCATGGGGATAAAATGTGCCATTTTGGTAAGGCGGTCGACCACTACGAAGATGGTCAAGAACCCCTCTGAAGGGGGCAGTTCCACTATAAAGTCCATGGACAGTTGCGACCATGGGCATCCCGGGATAGCAAGTGGGTTCAAGAGTCCCCAAGCCTTGGTTCTGTCGACCTTGCTGCGAGCACACATGGGGCAAGCTCTTACATATTCCCTGCAATCCTTGTCTGATGATGGCCACCAAAATGATCTAGAGAGCAGGTCTGCAGTCTTGTGACCACCAAAATGTCCTGCCAGTCTGTGATCGTGGCATAGTTCCAGTACGGCCAGACGCTGTTCCTCGGGGATGAAGATCTTCGTACCGAACCACCATAGCCCGTCCTGAAGGGTCACTCTGGGATCCGGTGAGGTGGGAGACCCAGCAACAGACCACCTGATCTGGGACAGGAGGTCCTCTTGAACTAACAGAAAGCTGCGTGCTGGGAGGATGGTATCAGGTAGCGGGGAGTTCTCCGGTTCCAAGAACATTCGTGACAGGGCATCTGGTTTCACATTTTTTGACCCAGGCCTGTAAGTGATATGTAACTGGAAGTGGGAGAAAAAGAGAGCCCATCTAGCCTGACGGGGCTTGAGTCGTTTGGCGGTGCGCAGGTACTCCAGGTTTTTATGGTCAGTAAAAATGAGGACTGAATGCACGGCTCCTTCCAGCAGATACCACCATTCCTGGAGAGCGGATTTTATAGCAAGAAGCTCTCTATCTCCCACGTCGTAGTTGCGTTCCGGGGGTGTCAATTTCCGAGAGTAGTAGGCAATAGGGTGCAGTGCGGCTTTTGGTCCCAATCTTTGCGAAAGGACTGCATCCACTGCCGTTTCGGAGGCGTCAACCTCCAGTATGTAGGGCTGCGTAGGGTCCGGGTGCCTTAGGATCGGAGCAGAGGTGAAGAGCTTCTTAAGCTGCTGGAAGGCTACTTGGTATTCAGGAGTCCAGTGAAAGCGGGAAGTTTGTTTTGCCAGTTGGGTGATGGGGGCGATCACAGCTGAGAACCCCTTAACGAACTTCCGGTAAAACCGACAAAACATTGCACCGCTTTCTTGTCAGTGGGTGCCGGGCAGTTTACTATGGCGGTCACCTTCTGAGGGTCCATTTTGATGCCTGAAACTGAAAGTATGAGCCCCAGAAAGGAAATGCTTGTGCAGTCGAACGCGCACTTCTCCGCTTTAGCGTAGAGGCCATGCTGGCGAAGGCGACTTAGCATGCTCCTCAAAGGAAGGGGAGAAGATCAGGATGTCGTCTAAATACACCACCACAAACAGGTCAAGGATGTCCCGAAAGATATCATTAACAAGGTGCTGGAAGGTGGCTGGTGCATCACAGAGTCCAAATGGCATGACCAAGTACTCATAGTGGCCGAACCGGGTTCGGAAGGCCATTTTCCACTCGTCCCCTTCCCTGATACTAATGAGATTATATCCACCGCGTAGGTCCAGCTTATAGAAAATGTGGCGGATCCTAGCCATTGAAACAACTCCAGAACTAATGGAAGGGGGTACCGGTTCTTTACAGTGAGTTTGTTGAGGTCCCTGTAATCAATGCAGGGCCTCAAGGACTTGTCTTTCTTTTCGACAAAAAAGATCCCGGCCCCGGCAGAGGATGTGGAAGGCCTGATGAAACCCTTCTCCAGATTCTCATCCAGGTAAGATTTAAGTGCTGCCAATTCCTTTTCCGAGAGGGGGTAGATTTTGCGGAATGGTATCTCCGTGCCAGGAAGCAACTCTATAGGGCAGTCGTAGGAACGATGTGGTGGCAGGGCATCTGCCCCTTTCTTGCTGAACACATCAAGAAAGTCATGGTACTCAGCAGGGACAGCTAGGCAGACCTCCAAGTTCGGATCAGAGTCCAGGCAGGAGGCTGCTAAGAGGGGTCCAGCCGGTGGTTGGAAGCAGTGGTGCTGACAGTAAATTGAGGGAAATTGAATGCTGCCCGTGACCCAGTTAATGTGGGGGCAGTGTGCCAGAAGCCAGGGAAGTCCTAGGATAACTGGAGCTAGTGGGGAGGCTATGGCGTCAAAGAACAGAAATTCGGAGTGACCATCGCCCGTTTGGGTCAAGAGGGGGATGGTCTCATGGGTTACCAACCCGGATTTGATGGGTGACCCGTTGGCCAGGTGAAGGGTCATTGGAGGCACCTTAGGCCTGAGGGGTATCCGATGTAAGGCTGCGAAGTCGAGGTCCATAAAGCAGCCGCAGGCTCCAGAGTCTATAATTGCGGAATCGGAGACCTCCCCACTGGGCAGATGCAAGACTACAGCGAGGACCGCATGCATCTTGGGGTCCAGTATGGATAGTATCCCTCCTTGGCTGTGCGGAGGGGTTTTTCCGGACTTACAGGGGCAGGTCCTCACTGAATGTCCAGATCCTCCACAGTACAAGCACAAACCGTTATGCAGTTGTCTCCGCCTCTCTTCGGGTAGAGCGTTGGCCGTTGGGGCCCGTCTGGCCATGGTTTAAGAGGATGCTCAGAGTAGGAGGAGTACACGGGGGTGCCAGACGTTTCGGTGCTACATTCCCGCAGGCGGCGGTCGATTTGGATGGCCAAATCAATCAAGGCGTCCAGGGTTGGGGGTACGCCCACACGAGCCAGTTCATCCTTAAGGGGCTCGGACAGCCCCAGCCGGAACTGAGATCGCAGAGCCGCGTCATTCCATGCGGTATCTGCGCTCCAGCGCTGAAACTCTGGTACGTAGTCCTCAGCGGAGCGGTGACCTTGCTGGTGGGCATGGAGCACGGCTTCTGCAGAGGCAGCTAGATGAGGGTCCTCGTAGAGTCTCGTCATAGCCCGCAAGAACCGGGCAAGGGTGGTGGTCTCAGGAGCCGAGCGCTTCAGTAGGCGGTGAGCCAAGGCCTGTGGCTCACCCCAGAGGAGTGAGATGACCAACCCCACTTTGGTGCTCTCTTGAGAGAAGGTACTGGGTTGCAGGGAGAAGAAATGTTCATAGGAAATGCGAAAGCCCGAAATTGCTTGCGGTCCCCTGAAAACCGTTCAGGCAGAGGTACTTCTGGCTCCATAGGTGCTGTGATGACGGTATGCCGAGGGAGCTCCCGGACTTGATCCTTCAGCTGGAGGTAGCCAGAGTGCAGATCCCTCACCACTTGGGCAAGGCTGGTCACCTGCTCACACAGTTCCTTTGTAAGGGAGACCCCCTGCGAAGACTCGGTCATGGCTGTCTGATACTGTCACGTACCTGGCGGATGAGTCTGACTTATGCAGTGGGTAACCTCCCTTACGACCCTGACTTGGGAACCCCTGGTAGAATAGACAGGAGGCTTGGGAGTGCAGGATGGCATGAGGGTCAGACTGGGTCACTGGTGTTGGTAGAAGTCCGTTGGTGCACTCGTGCACTTGCAGAATGGTTGTACAGGCTGGGTCGTGAAACAGGCTGGCGGTGTGGTACAGGAGGAGCAGGCAGATGGATGGTCGGGTTCAGGCAAGGTCGTCAACAGGCAGGCAGGCAATGTACAGGAGGGCGAGACAAGAGAGTGGTCGTAGGCAGTCCAGGGGTCGGTGCAGGCAGAAATCAGCAAGGTCAAGCAGGCCGGGTCACAGGAACAGAGAATCAGATACAGGTTGCTCTGGGAACACACACTATACGCTGTAGATCAGGGCTTGCTGAGCTGATATAGAGCCGTTTGGCACCGCCTGCGGCGCGGGCAATGCACGGGAGCACCCAAATAGTCCAAACAGTGCCTTTTTGCAAGCACTTCTCTAACAACCGTTTACATTTGCGGGCGCGACTTGTGTATACGTTGCTTCTGCACGCGATCACGGAGGGACTGGGCACTTTAAATTTGGCTCATGTAGCTAAGATAACAATTTCTTTAAAGTGGCTTTTTGGAATTCCACATGGAACAGGGAGAAGGGGGTGTGTGAGGTATTATGCAATGGGTGTTTGTTAGGTTAAAACTGTCATGGCGCCATCTGAACAAAATGGTGGACAGCTTTTCATGTGTCCAGCATATGATATCATTACAGAGGTGTCCCCTCTCGCTACTTGGGATAACAGCCGAGCGGCCTTTTCAGCATCAAGGGAGAGGAAAAATCCTTGTTGTGATTGTGTTGTATGCCAATGATGGATGTTAAGAGCTTTCTTTATGTTATCACGACTAGAGTTGAGTGGACACCTGGATGTTTGGGTTCGGTGGGTTCGGCGGAACTTCGCAAAAAAAGTTTGAGTTCGGCCCCGAACTTGACCCGAACTTGACCCCTAACCCCATTGAAGTCAATGGTGACCCGGACTTTTGGGCACTAAAATGGCTTTAAAAAAGTTCTGGAAAGGGCTAGAGGGCTGCAAAAGGAAGCAAAATGAGGGTACGAGTAGGACAAGTGCCCATGCAAACAAATGTGGATAGGGAAATAACTTAAAATCACATAAAAAAATTAAAAATGGAGGAGGAGGTGGATGTGGAGTAGGAGGTTGAGGAGGCGGTGACCGTGGCAGTGTAGGTGGAAGTGGCGGTGGAGGAGGAGGAGGTAAACCAACACTGTTTTTTGTTTTTTTTTCTAATTGGGGTAGCCCCCAAAATATTGACACACATTAAAGAAGAAAAAAGATCACTATCTGCAAACAAACCCAGAGATGTTCTAGCACGGGTTCACTTTTTCCATATAAAATGTACCATGGTTTATTTTTCATGTTTGCACTGTTACAAATTCCAATAAAGACTTAAGTTCTATAAAAAAAAGAATAAGTTCACTTAAGTATAACAATGGCTGCCGGTATAAATGTCTATTCTGCACAAGGTACAGACAAGTCTTGTGGGATCCATGCCTGGTTCATTTTAATAAACTTTAGCTTGTCCATGTTAGCTGCGGACAGGCGGCTGCGCTTGTCTGTGATAACACCCCCTGCCCTACTAAACACATGTTCAGACAATACACTGGCTGCAGGGCAGGCCAGCACCTCCAAGACATAAAGAGCAAGCTCAGGCCATGTGCCCAATTTGGAGACCCAGAAGTTGAATGGGGCAGACCCATCAGTCAGTACATGTAGGCATGTACACACATATTGTTCCACCATGTTGCTGGAATGCTGCCTCCTGCTAAGACCTTGCCTATCAGCTGGTGGTGCTGTTTGTTGTGGCGTGCTGCTGACAAAGCTTTTCCACAATTCGGCAATGCCAACCCTGCCTTCTGAGGTGCTGGTGGTGCCAGAGCTGCATTGGCAACCTCTTCCTCCTCTGCCTTCGCCTTGTTCTTCCACTGAGCCCCCGGTGTCATTTGGGAATGCCCTCAGCAGCGCGTTTACCAGCATGTGCTTGTAGTCGCGCATCTACCAATCACGCTCCAGTGAGGGAATTAAGGATAGCACGTTGTCCTTGTAAAGGGGATCCAGCAGGGTGGCCACCCAGTAATCAGCACAAGTTACAATGTGGGCAACTTGGCTGTCATTGCACAGGAACTGCAGCATGTAGTCGCTCATGTGTGCCAGGCTGCCCAGAGGCAAAGACAAGCTGTCCTCTGTGGGAGGTGTATCATCTGTGTCCTCCGTATCCCCTCAGCCATGCTCCAATGATGCCCACGAGCTGCGTTGGGTGCCACCCTGCTGTACACGGTTCCTCCTCCTCATCATCCTCGTCCTCCTCATCCTCCAGGACTGTGCCCTGGCTTGAAAATGTTTTACCTGGCCTATGCTGGTGCAGGAACCCACCCTCCGAGCCACTTGTGAATGACTGGCCAGATAACCGTGGAAATGACCCCTCTTCCTCCTCCTCTTCCTCCTGTGCCACATCCTCTTCCATCATCGCCCAAAGTGTTTTTTCAAGGAGACATAGAAGTGGGATAGTAACACTGAGAACAGCATCATCGGCACTAGTCGTGTTGGTGGAGTACTCGAAACACCGCAATATGGTACACAGGTCTCGCATGGAGGCCCACTCGTTGGTGGTGAAGTGGTGCTGTTCCGCAGAGCGACTGACTCGTGCGTGCTGCAGCTGTAACTCCACTATTGCCTGCTGCTGCTCACACAGTCTCTCCAGCATGTGCAAGGTGGAGTTCCACCTTATGGACACATCTCATAGGAGGCGGTGAGTGGGAAGGCCGAAGTTCCGCTGCAGCGCAGACAGGCGAGCAGCAGCAGGGTGGGAACGCCGAAAGCATGCATAGATAGTTTTTTAGAAGTTTCTGATCCACCAAATTAAGCACATGTGCCAGGCAGAGGATGTGCGTCAAACCAGCTCGGCCCAGAGCCGCTGCAAGATTTTGCCCATTGTCGCACACTACCAGGCCGGGCTTGAGGCTCAGTGGCAACAACTACTCATCGGTATGTTGTTCAATGCCCGTCCACAGCTCCTGCGCAGTGTGGGCTTTATCCCCCAAACATATCAGTTTTAAAACAGCCTGCTGTCATTTCCCCCTGTATGTGCTGAAGTTGGTGGTGAAGGTGTTACGCTGACTGGATGAGGAGGTGGTAGAGGAGGAGGAAGCGGAGTAGGAGGAGGAGGCATCAGGAGGCAAAGAGAAATGCCCTGCAATCCTCGGTGGTGGAAGAACTTGTGCCAAACTGCTATCCGCCTCAGACCCACGAGCTATAGCGTCCCTGCCGGTGCTTACTGGTCCATCTATCAGTGGTTATGTGGACCTTGCCACAGATGGCGTTGCACAGTGCACACTTGATCTTGTCCCCGACTTGTTTGTGCAGGGAAGGAATGGCTCACCTGGAAAAGAAGTGGCGGTTGGGAACCACGTACTGTGGGACAGCCGCCGCCATCAGGTTTTTAAAACTGTCCGTGTCCAATAGACAGAATGACAGCATTGCAAAGGCCAGGAATTTTGAAATGCTGGCATTCAGGGCCAGGGATCGAAAGTGGGTAGGGGGGTACTTCCTCTTTCTCTCCAGTTTTTGGGAGATGGACAGCTGTAAGCTTCCATGGGACCATGTGGAAATGATTGGGGACGGTGGCGAACATGGTGGCGTTGCTGTCACATCGTCTGTTTGCTTGCTGGTATGTGAAGCTGGCACTGTAGAGGTGGAGGAAGAGGCCGAAGCAGCAGCAGAAGAGGAAGCAGGAGGAGCCCAAGACCTTTCTTGGATTTTGCGGTAATGATTCCAATGCAGCTTGTGCCTTCAATTTAGATGGCTGATCATGCAGGTTGTGCTCAGGCTTAGAACATTTAGGCCTCGCCTCAGGCTATCATTGCACAGCGTGCAAACCACTCATATCTTGTCGTCAGCACATTGTCTGAAGAACTGCCACGCGGGGGAACGCCTTTTAGCTGCCTTTGGTGTGCTAGGTCCCTGGGTGCGGTGGGGAGTAGCAGGCGTACTGTCTAGGGGACGCTCACTCTGCTTTTGCAACCTGCTTCCTCTCTTGCTGTGCTGGTGCCTCTGTGGACCACCACCTCTTCCTCCAAACTGCACACGTCACTCGCATGGCCCTCATTCCATATGGGGTCTAGGACCTCATCATCCTCCTCCACATCATCTTCCACCCACCCTTCACCACTGCCCTCCTTGTCAGTCTGCACACTGAGGCAAGCTGCAGCAGTTGGCACCTGTGTTTCGTCATCATCAGAGACGTGCTGCACTGGTGTTTCTATGACCTCATCCTACAACAAAAGTGGTTGGGCATTGGTGCATTTCACGTCTTCCACTTCTGGGGCAGGGCTATGTAGATGGACCAAGGAAAGCACACCAGGAGAGTCATCAAAAAGCATAATAGTCTGCTGCATGACTTGGGGCTCAGACTACTTGGCTGATTTACAAGGGGCTGAGGTGAAAGACAGATGGCCATGGGGTTCAGGTGCCACCTCTGAACTATGATCAAAGGACGGGAGGGAGACAATGTGAAGGAACTGAAGGAATTGTCAGCCATCCAATCTAATATCGCCTGTACTTCTTCTGACCTCACCATTCGTTGATCGGCATTCGGGCCTACCATATAACATTGAAGGTTCTGTCAGCTACCTGAGGAAGGTGTTTCACCTGTGCGTGTAGCTGGCACAGATCGACCACGTCCTCTCTTTCCAACAGGAGCTTCACCAACACCACCAACACCAGCAGCACCACGACCACGACCTCTCCTCATTCTGCCCGCAAATGTACTATGTAGCACTATTAAGTATTTATTTATACAAAAAAAATGAATTTTAGTACAATAATCTGTCCCTTACAGCACCAGCAGGAACCTCTCCCTTTAGAACTAGGAGATGATTTTAGAACAATAATCTGTCCCTTACAGCACCAGCAGGAACCTCTCCCTTTAGAACTAGGAGATGATTATAGAACAATAATCTGTCCCTTACAGCAACAGCAGGAACCTGACCCTATAGCAGTAGGTGATTATTTTAGAACAATAATCTGTCCCTTACAGCACCAGCAGGAACCTCTCCCTATAGAACTAGGAGATGATTATAGAACAATAATCTGTCCCTTACAAGCAACAGCAAGAACCTGACCCTATAGCAGTAGGTGATGATTTTAGAACAATGATCTGTCCCTTACAGGAGCAGCAGGAACCTCTCCATATAGAACTAGGAGATGATTTTCGAACAATAATCTGTCCCTTACAGCACCAGCAGGAACCTCTCCCTTTAGAACTAGGAGATGATTTTAGAACAATAATCTGTCCCTTACAGCACCAGCAGGAACCTCTCCCTTAAGAACTAGGAGATGATTTTAGAACAATAATCTGTCCCTTACAGCACCAGCAGGAACCTCTCCCTTTAGAACAAGGAGATGATTTTAGAACAATATTCTGTCCCTTAGAGCACCAGGAGGAACCTCTGCCTTTAGAACTTAGAGATGATTTTAGAACAATAATCTGTCCCTCACAGCACCAGCAGGAACCTGACCCTATAGGAGTAGGCAATGATTTTAGAACAATAATCTGTCCCTTATAGCAACAGCAGGAACCTGACCCTATAGGAGTAGGTGATGATTTTAGAACAATAATCTGTCCCTTACAGCAACAGCAGGAACCTGACCCTATAGGAGTAGGCAATGATTTTAGAACAATAATCTGTCCCTTACAGACACAGCAGGAACATTATCCTATAGGAGTCGGCAATGATTTTAGAACAATAATCTGTCCCTTACAGCAACAGCAGGAACCTCTCCCTTTAGAACTAGAAGATGATTTTAGAACAATAATCTGTCCCTTACAGCCCCAGCATTAACCTCTCCCTTTAGTACTAGAAGATGGTTATAGAACAATATTCTGTCCCTTGCAGCACCAGCAGGAACCTCTCCCTTTAGAAATAGGAGATGATTATAGAACAATAATCTGTCCCTTACAGCACCAGCAGGAACCTGACCCTATTGGAGTAGGCGATGATTTTAGAACAATAATCTGTCCCTTACAGCAACAACAGGAACCTGACCCTATAGGAGTAGGCGATGATTTTAGAACAATGATATGTCCCTTACAGCAACAGCAGGAACCTCTCCCTTTAGAACTAGGAGATAAATTTAGAACAATAATCTGTCCCTTACAGCACCAGCAGGAACCTCTCCCTTTAGAACTAGGAGATGATTATAGAACAATAATCTGTCCCTTACAGCAACAGCAGGAACCTGACCCTATAGGAGTATGCGATGATTTTAGAACAATAATCTGTCCCTTACAGCAACAGCAGGAACCTGACCCTATAGGAGTAGGCGATGATTTTAGAACAATAATCTGTCCCTTACAGTAAGAGTAGGAACCTCTCCCTTTAGAACTAGGAGATGATTTTAGAACAATAATATGTACCTTACAGCACCAGCAGGAACCTCTCCCTTTAGAACTAGGAGATGATTATAGAACAATAATCTGTCCCTTAAAGCACCAGCAGGAACCTGACCCTATAGGAGTAGGCGATGATTT
Source organism: Glandirana rugosa (assembly GCA_018402905.1). Lineage (NCBI taxonomy): Eukaryota > Metazoa > Chordata > Amphibia > Anura > Ranidae > Glandirana > Glandirana rugosa. Next base: position 68,095 of record BLSH010514859.1, read on the forward strand.
TAGAACAATAATCTGTCCCTTACAGCAACAACAGGAACCTGACCCTATAAGAGTAGGCAATGATTTTAGAACAATAATCTGTCCCTTACAGCAACAGCAGGAACCTCTCCCTTTAGAACTAGAAGATGATTTTAGAACAATAATCTGTCCCTTACAGCCCCAGCATTAACCTCTCCCTTTAGTACTAGAAGATGGTTATAGAACAATATTCTGTCCCTTGCAGCACCTGCAGGAACCTCTCCCTTTAGAAATAGGAAATGATTATAGAACAATAATCTGTCCCTTACAGCAACAGCAGGAACCTGACCCTATAGGAGTAGGCGATGATTTTAGAACAATGATATGTCCCTTACAGCAACAGCAGGAACCTCTCCCTTTAGAACTAGGAGATGATTTTAGAACAATAATCTGTCCCTTACAGCACCAGCAGGAACCTCTCTCTTTAGAACTAGGAGATGATTTTAGAACAATAATCTGTCCCTTACAGCCCCAGCAGAAACCTCTCCCTTTAGTACTAGGAGATGCTTTTAGAACATTAATCTGTGCCTTACAGCACCAGCAGGAACCTTTCCCTTTAGAACTAGGAGATGATTATAAAACATAATCTGTCCCTTACAGCACCAGCAGGAACCTGACCCTATAGGAGTAGGCAATGATTTTAGAACAATAATCTGTCCCTTACAGCACAAGCAGGAACCTCTCCTTTAGAACTAGGAGGTGATTTTAGAACAATAGTCTGTCCCTTACAGCAACAGCAGGAACCTGACCCTATAGGAGTAGGCAATGATTTTGGAACAATAATCTGTCCCTCACAGCACCAGCAGGAACCTCTCCCTATAGCAGTATGTGATGATTTTAGAACAATAATCTGTCCCTCACAGCACTAGCAGGAACCTTTCCCTATTACACTAATAGATGATTTTAGAACATTAATCTGTCCCTCACAGCACCAGCAGGAACCTCTCCCTATAGAACTAGGAGATGATTTTAGAACATTAATCTGTCCCTAACAGCACCAGCAGGAACCTCCCCCTATAGCCCTAGGAGATGATTTTATAACAATAATCTGTCCCTCACAGCACCAGTAAACTGTACCTATTCCAGTATCAGATGGTTTTAGAATGCAAAGCTTTCCCCTCACAGCACCGCCAGGAACCTTTCTGTAATGGAGGATGAGATGATATTAGATCGATAATCTGTCCCTCACAGCAATAGTAAACTGTACCTAGTCCAGTATCAGATGGTTTTAGAACGCTAAGTTTTCCCCTCACAGCACCACCAGGAACCTGTCTGTAATGGAGGATGAGATGATATTAGATCGGTAATCTATCTCTCACAGCAGTAGTAAACTCTACCTAGTCCAGTATCAGATTGTTTTAGAATGCTAAGCTTTCCCCTCACAGCACCACCAGGAATCTGTCTGTAATGAAGGATGAGATCATATTAGATCGGTAATCTGTCCCTTACAGCGCCGGCAGAATGCTCTCCCTACACTAGCCTTAGACGATGTGACACGGCGCATATGTGACTCCAGCTCATATAGAGGCTGGGTCACATGATGCACTAGCCTATCGCAGCCATGCCATTAGTAGTCATGGCTGTGATGGCTTCTAAGGGTAAACGAGTGAAAAGGTTGTTGATTGGCTGCCCTGCAGCTATAGAAAAGGCGCCAAAAATAGTCTGGGTCACATGATGTACTGGCCAATCACAGCCATGCCATTCGTATGCATGGCCGTGATGGTTTCTATGGGCAAACAAGTAAAACACTTGTTTATTGGCGGCCCTGCAGCTATAGAAAAGGCACGCAAAATACCCGAATACCGAACCCTGACTTTTTTGCAAATGTTTGGGTTTGGGGCACGGACACCCCAAAGTCCGGTACGGACCCGAACTTTACAGTCCGGGTTCATTCAACTCTAGTCCTCAACCTTCTGGGCTAAAACGTTTTAACTAGTGTTGAGCGAACCAGGAATGGAACGTTCAGGTCCGTACCGAACTTTCTGGTGTCCGTGACCCAGACCCGAACACGGACATTTCAAAAAATGTTTGGGTTCGGGTTCTGGGTTCTGGTAGTTGATCACGCATGTTGAATAGCTGCCAATCAACAAGCGTTTCACTGGTTTGCCCTTAGAAGCCATCACAGCTATGCCTACTAATGGCATGGCTGTGATTGGCCAGTGCATCATGTGACCCAGCTTTTTATAAGCTGGAGTCACTTGATGCTGCAGTCACATGCTCTCTGAGACTCTGACTAGTATAGGGAGAGGAAGCTGCCAGCGTTTTTGTGAGGGACAGATTGCAGACATTTTAACATCTGATCCTGCATCCTGAGATTACTACTACTGTTGCTCTGAGGGACAGATTGCAGAAATTTAAGATTTCACATACTGCTGCTTTGAGTGACAGATTGCAGATCAAACCCTGCATAACACAATGATCGCTACGATCGTACACGATCAGATTGTGGGAGTAATTTGAGATTTCACATACTGCCGCTTTGAGTGACAGATTGCAGATCAAACCCTGCATTACACAACGATCTGACTGCACTAGGTAGAGGCTTCTGCTTAGAGGAACAGATTATTGTTCAAAAATAATCTCCTAGTTCTAAAGGGAGAGGTTCTAGCTGTTGCTGTAAGTGACACATTATTGTTCAAAAATCATCTTTTAGTTCTAAAGGGAGAGCTTCCAGCTGTTGCTTAGAGGGACAGATTATTGTTCAAAAATCATTGCCTACTCCTATAGGGCCAGGTTCCAGCTGTTGCTGTAAGTGACAGATTATTGTTCAAAAATCATCTCCTAGTTCTAAAGGGAGAGCTTCCAGCTGTTGGTGTGAGTGGTGCATTTCTTGCACCAAAATAAAAAGTCCGTCTACGTTGGTGTTTTCAAAAAGAAAATAAGGTATTAATTGGTATTAATAAATACTTACATAGGGCTACATAGTACATTTCCAGGCACAATGAGGAGAGCAAGTAAGGGATATGGTCATGGTGCTGCTGGTGATGCTGGTGCTGCTGGTGTGGGTGGTGTTGGTGAACCTCCTGTCGAGGTGTGCCAGCTACACGCACAAGGGAAACACCTTCCTCAGGTAGCCAACAGAACCTTCACCGGTATATGGTAGGTGCGAATGCCCCTTAACAATTGGTGAAGCCAGAACAAGTACAGGCGATAGTAGATTGGGTGGCTGACAATGCTGACAGTTCCTTCACATTGAGTGCACCGATGCCCAACCACTTCTGTTGCAGGATGAGGACATGGAACACCAGAGCAGCACGTCTCTGATGATGACAAAACACAGGTGCCAACTGCTGCAGCTTGCCTCAGTGTGCAGACTGACAAGGAGGGCAGTGGTGAAGGGTGGGTGGAAGATGATGTGGAGGATGATGAGGTCCTAGACCCCACATGAAATGAGGGTCATGTGAGTGACGTGTGCAGTTTGGAGGAAGAGGTGGTGGTCGCACAGAGGCACTAGCACAGCAAAAGAGGAAGCAGGTTGCAAAAGCGGAGCGAGCATCCCCTAGACAGTAGGCCTGCTACTACCCACCGCACCCAGGTACCTAGCACACCAAAGGCAGCTCAAAGGCATTCCCCCGCTTGGCAGTTCTTCAGACAATGTGCTGATGACAAGACACGAGCGGTTTGCAAGCTGTGCAATGATAGCCTGAGCCGGGGCATAAATGTTCTCAACCTACGCACAACCCCCATTTCCAGGCATCTAAATTCAAGGCACAAGCTGCATTGGAATAATTACCTCAAAATCCAAGAAAGGTCTCGGCCTCCTCCTGCTTCTTCTTCTGCTACTGCCTCGGCCTCTTCCTCTACCTCTACAGTGACAGTGTCACCTGCCACCCAGCAAACATACGATATGACAGCAACGCCACCATGTCCGCCACCGTCCCCCAGCATTTCCACATGGTCCCATGGAAGCTTATAGCTGTCCATCTCCCAAACACTGGAGAGAAAGAGGAAGTACCCTCCTACCCACCCGCAATCCCTGGCCCTGAATGCCAGCATTTCAAAATTCCTGGCCTTTGAAATGCTGTCATTCCGTCTGGTGGACACGGACAGTTTCAAAAACCTGATGGCGGTGGCTGTCCCACAGTACGTGGTACCCAGCCGCCACTACTTTTCCAGGCGAGCCAATCCTTTCCCTACACAAACAAGTCGGGGACAAGATCAAGTGTGCACTGCGCAATGCCATCTGTGGCAAGGTCCACATAACCACTGATACATGGACCAGAAAGCACAGGCAGGGACGCTATATCTCGCTAACTGCACACTGGGCAAATGTAGTGGTGGGTGGGCCTGAGCCGGCTAGCCATATGGCGCATGCCCTTCCACCACCGAGGATTGCAGGGCATTTCTCTTTGTCTCCTGTTGCCTCCTCCTCCTACTGCGCTTCCTCCTCCTTGACCACCTACTCATCCGCTCAGCGTAACACCTTCACCACGAACATCAGCACATCCAGGGGGAAATGACAGCAGGCTCTTTTAAAACTGATATGTTTGGGGGATAAACCCCACACTTCGCAGGAGCTGTGGACGGGCATTGAACAACAGACCAATGAGTGGTTGTTGCCACTGAGCCTCAAGCCCGGCCTGGTGGTGTGCAACAATGGCCAAAATCTCATAGCGGCTCTGGGCCGAGCCGGTTTGACGCACATCCCTTGCCTGGCGCATGTGCTGAATTTGTTGGTACAGAATTTTCTAAAAAACTACCCGGATATGTCAGAGCTGCTGCATAAAGTGTGGGCCGTCTGTGCGCACTTTTGGAGTTCTCACCCTGCTGCTTCTCGCCTGTCTGCGCTGCAGCGGAACTTCGGCCTTCCCGCTCACCGCCTCATATGCGACGTGCCCACAAGGTGGAACTCCACCTTGCACATGCTGGAGAGACTGTGCGAGCAGCAGCAGGCAATAGTGGAGTTTCAGCTGCAGCACGCATGGGTCAGTCGCTCTGCGGAACAGCAACACTTCACCACCAACGAGTGGACCTTCTATGTCTCCTTGAAAAAACACTTCGGGCCATGATGGAGGAGGATGTGGCACAGGAGGATGAGGAGGAGGAGGAGGAAGAGGGGTCATGTCCACGGTTATCAGGTCAGTCATTCGCAAGTGGCTCAGAGGGTGGGTTCCTGCACCAGCATAGGCCAGGTCAAAAATATTCAAGCCAGGGCACAGTTCTGGAGGACGAGGAGGATGAGGAAGATGAGGAGGAGGAGGAATCACAGCAGGGTGGTGCCCAACGCAGCTCATGGGCATCCCTGGAGCATGGCGTGACACAGAGGACACAGATGATATACCTCCCACAGAGGACAGCTTGTCTTTGCCTCTGGGCAGCCTGGCACACATGGCCGACTACATGCTGCAGTGCCTGCACAACGACAGCCAAGTTGCCCACATTGTAACTTCTTCTGATTACCACCCTGCTGGATCCCCATTACAAGGACAACATGCCGTCCTTAATTCCCTCACTGGAGCGTGAGAGGAAGATGCGTGACTACAAGCGCACACTGGTAGAGGCGCTGCTGAGGGCATTCCCAAATGTCACCGGGGGCTCAGTGGAAGCACAAGGCGAAGGCAGAGGAGGAGGAGGAAGAGGCCACCAACACAGCTGTGCCACCGCCAGCACCTCAGAAGGCAGGGTTAGCATGGCCGAAATGTGGCAAAGCTTTGTCAGCAGCCCGCCACAACAAACAGCACCACCAGCCGATAGAGGTCTTAGCAAAAGGCAGCATTTCAGCAACATGGTGGAACAGTACGTGTGCACACGCCTACACGTACTGACTGATGGGTCTGCCCCATTCAACTTCTGGGTCTCCAAATTGGCCACATGGCCTGAGCTTGCCCTTTATGCCTTGGAGGTGCTGGCCTGCCCTGCAGCCAGTGTATTGTTTGAACGTGTGTTTACCACGGCAGGGGGCGTTATCACAGACAAGTGCAGCCGCCTGTCCACAGCCAACGTGGACAAGCTAACCTTTATTAAAATGAACCAGGCATGGATCCCACAAGACTTGTATGTACCTTGTGCAGAATAAACATTTAGACTGGACTCACACAGCCATTCGTATACTTGTTTTTTTTTAATAGGCCTCAATATTTTGGGGGCTACCCCAATTATAAACAAACAAAAAAAACCAGTGTTGGCTACCTCCTCCTCTTCCACCTACTCTGCCACGGTCACGGCCTAGTCAACCTCTAGGCTCCTACTCCACATACACCCCCCCTCCCATTTTTTTTATTTGATTTTAATTTATTTTCCCTATCCCCATTTTTTGTAGGGCACTTGCCCTACTCTTACCCCCATTTTACTTCCTTTTGCAGCCCTCTAGCACTTGCCAAGACTTTGTCACTGCCATTTTTGTGCCTAAAAGTTCGGGTCCCCTTTGACTTCAATTGGGTTCGGGGTCCGGGATAAAGTTTGGACAACATTCGGTGCCGAACCCGGACTTTTCTCCAAAGTTCGTTCTGACCCGCCGAACCCGAACGTCCAGGTGTTCACTCAACTCTAGTTTTAATGAACTCTTGTTTTCTCACGGTCAATTTGCTATGTAAAATGCATACCGCTATGTAAATTACTGTTAGCATATAAACTGCTTTGACGTTTCTCTCCATGTTCACTACTTGCTATTCTATGTGTACCTATGTTTACTGTATCTTTGTTCTTGTTTTTTTTTTCTCTTCTCCACAATAAAAACTTTTTTGGTAAAAAAAAAATAATAATAATAAAAGCAAAGGCAGCTAAACACTAAGATAAATTCAAAAACCTCAAAATAATTAAATGAATAAACAAGCAGTGTAGCGCCACTTAAAAGTATAAATAAGTCCTTAGGGCAGGAGAGATACAGAAACAGCCGCAGTGATAAAAGCTTCACAAATATTACCCTTTGCAAAGGTGAGTCCAATGAATCCACCACCAGTGATACCAGATCCTCACCTTACTAATTCAACCTCGGAGATGTAACACTGCAGATAGTACACTCCTTCTGTCCAGATAACTTCAGTCCAGGTTCACTCAACTCTACATGGAACTTACCCAAGTGGACCTGCCATTGGCTACAGCAGAATAAAGTGAAGGTTCTGGAGTGGCCCTCTCAGTCTCTTGACCTCAATATCGATGAGCCTCGCTTGGGAGAGCTCAAATGCGCAGTTCATGCAAGACAGCCCAAGAATTTCCAGGAACTGGAGGCTTTTTGCCAAGAGGAATGGACAGCTTTACCATCTGAGAAGATAAAGAGCCTCATCTACAAATACCACAAAAGACTTCAAGCTGTC
>BLSH010514860.1:30702-49991 GCA_018402905.1 Glandirana rugosa
AAAACTAGACACCCGTTTGAGGTATCTTGAGTATGTGGTCCGTGTTTACCTGCGGTGGATGGGAAATACTTAAACATTTGTTTCGTCGATTTAATGAGAGATCTGAGACATTTCCGGTGGTGTTTAGATGAGCGTATGATCGGGACGTTCTGGGAGTCCCCCTCTAAGTGTGGTTTGGATTCACCGTACCCACTACGAACTCAAAATAAGGAGAAATATGCGGGTTCTAGGGTATCTGGGCGTTTAAGAGTGAGGGGCTAACTGAGTCAATCATGAGTTTGAAAAAGTCTCCCGTGTAACCGTCAGGGCCAGGGGCTTTCCCTGTAGGGAGGCGTCTTATGACCTGACATACCTCTTCATGGGATATAGGGGCATTTAAGGTTGTCAATTGGTCCTCAGATACCTCAGGTAATCTGATTGAACCTAGGAACCGCTGGGCTAAGTGCGGGTCTATGGGATCTTGGGCGTATAAAGAGGAATAAAACTCAAGCATCACCCATGCCACTTAGGTTTGGTGTGAATCTCCCCCTGAGGGTCTTGCAGGGCTAGTATGCGAGTAGATTTGTGGTGGCCTTTACAGAGTCTAGAGAGTAATTTAGCTGCTTTGTTTACAAATTCATAAAGGGTAGGTGGCGTCCATTTGTGCCTGGTGTATGAGTTCTATGGAGTTTGCCCACAGATCAAAAGAACGTTTGGCTTCCTGTCATGCTTCCCTATGGAATCTCGTGTCAGATACGGTTAGAACCTCTTGTGTAGTTTTTAACTTGTGACTAGCTTCTATGTACTTTTGCAAGGTGTGCTTTTTGTAAGAAGTGGCGTAAGCAATGATCTGCCCTCTTAGCCTTCCCTGTTTTCCAAAAGAGGGAGGGGTTATGCAGGTGTTCTTTGTTTGCGAGAGCATAGTCCTCCCACGTTTTCATAAGCGCTGCTTGAAAATTTTTATTTTGTGCAAGATAACCTGGGAGACGCCAAAGGTGGCACTTGGTGTGTGGGTTAGGGTCAGCTAGGTCCATCATGACCGGGGCGTGGTCAGAGATGGCGATTTCTTTCATCTCTGATTCTCTTATGAATGAGATCAAATTTTTCTGAAATAAAGAAGTAGTCCAGTCTTGTGAATAGAGGGGAGCAGAAGGTGTACTCCCTGTCCGCAGGGTGTCGTAATTTCCAAACATCCATGAGAGCAAGAGATGCCATGGTTTCGGCCAATAATGTGGGATGGGGTGGGGGAGTGCAACTTGGGACATGTAATTTTGCTTAGGGACCTGTCCTCAGACTCACGCATGAGAGAGTTGAAGTCTCCTCCCACTATATGCGATGAGTTCGGGTGTTTTAGGATATGGAGGGTAAGGTCCGAAAATAATTGCTTTTCGGGGTTGTTTGGGGCATATATGTTCAAAATCCTTAATTCCCTCTCTCCCCATTTCAGATGTACCATGGCCATGCGACCATGGGAATCCTAATCAAAAGAGTGTATTTGGCCAGGGAAGGATTTTTATGTATTAGTATGAGCACACCCGCCTTGCTACTAGTGCCTTCTGAGCTTGAACATCACCCACCCACATTTTTTTCATCCTAAAAATATTTTGTGCGGTCAAATGGGCTTCTTGAAGTAGGGAAACATCAGTCTTAAGACGTTGACATTGTCTCAAGACTTTTGTGCATTTATTAGGGGTCCCTAACCCCTTTACATTCCAGGTCACAATTCTCATGCAATGCCTGTGACGGTTTGATGAATGTCCACATGAACATGCGAGAATACAGAGTGATGTGAAGCATCATGACTAGGATAGGTGGTCCTGGGAAAACTTAACCCAATGTAGTCTTGGGGAGCAGTCTGTGTAACGTTGGGGTCAATGAAAAGTAGGGATGCAGCCTAGGGAAAAGGACATGGGTAAATCATAACATAACTAGGAAAACAAAATAAATTGCTCGTGACTCCACTTTTTTTTCCACACGGTGCGACCACTCCAGGTTCGACCCCCTAAAGCGGAACCCCTGTAATGAGAGGTCATGTGGATGCCCAATTGTGCCTGAAAATGTCGAAAGACTAGGCCACCCGAAAGGTAGGGGGCCGTAAGGTAATTACTTCAGTAGGTAAATACCGACGGGAGATTAGTCGTGTTCTGTGAAGGCACCCCTGTGGAAAAGAGAGAAGCGAATTGGAGTGGTAGGAGCGAGAAAAATATTACAACTGAACATATAAACATATATACCAAGAGGATTCGGTGCATGGGAAAATAAGACCAAAACTATCATTTAAAAGCATTTTGTTTCAGATCGTCTCCGCACTGGAGCAAAAAATTAAGGAGCATAAGGAGCGTGACATCTCTGTGGATGCCCCTGGGTTACCAGACACCAGGAGGAACTATGAGCTGGTATTAAGGTAGATAAAAACAAGAGAGAGTGTACTTTCTTATGTCTGCTGCATTCATATACATCTCTGGATGAGAGGTGAGTTTCTGGGTAGAGTCTGTGGTGGATCAGTCTGTTGTTCTGGATCCCTGCAGATTTGAACCGCTTGGGAGAATCCTTTCTTGGGCTTCTCTGTGACAAGGATTGGGGAAGCGGCAGATCTTTTGTCAGGGCCCCAGCATATGATCCTGGTTTCAGGGTGCGGAGGAAGTGCTCAGCTTCTGCTGGACTATGGAAGGAGAGTTGATCTCCATTGGGCGACATGATCCGCAAAACCGATGGAAATGCCAGGGCAAATTTTACCTGTTTTTGGAACAGTGTTGTGCAGACGGTCTGGAAAGCCTTCCTTTGTTTAGCTACTTCGGCTGAATAGTCCCCAAAAATTAGAATCTTCACCCCATCAATCGTAAGAGATCTTTGCTGTCTGAATTTTTGAAGGATAGCATGCTTCTCTGCATAGTTCAAGTACTTTGTTATTATTGGTCGGGGGGTCCGGCGGTCATTGGTCGCTTGACCCAGATGGTGCGCACATTCTATTTGGCAAGGATCGGGAAGACCCAGGGCCTCAGGTATTTTGACACCGCAAAAGGTGGCCAGGGCTTGTGTCTGAAGGGATTCTGGTACCCCTATAAACCTAAGGTTGCTCCTGCGTGGACTATTCTCCAAATCCTGGAGTTTTTCAACAATTCATTTGAGTTGTTGATCTTGGTCTTGGTCAGATTTTTGTGTGTGTGTAAGTTCTTCCTCTAGGTGAGCAATGTGCTCCTCCACCTCATTGAGCCTGAATGTGTGTTCCACCAGCTCCCTGTGCATCGCGGCCATCCCTGCCTGGACAGCCCTCTTCACAGAGGCCACGATGGTCGTGTGAGGAGAGAGCAACTTGCTCTGTGTTTGGGTGGGCTTGTGGAGCTGGGGCTTGAGACTGGCCGTCGCTTACCTCCATCCCGGAGACCACCATGACAGGCTGCGCGTCCTGGTCTCCCGTGTCCATTGTGTGCTGTGCTTGCATGGCCTTGGGGCTATTGCTGTCCAAGAACCACTCCATCTGCCACTCGGGTGTCAGCAGGGGTGGACGTGTGTGCCTCTGATCAGGTTTCCTGGGGCTGCTGTGGGAGCCGATGAGGCGAGCAGCTATTCCATGCGGCACTGGAACCGGAAGTGCTTTTTATTTTTAAAATAAAAACACTAGACGTGACAATACATAAGAAGCAATACATAAAAAACTCTGGAGGATTTCCTGCCACAACACCCCCAATAGCCAACGAGGAGCCTAGCTTAACTTTTGATGTTTGTTTGGAGTAGTGGGACAGTGGTGCCATATCACGCAGGTGCTGGGGCCTGTAGTGGGCCAGTACCTGAATGTCCTGCACTAGTGATGGTTCTGGGGCACTGATGTTCAGTACCCAAGTTGTGTAGCAGCCCAGGAAGGAGGTCAGCAGCCAAACACTGAGTAGAGGAGGATGTGGGAGGAAATCTTTAGGAAGGTGTCCAAAGTCCCGCCTCCTCGGATCTATATAACACCGTTCCAATGCCAGGATGTAAGATGTACACCATAGCAGGCAGGGCTTTGTGTGACTGCAAGCACAGGGGGCTCTCCTCTCCCCGTGGCTGCAATAGCAAGCATGCAATAATGGCCACTGATGAGCCAGGAAGCAACCAGCAAGTGATATTTAACCCTTCATTTCAGCATTAAGCCCCTGGCCTTTTTAAAACCTAGCAACACCCCTGTCTGTGGAGGAAGGATTTGTGTGTTGGTTTGCATATACCTTGTTTTGGAGAAGGTGGCCTTGGTTCCTCCACTGTTGGTGGGCTGGGGATGGGAGACTCCTGTGTTGCCTTGCGGGGGCTTGGCTGGCTCTGCGTTCTTTTTTTTCCCTGTTAAAAAATACAATAAAGAAATTAGATAATTTAATTTCCAAAAACATTAGCAAATACGATTCTTCATATATGCTAACCATTTAGCTTAATGTTTGAAATTGCAAGTCAAAAATACAGTTTAGAAGCTTAGATAGAATTATCTCTAGCTAGTTTTATAAAGAACATATTCAGACACATAATTTACACGTATACATATTGTTTAGCTACAACTATTGCTTACTTTTTTGAAGGACATGATGTATGTGCTCAAGCTGGTCTGGTTCCCTGTGATTGAGATCAGATCATCTTTTTCTTATTTGGCCCTTCGAGTGCTCAAGACCATAACATTTCTGCAGCATTGCAATGACCTTATCTAGAATGAGGTCTTTCCTGTTGTTGGGCCTGTCGTAATTATGCAGCTTGCAGTCATAATCCTTCTTTTCCATTATGGCCACCCTTTTCCAGCATCTCGGCCTTGGTCATTGGTGTGACTTTGGTTCTTCTCCTAGCTCCACCACCGTGGGGCTGGCTGGAACTTCTGGAATTCGTCATCTTCTTCCCGAACGTTCCGCCGAGTGTAGGTGTGGCATTGAGGATCTGAGAGATGGTCATGCACCTGAGAGCAGAGGTGGATGCATGCGCAGTGTATAAAGCCCGACCGCTGATTCACAGAAACGGCCATAGGAATGATCTGTGAGTGGAGGGCGAGTGATCGACAATGCATGAAAATTTGTAGAAAAATAAGGTACAACTTTAGATTGTGACATAGTTGTTTTTGGGCCTATACTGCTTATGTTGGTGTAAGGAAGATTGTGGCTCCTGGGAAGCCTGTGTGCGGGCGCACGTAGCACATGCATGCGCGTATGCATCGGCATTGGTGCCAAATGGCCCACTTAACCACTTGCCGACCGCCGATCGGCATCTGACGGCGACAAAGTGGTTCGTTATCGCAAAACGCCGTCATACGACGGCGGCTGCGATAACGCGCACTGTGAGCGCGCGCGCGCCGCCGGAGGCGCGCCCGCGCGCTCACTGTGTTCGGGGAGGGCCAGGGAGCGGGTGCGGCGGCTTCGATTGCCGCCGGCTACCCGCGATGGCCCCCCCGGAGCGAATGAGCGGAGGTCCGTGTATGTAAACACGGACCTCCGCTCTGTGTAAGGGGGAAGGGATGTGATCACAGCCTTCATTTACGTGAAGGCTGTGATCACTTCCCTTCCCCAGATAGGCAGTCCCCCTTACAGTTAGAACACGCCCAGGGAACATAGTTAACCCTTAGCGCGCCCCCTGCAGGTTAACCCCTTCACTGCCAATGGCATTTACACAGTAATCAGTGCATTTTTATAGCACTGATCGCTGTATAAATGCCAATGGTCCCAAAAAAGTGTCAAAACGTTCCGACATGTCCGCCCCAATATCGCAGTACCGCTAAAAATCACAGATCGCCGCCATTTTTAGTAAAAAATAAAAAAAAAATAAAAACCCCAGAAATGAATTCTCATCATCCGTAAACGCGACCACTTTTGCGCAAACCAATCAATAAACGCCGATTGCGATTTTTTTTATCGCAAATATGAGGAAGAATATAAATCGGCCAAAAACGGTGAAAAAAAATGTTTTTTTATATTTTTTTTTTGGATTTGTATTCTAGCAAAAAGTAAGAAATTTGGGTTTTTTTGCAAAGTTGTCGCTCTTCTTTTGTTTATAGCGGCGATCAGAAATGACGCAGCGGTGATCAAATACCACCAAAAGAAAGCTCTATTTGTGGGAAAAAAAGGACGCAAATTTCGTTTGGGTACAACGTCGCACGACCGCGCAATTGTCAGTTAAAGCGACGCAGCGCCGAATCGCAAAAAGGGCTCCGGTCCTAAAGCTGGAAATCCTTCCGGGGCTGAAGTGGTTAAGCTGACTGACTCCTGTAGCCTGTGCTGTCCGTTCTATAGCATCTGAGTACCTGTGAGCCCCAGCTCTGTTCCTGTCACCCTGTTCCTGTGATCCTTCCTGTTTCCTGAAAGACCCGGCTTGTCCTGACTTGCTGTTATCTGCCTGCACCGACCCCCGGCTATCCACGACCATCCAATTGTCTGACCCCTCTGTACTTCTGCTGCCAGTCCGGTTACAAACTTTGCTTGGACCTGACCATTCTTCTGCCTGCTCCCTTGTATTGCACCGCCAGCCAGTTGCTGACCCAGCCCGTACCACCTCTCTTCCGTTCTGCACGACCGCTCTGAGATCTCACACACCAACATCAATGATCATCCAGCCCTCGTGCCATCCTGCACTCCCGGACCACCTGTTTGCTCTATCAGGGGTCCCTAAATCAGGTGCGCAAGAGTGGTTGTTCCCTGCAGAAGCCAGACTCCACCACCAGGTGTGTGACAGTTGGGGAATAGATGAGGAATTAGTGGCCTTTACTGCTTATATTGTGGACTAGATTGGGGGCAGCTTATGGGGTAGCCACATGAACTTTCACTATGTTTTGTCTTGTGTTATGTTTTGCAGGAGTCATAACTGACAAGTTCACACCACCAGATTTTCTGCCACACTTCATTGACAAATACAAACAGCTGCCATGTCTGTGGAGGCAAAAAAGTAAAGTCTACTTCAATAGAAGAAAAAGGTCAGAAGCATTGGAAAAACTGGCAGAGCTATGCAAGTCAGTTGACCCCAATGCTGATACCAGATATGTCTGTCTAAAAATCGGTAACCTCAGCAGCACCTTTAAAAAGGAACTTAATAAAATTAGGGAGTCAGGGAGGTCAGGAGCAGCAGTAGATGACGTATACGTACCAAGGCTTTGGTACTTTGACAACCTGCAGTTTCTCACTGACCAGTGTGAGGCTAGTCCATCTCTGCCTTCCTCCTCTGCTGAGGGCCCATGTCTTGAGTCACATGAAGAAGAAGATGTGGAGGAGCCCATCTTGACATAGGTATAGCATTGAAGAACATATTGTCTCCCAAAAATACAATGATGTCAACTAAACATTACTGAACCAATATTTTAGCCTTAATCAAATAGTTCACATAGCAAAACACAGTAGTGAAAATATTGATTTGCATGTAAAATAAAACTGATGTGGCCAGAATGATAGTCGTTTCTATTTAGACACATTTAATTTGCAACACTGAGGTAAAAAAAATGGTTTGATTGCTGACCAAATTCTTAAATAACATTCTAATAATGTCACATTTTCATACACAGGAAAGTATCACTGTGGAGGAGCCATCTGGGAACACTCAGACAGAGCCGCATATCCCACCACTACCTCCTGCTGCAAAAAGAATGAGAAAGACAAAACACCTGGAGGATGCTGCTGCTGCTGCTTTTTTGAGCCAAGCCAACACAGCCCTAATAAAAACTCCATATGAGACCGAGTCCTTTGGATGCCTGACTTCAAGTAAATTGTGCCTGATGTCAGGGGAACAAAGGAACAGGTGTGAGGTCTTAATGCTACAGCTCATGCACAAGGAGTTGAATGGAGAAATTACGGTCCACACCCAGATCTACGAAATTGTGCCTCCACCTCCACAGCCACAACAGCCACCACAGCAGCATGCCAGTCAGTATCAATATCAGCGCCATGATACACAACAATGGTCTGCTGATTACCACTATCACCAGTTCTAATTTAGATTTGTGTTTTAGGATTTTTATGTTTTATCTTCTTATGTTTTTGTTTATCATTTTCAGCATGTTATGTGCTTTTGGTTACAGTTATTTTCATTTCGAAGGCCAGAGAGCTCCTTCAAATTTTTTCGTGTTATTTTGATTTACCTTCTCCAAAAAATAAACGTTTTGAGAAGAATACTTGCCTATGTTTTTTATTTTAAAATTACATATTTGGTGGAGGCAGTTACATTAAACCAAAAATCTAACAAACAATAATGGACATCAACCTAGTTTTATTTTTCAAATAATAAATCATATATCATTGTTAGCAATATAGAAAAAATGCCTTTTGAAGTATGTTTTGAAAAAGGCATCAGCATCACCAAGCAGCATCTTCATTATGATAAGAAAATGAGAATGTGCGCTGCATTTCGACATTTCATTTGCCGCATCACGAATTTGAAATCGACATTACGATCGTGGATTTACACGACCAAATTTTTCCCGGTCATTCCTTGGTTCCGATCATGCATGTGTAGACTTTTGGACTTTTGTGTAAAAATTTCTGTTCTGACTATCCAAAAATTGGACGTTGGGCTGTCGTTTGATAAAAATTTTAGTTCTAGTTCTAGTCTGCACTTCAGGATTTTTTTGGACTAAAAGTCAAAATCGGCAGTGTCGAAAGGAGCATACTAACGGTAAGATTTTCGGATGACAGGCTGTGGAACGAAAATTCCTGTCCGCAATTTGCATCATGTGTACGGGCCTTAAGAGACTCTTACCTCTTACTGTTCATTCCACCATTACAAGAGTGAGCACTTTCTATTATTCTAAAATTCTCACATACAGTTTCCCTCCCCCAATGTAGTAGCTCTAAGCTCAGTATTTGTGAGTTGGTTCCTGTAATGGTGATGGTGAACAGTAGGGGCTAGGAGTCTCTTAGCAATGTCCTAGCAATAAGGCAAGATGGGATGATGCATTCTCTGGTAGAAGTCAGGCATCAGGGGGTACACCATTGTGCAAAAGGTTTAGTCTGTTGTGAAAAATGCTGTATATGCTTTCAGAAATAGCAGTGTCAATAGTTTATTTTTATCAATTAACAACATGGAAAGTAAAGGAACAGAAGAGAAATCCAAATCAAATCAATATTTGGTCTGACCCCTTGCCTTCAAAACATCCTAAATTCCTCTTGTTACATTTGCACACAGTTTTTGAAGGAACTTAGCAGGTAGGATGTTTCAAACATATTAGAGAACTAACCACAGATATTCTGAGGTTGTATGGTGCCTCAAATCTTTCTATATCTTCATGGAATCCCAGACAGACTCAATGATGTTGAGATCGGGGCTCTGTGGAGGCCAAACCATCACTTCCAGGACTCCTTGTTCTTCTTTACGCTGAAGATAGTTCTTAATTAGAGTTGTAAAGTTCGGGTCCGTGGGGGGCGTGTCCAAGATGGCGCGGAGAGCGGACGTGTAGTGGAGGAGCTCCCGGTCCCGAACTAAATCCTTTCACTATCCTGGGGCAATTACAACCCATTTCAGCCCATTTCACTCCTCTCCACTCGCTGAATCCTCTCCCTGCTTGAAGGGGATGAGAAGGAGCGCCAAAAACCCAGGCCCGAAGAGACGTGTGGATTCCGGAGCCGGCGGGAAGAAGGCCGCACCGCGGCCTCCCATATCCCCCTGTAGAGACATGGACTCTCAAACTGACCCCCAGCCGGGGCCTCTGTCGGTGGAAGATAGGCTGGATACCCTGATGCAAGCGATAGTGTCATCCCAGGCGGCACTCACGAGTAAGATGGACACGGTGCAGTCGGAGGTAGGCCTAATCCGGAGAGACATGGACCGCTTCAGGGAGCGGATGACAGAGGCGGAGCGGAGGGTATCGGCTACGGAGGATCTGCAAGTGTTAAAGCTAAAAGTTAAAACTCTAGAAGCCAGAGCAGAAGATGCAGAAAACCGGAACCGAAGAAATAACCTTCGGAACGTTGGTCTCCCGGAAGGTGCGGAGGGAACGGATCCGGTCGCCTTCACCGAACGCCTGCTCCCAGCCTTACTTCCTAAAGCCCGCTTCTCTCCACATTTCTCGGTGGAGCGAGCCCATCGTATGGCGTCATCGAGGGGACCGGTGGGGACACCACCCCGCACATTTATTTTCAAGCTGTTGCACTACCGTGACCAAGACACAATCCTTCGGGAAGCAAGAGCACAAGGAGAACTAAAATTTGAGAATGGTAAATTGCTTATCTTCCCAGACTATACGGTAGAAACTCAACGTCAAAGGAAATAATTCGATCAGATCCGAGCTAAACTACGTGAGAAGGGGATAAAGTATAGCACTCTGTTCCCCGCAAAGCTGAGAGTGCAGGAGGGTGATCGGGTCCATTTTTTTACCTCCCCCTCGGAGGCAATGGCGTGGTTGGAGCAGCGAGTGAGTAGGCCCTGAAACGCCTAGTTATTCCCAGTCAGAACTAACTGGTCTGCAGCTGTTTATGTTTCACTCGCCCTTGGTACTTAATGGGAACACGGTTGCTGTCAGAGAGACCATTGTCCTGTGTACTGTGTTTGATGCCTAGTAGGGTGGGGGAGCCTATGGGCTTTGATCCTAGCCCGCCTGGGACGGCCGGACCCTGTGTGTGAGGGGATTACCCGAGATGGGAGGGAGGGGAGCCGCTGCTCCATCATGGGTTGCTGCTGAGCGGGCCCTAGGACCCCAGCTCTCCTATTTTCTCCCCCCTCCCTTCTCTCTCCTCCCCCCTCTCTCTCTCCCCTCCCCTGGCGGGGATGGGGATCCCGCCGTACTGTGGCCGCAGGAGGGGACTGCTCGGGCGGTGGGCTTGATTCCTGGGGAGATGCCAAGTCTACACATGTTCCGATTCACTCACAAACTAATAACTGACTGTGTTTGGTGACAAAAACAGTGATCCTGGTTTGTATGTGGCCTATACTGACTGGGAAGGTTAATTTACAGTTGGTAACTACTAAGTCTTTGAACCCCTGGTAAGCCAGGAGAAAAAGCCCTCAGATATCCTATCCGGGACTACACACCACCGCAAAGGAGGATATTCTGCGGGGGGGGTGGCATACCTCTTGTTCATGAGCCCCAGTTAGCTAGACAACATGTCTGGAAGGTTTGGGAAGTTGAAATCTCCTCTGGTTCTGATGGGGGGGATGGGGTGGGGGGATGGGGTTTCATGTTGGAGTAATGTTATGAATATACTGTATACCTTGCACTGCTTTTATGGTTGTGTTTGTGCTGAAACCGTAGACCATGCACGCCTGGGCTGGGCTCTCCTCCTTTTTGGGACTGGGAGCCCGGCGCAGGTGCTCTATGATTGGGGTGCGTATCCTTACAGACCACTCTTGCAGAATACTAATGTCACTTGATATATTATCTTGAAATACCGGGGGCCTGAACTCTCCGGTCAAGCGTTCCCTGGTTTTCCAATTCATTAAAAAATATAGTCCCCACATATGTGTCCTTCAGGAGACACACCTGATGGGAAGGAAGACCTTGGGCCTCAAAAAGGCCTGGGTCGCCCATCATTACCACTCCACCTATTCAAATTTTGCCAGAGGGGTCAGTGTGCTGATACGCAAATCTTTACCGTTTAATCTGATAAATCTTGAACTTGACTCTGAAGGTAGATATGTGATTATGCATGCCTTGATAGACTCCTTAGTATGGGTCCTGGTGGGCTTATACCTACCGCCCCCGGCTTCGATCACCATGCTCAATCAGATTACCAGCAACGTGGCGGCTTACGCAACCGACAATGTGATCATTCTAGGCGACTTTAATCTAGCTCCAGACAGCGCCTTAGACAGATTGACGCAGACAAAACTGACAAGTTCGGGATTGGGGGTCTGGGCTGACACTTATGGCTTAGAGGACGTGTGGAGATGGAGAAACCCCTCAAAAAAGGCATACACATGTCACTCTGCCTCATTTCGAACATTCTTCCGTATAGACTTAGTATATATGGACAGGTCACTTCTTCCCAGAGTCAAGGATATCCAGATCCTGCCTAGGGGAATCTCTGACCATGCCCCAATGCTCCTGAGTTTGAATACTGCTGTAAACCCTGCTGACAGGCTGTGGAGGCTCTCTAGATATTGGATTACCGATGTGGCGGTGGAGAGTGGCTTTTCTAGGGGGGCGGAGGATTTTTGGCGTGTCAACCCCGGTACGGCCCAAGGCTCGATAGTATGGGAGGCTTATAAGGCCTTCACCCGCGCTCAATATCCATTACTTATAAGCCAGGTGAAGAGGGAGAGGAAAGCCGAACTAGAGGGAACAGAGAAGGAGGCGGGGCGGCAGTAAGCTTTATACGTTAGGACTAGAGACCTGGACCATTACAACCGCATGGTCCAACTGACCCGACGGGCGGTCGGGTTACGGACTGCACTGACGGAGAAAAAGCTTCTATACCAGACACAGCGCATATTTGAGCAGGGGGAACGAACGGGAAAGTTGTTAGCATGGTTGACTAAGGAACAAACAGGGGGGACTGCCATTCCTCATATCACTGACCAGCTAGGGGCCCGCCTGACGGATCCGGGAGACATAAATATGTGCTTTCGGTTGTATTACCAAACTTTATTTAGCTCCCGAGCGGATTATACAGAAGGTGACCTTGCCTCATACCTAGAGATGATAGATACCCCGGTACTTACAGAGACCTACCGCAGGAAACTTGACGCCCCGTTTACTGAGATAGAAATTACTAAAGCGCTCCTGTCCCTACAGTCGGGTAAAACGCCAGGCCCAGACGGCATACCGGCCAAATTTTATAAACACTATGCAGAGTCGCTGGTGCCTAGACTCAGAGCGCTGCTAGCGGGATCCTTTGATGCGGGGGCTCTGCCGGTCTCTATGAGCGATGCAATTATTGTGGTGATACCCAAGCCGGAGAAGGACCCCGCCCAGTGCTCGTCGCATCACCCGATTTCGTTGTTAAATGTCGACACGAAGATAGTGTCAAAAATACTGGCCAACAGGTTGAACGCGGTGATTACTGAACTGGTGCACCCTGATCAGACGGGCTTTATGCCAGGCAGGGGTACAGACATAAACATCCGGAGATTATATGCGCATATGGCGGGTGCGGACCTGGGGACGGGGGGAGTGGTGGCCTCACTTGACGCCGAGAAGGCTTTTGACTCGGTCGAGTGGGGCTACCTCTGGGTGATTCTCGAAAAGTTTGGGTTCGGGCCGGGTTTCGTGTCCTGGGTGAGGATGCTTTACGCAAATCCAAAGGCAAGAATACGCACCAATAACACCCTTTCCGAGCCTTTCCAGCTGGGGACGGGCACCCGTCAGGGCTGCCCGATTTCCCCGGGCCTGTTCGCCCTTGCGCTTGAGCCGCTCGCCATATTGCTGAGAGCAGAGCAGGAGGTGAGGGGTATCCAGGTGGGGTCCATAGAAGAGAAGGTAGCATTGTACGCTGATGATTCGCTGCTGTTCTTGGCGGACGCGGCATCCTCGCTTCGGGTGGCACTGTGGCTTTTTGAACAGTTCGGTAGATACTCTGGGATCAGGGTCAATTGGGATAAATCCATACTGTTTTCGCTCCACCCTGACATACCCAGGGAGGATACGGGTACCCCCTTGAAGTGGGTGGAGGAGTTCGTCAACCTCGGTGTGCGGGTGGGCCCCAGAGTTGGGGACTACGTGGAACGAAATATCAACCCGTTAGTGACCCAGTTTGCTAGTAAGTGTGGGGCTTGGCGTAGTCTACCCCTGACACCGGTTGGGAGAGTGAACCTACTTAAAATGGTGTTCCTTCCTAAATTTCTATACTATTTCAGGAACACTCCCCTGTTATTACTTCGATCCCTCTTTGCTAGACTAGAGGGGATTATCACATCGTTCGTATGGGCGGGCCGGGTTCCTAGAATAGCCAAAAAAACGCTATACTTGCCGCTCTCGGCCGGAGGCCTGGCGATGCCTAACTTTCAGCTATACTATTGGGCTGCAGTCTTGGTAACTGTCCGATGGTGGTTTTCCCAACCGCGCGACAATTCAGCGGTGCGGCTGGAGGCGGCGATGTTGGGGTCCTATGCAGCTCTCAGCAATGCAGTGTACAGGGGGGTAGGGGCCCATCCCAGACTTCCCACACCCATGAAAACCACAATTACAGTTTGGCGGCAGGCAAGAGCTATATATAAAACACCGAACCAGTTTTCCCCCCACACGCCCCTCTGGAATAACCCGTCCCTCCCACACTTAAGATCAGTGCCTGAGCCATCTTTGTGGGCCAGGAAGGGGATTACCACACTTAAACATATCCTAACCAACGGTAAAATGAAATCCTTTAGAGACCTGAATTCGCAATATTCCATACCCGGTAAATATGAATTCCGTTACTGGCAGTTACAACATGCTGTGAGAGCACAATTCCCCGGGCGGGTAGTCTTGGAGCCAGACCCAATAGAGCGACTACTTATCTCAAAAGTAATGGGTAAACCTCTCTCTTCCCTGTACTTGTACCTAACAGTGGCGCACGACAAAAAACCGACTAGAACAATGGATAAGTGGCGTACCGACATCCCAGACCTTGAGGAGGATGAATGGGAAGATTGCGTGTTAACGTTTATACCTACCCTCATATCTGCCAAAGACAGATTCACGCAATTAAAGTTTTTACATAGAGTGTATTATACACCGCAAAGACTAGCAACTATATATCCTCAAAGAGATCCCCGCTGCTCCAGATGTTTGCTGGAGCCCGGCTCTTTTTTGGCATATGGTTTGGTCTTGCCCCAAGGTAGTAAAGTATTGGGAGGACGTTGCAGTGGTATTGCAGAGGGTGACTCAGCTGCATATCCCCCTAAATCCCCGTCTGATGCTGCTTAGCTACACAGGAGACATTGAGTGTGACAAATATGCCAAACTGACTTTCACCTTTGCACTGTTTTATGCCAGACGTGAAATACTGTTGAGGTGGAAGGATGTGGAAGCCCCCACCAGAGGGGCATGGACACGAGCGGTGGACAAGGCATTGCCCCTATATAGAATTACCTACGAGAGTAGGAAATGTCCGCATAATTTTGACAGGATTTGGGCAGGGTGGATTGAGACGATAGAGGGTCCTGAGGCTTGATTCCCCCCCACCCCCCAGAGTTAGAGACTAAGAGCCAAGGTGTCCTGTGAGTTTGAACTTTGAAAACATCCGATCATATTGCAAACACTCTGGAAATGCACTGGTTCTAAATGTGACTGTTAAACTTTGAAGGGTATCTCACTTTCAATGTCTGTAATGGTTTTAATTTACAAAAAAACGTTTCTGTTAAAAAAAAAAAAAAAAAAAGTTTGGGTCCGTACCAAACTTTTGGGTGTCCGGAACCCGGACCCGAACCCGGACTTCTCAAAAAAGTCTGGTTTCGGGTCCGGGGTTCTGGTATTTTATTCCACGTGTTGAAAAGCTGCCAAGGGCAGCCAATCAACAAGTGTTTCACTGGTTTTCCCTAGAAGCCATCACAGCCATGCCTACTAATGGCATGGTTGTGATTGGCCAGTGCACCATGTGACCCAGCCTCTATATGGGGCTGGAGTCACCGTGCTGCATGTCATATGCTCTCAGGATAGTTTAGGGAGAGGATGCTGCTGGCTCTGTGAGGGACAGATTGCAGAACATCTCATCCTGCATTACTGAATGATCTGAACGATCTGATTGTGGACTAGGGAGAGATACTAGTACTGCTGCTTTGAGGAACAGAATGCACACCTCATCCTGTCTGTTGCTTTAAGGAAAAGATTATTTTTCTAAAATCATCATCAAGTTGTACAGGGAAAGGTTCCAGCTGTTGCTTTAAGGGAAAGAGTATTCTTCTAAAATCATCATCAAGTTGTACAGGGAAAAGTTCCAGCTGTTGCTTTAAGGGAAAGATTATTCTTCTAAAATCATCATCAAGTTGTACAGGGAAAGGTTCCAGCTGTTGTTTTAAGGGAAAGATTACTGTTCTAAATTCATCATCAAGTTGTGCAGGGAAAGGTTCCAGCTGTTGCTTTAACCACTTCAGCCCCGGAAGGATTTCACACTTTAGGACTAGAGCACTTTTTGCGATTCGGCACTGACAATTGTGCGGTCGTGCGACGTTGTACCCAAACAAAATTTGCGTCTTTTTTTTCCCCACAAATAGAGCTTTCTTTTGGTGGTATTTGATCACTGCTGCGTCATTTCTGATCACCGCTATAAACAAAAGAAGAGCGACAATTTTGCAAAAAAACCCAAATTTCTTACTTTTTGCTAAAATACAAATCCAAAAAAAAATATAAAAAACATTTTTTTTTCAACGGTTTTGGCCGATTTATATTCTTCCTCATATTTGTGATAAAAAAAATCGCAATCTGCGTTTATTGATTGGTTTGTGCAAAAGTTGCCGCGTTTACGGATGATGAGAATTCATTTCTGGGTTTTTTTTTATTTTTTACTAGTAATGGCAGCGATCTGAGATTTTTAGCGGTACTGCGATATTGCAGCAGATATGTCGGACCATTTTGACACTTTTTTTGGGACCATTGGCATTTATACAGCAACCAGTGCAATAAAAATGCACTGATTACTTTGTAAATGCCATTGGCAGTGAAGGGGTTAACCTGCAGGGGGCGCTCTAAGGGTTAACTGTGTTCCCTGGGCGTGTTCTTACTGTATGGGGGCTGCCCTGGCTAGGGAAGGATAGTGATCACAGCTTCCATCTAGAGAAAGGCTGTGATCACAGTCCTTCCCCCCTCACAGAACAGAGATCCGTGTTTACATACACGGACCTCCGTTCTTTCACTCCGGGGGGGGCATTGCGGGTAGCCGGCGGAGTTCAAGTCCGCCGCACCCGCTCCCTGGCCCCCCCGGAACACAGTGAGCGTGCGAGCGCGCCTCCGCTCACAGTGCCCGATCTGGCAGCCGCCATCATATGACGGCGGTTTGCCTAGCAGAGCCATCTTGTCGCCGTCAACCTGCGGTTGACGGTTGGCAAGTGGTTGAGGGAAAGATTACTGTTCTAAAAGCATCTTCAAAGTGTGTGGGAAAAGCCTATTTCAGCCGCATAGAGCCATATTACTGTTCTAAAATCATCTTCAAAGTGTGTGGGAAAAGCCTATTTCAGCCACATAGAGCCATATTACTGTTCTAAAATCATCTTCAAAGTGTGTGGGAAAAGCCTATTTCAGCCATGTAGAGCCATATTACTGTTCTAAAATCATCTTCAAACTGTGTGGGAAAAGCCTATTTCAGCCGCATAGAGCCATATTACTGTTCTAAAATCATCTTCAAAGTGTGTGGGAAAAGCCTATTTCAGCCGCATAGAGCCATATTACTGTTCTAAAATCATCTTCAAAGTGTGTGGGAAAAGCCTATTGCAGGCACATAGAGCCATATTATTGTTCTAAAATGTAGAACAATAATATGGCTCTCTATGCGGCTG
The DNA here is from genome assembly GCA_018402905.1 of Glandirana rugosa. Classification (NCBI taxonomy): domain Eukaryota; kingdom Metazoa; phylum Chordata; class Amphibia; order Anura; family Ranidae; genus Glandirana; species Glandirana rugosa. Next base: position 48,004 of record BLSH010514860.1, read on the forward strand.
GAAGAACAGTAATATGGCTCTATGCGGCTGGAAGAACAGTAATATGGCTCTATGCCCCTGCAATAGGCTTTTCCCATACACTTTGAAGATGATTTCAGAACAGTAATATGGCTCTATGCGCCTTCAATAGGCTTTTCCCACACACTTTGAAGATGATTTTAGAACAGTAATATGGCTCTATGCGCCTGCAATAGGCTTTTCCGACACACTTTGAAGATGATTTCAGAACAGTAATATGGCTCTATGCCCCTGCAATAGGCTTTTCCCACACACTTTGGAGATGATTTTAGAACAGTAATATGGCTCTATGCGGCTGAAATAGGCTTTTCCCACACACTTTGAAGATGATTTTAGAACAGCAATATGGCTCTATGCGGATGAAATAGGCTTTTCCCACACACTTTGAAGATGATTTTAGAACAATAATCTTTCCCTTAAAGCAACAGCTGGAGGCTTTCCCTGTATAACTTGGAGATGCTTTTAGAATCTAAAATCATATCCTAGTTCTATAGGGAGAGGTCCCTACTGTTGCTTAAAGGGACAGATTATTGTTTCTTGCACAAAATTAAAAAGTGCATCTATATTGCTGGTTTAAAAAAAAACAAAAAAATTCCAAAAATAAAAAAAACAGTGTTGGCTACCTCCTCCTCCTCCACCGCCACTTTCACCGCCTCCTCAACCTCCAACTCCACATCTACCTCCATTTTTGATTTTTTATGTGATTTTAGGTTAAAAATGATTTTAAGTTATTTCCCTATCCCCATTTCTTTGCAGGGCACTTGTCCGACCCTTACCCCTATTTTCCTTCCTTTTGCAGACCTCTAGGACTTTCCAGGACTTTGTTACAGCCATTTTTGTGCCTAAAAGTTCGGGTCCCCATTGATTTCAATGGGGTTCGGGGTCCGGGTCTTTGTCCCAAAGTTTGGTCGGACCTGCAGAACCCGAACTTCCAGAGGTTCGCTCAACTCTATTCTTAATGTCTCTGGCTGTATGTTTGGGGTCATTGTGAGGCTACAGAATATGTTTGGGTCCAATCACACCCCTCCATGATGGTATGACATGATGGATAAGTATCTACCTGTATTTCTTAACATTAAAGTGACATTAAGGGCCATAGAAACGCAGTCCAAAATGCATTTCGGTTGCTTTTTTGCATGCGCATTTTTGATGCTTTCCGGTGTGTTTTTGATGTGTTCCCGTGCATTTTCCCCACTTTTTCTATTCACCTTAAATAAGGACATTTGTGTTCCAGTGCATTTTTGGTGTGTTTAGGTGTGCTTCGGAGCATTTTTGATGCGTTTTACCACATTACAGTACAGTTCAGTGCAGAAAAAATGCAGCATATTCGACTTTTTTCTGGAACTGGAACACACTGAAACTGACCGCACTGGTGTGAACTATGCCATTGAAAAACCATATAACCTACTTTGCATTTTTGATGCATAAAAAAACTGCACTGGACCGCATGTGGTGTGAATTGACCCTGAAGGTTAATTTAAAAAGAAAATAGCACACATGTTATTAAACTCACCTGCTCTGTGCAGTGGTTTGCACAGAACAGCCCCAAATCTCCTCTTTTTGGGTCCCCCATCTCTTTCTCTCAGCCAGTGCCCCTCAGAGCAAGCCACTGGTGCGTACTCGCTCCAGAGCCCTGCTCTATGTGTCCATAAGACACATGGAGCTGTGTCTCAGCCTCACCCCCCTTCTCTTCTCATTGGCTCACTGGCCATGATTGGCTCCTGCTGCTGTCTCGGTCAATGAGAAATGAGAGACCTGGGATCAGCTTAGCTCGCATGCACATTAATGGATCAAGATGGAGCTCAGGTGAGTATTGGGGGGCACTGCACACAGAAGGTTTTTTTTACCTTCATGCTTAGAATTAGTGTTGAGCGAACCCGGACTGTAACGTTCGGGTCCGTACCGAACTTTCGGGTGTCTGTGGCACGGACCCGGACATTTCAAAAATCGTTCGGGTTCGGTCCGGGGTT